>OX453053.1:1200000-1800000 GCA_949699805.1 Tromatobia lineatoria
GATACAGTTCTTTGCTATCACCTCTGTATCAGAGTCCATTGTCGATTGTGATTCAATTGGATGATTATCTGTAGAAATATATATAATTATGCTATGAAAACTGAAATTTTGTTTAAGGATGTAGGAGCGCGATGAGTCGCTCGACTTCCTGAAAAGTGGGAATTCAGAGAGAAACTTAAACACTTCTCGATGGAATAAGAATCGGAAAAAAATCAAGCATACAAAACGTGCGGAATAGGTGAATTTTGAATATTGATAATTGCAAAATGTTATTAACAAATAGGTAAAAAAAAATGGTTCAACAAATTATCCGTCAACCTAATTTTTTTTTCGAATTTGGCTATTCGATAAATTTGGTTCTACTGACCTCGAGAGTATTCTGCAGGTTTTCTATTAATCAGATCAACCGTTTGTGATTCTTAGGAAGAATGCCCTTAAAATGAAAATGCAATTATAATTTTACTAATACGAATCGAATAAGGGTATGTATTAATACATAATAAAATTGGTTATATGCATTGTTACTATTTACAATTTTAATACAAATAAAATTGAATCAACTAATAGAATTATCATTGAATGGTTAGAACAACTTCTTATCAAGAAATATGCTGATATCGAAATTCTCGTCATCGATAATATTTTGTCATAAAAAATTCTACAAAAAATATGAGAATCTGTAGCTTATAAATTTTTCAGCTAAGGCAAAAAAGTTACAAATACAAGTATAATTGTTGCAAAGAAAAATTAACTTCTAATAACATTTCATGGTAATGTTTTATAAAAAATAGAGAAATATAGTAAATGTGTCGCTAAAGTAATTAAGGATTGTGCTTTTCTATTGATTTTTTACAATTTCTTCCAATATTTTATCAAAAATAACATTTTTTTTGCAGCTTTTTTGAAGGTTGCATATTATTCAATATTATTATGAAATTAAATATGAACTTTTTTATATACTTTTCTTTTCAAAAGTAATGATAAACCTTAACTCGGCTTAAAAATATCTATGCCTTATCACATTAGTTTCAGACGTAAGCAAATGCAAAGTAGAGTAAAAAAAAACAATATTGCTGCGGGAACAATAATATGAAGAAATCAAAATGTAAATATTATAGAATAGAAAATCTTTGATTTACCAACAACAAATAACTAAATATTTGCAACTTTAGTACAAAAAAGAAACCATATACATGTCATATACATGTTAGAAAGATTAATTTCTCTGAAAGATGAAACGTTAAAAAAAAGATTGTAACGTACATGTAAAATGTTATATTATTCAATAACGAGTTACAACTGTTTGTTTTAGTGTTCCATCATTATTCCGAAATTTGCACTGTTTGTATTTACTAACCTCAACGAATTAGAAATTCTTTAAACTGCTTTTTACAACTTCGAGAGATAGTAATATCAATCACACACAATTTTTCAACATTAAGTTCGTTTGTTGCATTGCGTTGTATAGTACGAATGACAACGCATGTGGGGATAAAACTAGCAATTCAGATTCAGTGGTTCTCATTACGAATGGGCGATGTTTTCCATTGAATCGAAAGCATCGATATTTTCATTCGATTAATCGATTATTTTTGTTCGATATTTCGCTTAATCGATTGATCGAGTTATTATTTTTTTTTTGCAACATTGTAGCAGCAAATCGAAGATGTAATGGATTATATTTCGAATAATATGTCGGTGGTACAGTCGATTTAAAAATCGGGAAATAATAGGGAAACAGAGTTATGAAGAATGCATTACTTGTTTTTAATTATTACAATTAAACGAAACAAGTAATGAAACTTGGAACCATTATCCGTTACTTTTGTAATATGTAATGTAACTGGGATTCATTACCCATTACTTTTCTAATAAGTAATCTAACTCGAATTCATTGCCTATTACTTTTCGAATAAATAATGCCAAGTTACATAACTTATTCAAAAAGTAATGGGCAATAATTAACATTACACTGTTACATTTTTTGTTTCGAAAATGCATAAAATTTTTGCGAAATTTTATGCATATGCGGTATCCGAAATTTCATGGACCAATCAACAAGAATATTAAATAACTGGTCGCTACTGGTCCAATTGAACAAAATTGTACGAAGTTTAATATTTTACCTTCAATTTTTAATATAATATATATATAATAATTCTTCCAATTATTTTTTGTTTTAATGCAGATTGATAAAATATATTTTCATTATTTCGGTTACTGCTCGAAAAGCTATGTTTTTTTTTTTTCATGCGTGACTAAATAAGAAAAGAAAGTTTAAATCAATGATTTTTTACGCCCGATAAATTGTCTTATGTAACAAGTGTGCTTTGAAAAAAAAAATGATAACCTTATAAGTTCAAATAGTTGACATTTCGGATGCAATGTTTTCTATATTCGTAAGTAGCAAACGCATCTAGTGATCTATCGCATCCGGACCCCTGTTCAAATTATCATCAATCTAGATTCATTAATCACATTTCCTCCCCTTAAATATATTTCATCTCTCCGAGGCAGTAGAAGCAATAGCGCTGCCGTGGCGTGAACATTTACGGTTCTTCGCTTGAACCCATGAAAAAGCGAAAGCCTATCTTATGAAAAAATTTATAAAATATATACGTAAAAAATAAATATTGGCGCTTTTGTGAAAATAGTGAGGATAAAAATGGATCAGGCTGTGGAATTTCAAAAAGTTTTCGAAGATTTCCGTCCTATGTTGGATTCTTGGTGGCCCTACGTTATCGGTTTAATTGTCGGAATATTCGCCGCTATCAGGTAAGCCGCATGAAAAATTTATATACGCAAAAAATATGCAAGAGATATTTGATGCAAACCAAATCTGGATCTGACCCTCGACCTTTTGAATTTTATCCGCGGTGTTTTATGTTATTGTTCTATCATTAAGCGATCACAATTTTTATTAGATTTTTTTTAACAATTCATATTCGATTGGTAACGAAAATATTGAAGGACATTTTTTTTAAATCTAAAAAAATTCTCATAAATCCTGCATCGGAAATCAATATTTTTAAGGGGTAACACTATTCTAGAGGCAGATAAATAGACCTTACTTTGACTATTTATTTTGGGACTATGAAAAAAGGAATAGGTTTCCTTTTTAGAGGGCTTATTTTACACACGCTGAACTATGAAAAACCATTTTTTTAATTGCCATTTTAATACAAAATCGTGGCGACAGAGGCCATATTGAAATTCGTATTTTTTTGCAACAAATTAACGAGAGGATAGTTTTCTCGTTAAGTATAAGACCTAGCAAAAAAAACGAACAAATTCATAATCTTTTTACGATTGGCTATAGAAGCACGTGGGTTTTATTTTTACTCAAATTTTGTTGAAATGGTGCACTTTTAAAACAAAATCGATTTTTCCCCCAAAAAAAAAAAAAATAAGCAGTAAATTCTTCATAGAAAAAAGTTGATACTACATTTACAAAAACGGCTACGTACTTCTATAGAGAATGTAATTGTGAAGCTACTGATAAAATTTCGACACAATCAATGCAACGTAGTTCGAGAAAGTCGTCTTCCCCGTTTGAAAAAAAAAATGGTTTTGAGTATGTCGCGTTTAAAGTTGTACCGTTGTAAAGTATGTTTTTTTTGACACACCCTAATCAACAGTGTATTTAATTCTGCAAATTATTTATTTCTCATGATTGCATGTTGATTATGGAAACAAATTCATATATATATATATAGTGCCCTTGATTGGTACTCCGATATATCCAATTATGGGGCAGATCGGAAACAGTCGAAAAAAAGTGGCTGAATCGATAGAGAGTGGTTTATAGTTTATCTACATAAATTTTCGATGAGATCGCATTCTGAGAAACATTTGCATGTGCATGCCTAAAACTTGTATTTTTCACGGGGTCTGAAGCTTCAGACTTTTTAGATCTTATATGGGTGGACCAAATTGCCCGAACGAGGACAGAATCGACGGCAAGATTGTCGTTATCACGGGTGCATCTAGTGGTATCGGAAGGGAGACTGCATTGGAATTGGCGAGACGAGGTGGACACGTCATATTGGCTGTCAGAGATTTTGAGTCTGGAACCAATGTCGCGAATGAGATAAATGCGCTTAATAGTGGAAAGGCGGAAGTAAAAATTTTAGATTTGTCCTCGCTGCAGAGCGTTCGAGAGTTTGCGGATAAATTGGGTACGTACTATTTTAAAAAAATATACAGTCTCTTTTTTTCCTATTGAAATAATTAAAAATAATCAACGATACTTACATCAGCATTGAATTAATAATTGAAAAAAATATATATACCTACGATTATACTCAAAAATGGCATTTTGACCTACCATATTGATTTGGTTTTTAATTTACAAATTAAGATAGTTTTTGTCTCCTGGTGTTTATTATAGTGAGAAAGATGCAAATGGTATAAAAATCTGGAAAAACCTAACTTTTATTTGTTATGAAAATGATTCATTCATTGTTCTAAATGTGTATGAATTTTCTCCGATTTCTTAGTTTGATTTGTATTTTATTTTTTATATAGGCTGCATATGTGGAAAAACACACAACGCAAAGCAAATTCTGAAAAATAGAGGAATTATTTTCGTAATAAAAAGAAAATTAGTATACCGATATTTTTGGTAATTAATTATTTTGTTGAGTAATTTGTTAATAACATTCTGGAAACATCATTATTCAAAATAAAGAGACGCGGTAGCGTCGCGACGCCAAGTATTAATCTTTGATAAGCATGATGCATGATTTTATAAGGTTTTCATATCGTCGAGAAGTATTTGCAATTTTGTCAAATTTTTATCGAACCAGTGCCAAATAAACACCAAGCGACAATAACTAACTTATGCCTGAAAAAAGTGTGAAATACTATCATTGAACAAAACAATCAAGAGAGAAAAATTTTCTTCGCATGACATATTTTAATAGAATTGAACACTCTAACGCATTCATATGTTTACTTATCTTATTAATACAAAAGATAATAACAAAATGAAATGAAAAAAAGAACGATAATTTCTAAAAACAAGTAGGGGATCTTAATTAGTATTAAATTGTATTGATATTTAAAAAATTATTTTCATATAATTAAGGATGTATGTCTTCTAATTTAATTCAACGAAAATTACTACATTTTTCTTTTAAATGCAGAAGTGAACGAGATTGATATACTGGTGAATAATGCGGGTATAGCTTTTCACCCTTACCAAAAAACCGACGAAGGCTTCGAGTTACATTTCGTAACTAATTATTTAGGTAAATTCAATACTGCAAATGAAGATGGCACGAACATGTAATATTTTGACATTTAAAAAATTGTAGGACACTTTTTATTGACCCAACTTCTTCTACCGAAATTGGAAGCCGCCAAGCAGGGCCGAATTATAAATGTATCGGCGCAAGCTCATTCTGCAAGCTCAATTCATCTGGACGACTTAAATTTGCAGGCGAAATATAGTGCAAGAGAGGCATTCGGACAGAGCAAACTGGCTTTAGTTGTAATGACAATTTTTATGAGCAACTACTTAAAAGGTAAGAAGAAGAACAAGTCCTATGATAAACGGATCGACGTTTTAATCGATCATCTATGGATGAATCATTTTATTAGTTTGTTTGATATTTTTGAGAAGTACGCCCTTCTCTTTATTTTTGCATTGCTGTAGATGATGATTGAAATTGAGTTTTTTATCTATGTTGATTCCTAAGTATTTTGCGTGTTTTATAGCCGGTATATCAAAGTTAGATAGACGAAATCTCGGTGACTCGGGTGTAATTTTGTAGAATAAATAAATTAATTAAAAATCCGAACTTGTAATAATTCGTTTCCAACTTTTTAATCTTAGAAACGAATGTTACCTGCAACGTCGTTAATCCGGGTCTCGTCAGAGGAACTCGGCACATGAGGAGTTCGCCGATCGAGCACGGATTCTTGATAAAATTCGTGATGTATCCGTGGATGTGGTTATTACTGAAGAGCCCAGCGCAAGGAGCGCAAACGACAGTCTACGCAGCAGTCACGAAAGATTTGGACAAGACGACCGGAAAGTATTTCAGGTATTTGCACAAGTATTTGTGAAAAAAAAAAAATTCAATATTCTTAAGCATTTGAACGTTTCCACCGAAATCCAATCAACGGATTTTGTTTTCTTCAATAAATTCCGAAAAATCTGGTTTCGTTATTGGAACAACTTTACCAAATTCTAATTCGATCAAATAGAAATGTGATGAACTGTCTCGTTTATCTAAAGACAGTTCCATCGTTCATGCATTTATAAAAAATGTGAAATGTGTGAACCGTTATGGCTTATAGCAAAAAAATTAATACAGATTTATACAGAACATTTGAGCTTCAATGAACTTAATTTTGGACGAAAACGATAGCAACAATATTTTTTTTATTTCTCGAAAGGTTCTGCTTCTTTTTAGGCGAATGTATTTTTTTAAGATCTTTATATAAATAACGAATTTCGAAGATTTTTTTTTGTAATAGGATTCGGAGTTTCTGGCCAGTTTTAAGGCTGAACCATTTTTAATAGAAACCTATTATTGCGAAAACCTCGCTATATTTTAGCAGAAGTGATTACCTCGAATTATGTAAATTAATGGTCAATTTTAAGAACATTTTTTGCAATGACTAAAACATTATAATTTAATCATGACGACACGGCAGATTCACAATGATTTTACGGGGGAAATTGGCGGTATCTTTTCAACGATTTGTAATCCCATTACAAAAATCGTGCTTAACATTCGTTATTCATATACGTAACTCGGAGCAATCAATTCAGCTCAAAATTCTTTTTTAAATCATTTAGCCAAACAAATAACCAGCAACTCCGAAATTCTTTTTAAAAAAAAACTAAATAATTCGTTTTCAATATACAGAATTTGAGAAAATTCCTTCGGCTGAAAAGTATCGGTACCTTCAGTGAAATAAAAAATATCAATAATCATTATTGGGGAAAATATGGGTTATTTTGAGCCAAGCTGTCTCATATGAATTTGTTTTAATTTTTCTAATTGTAGACCATCAAATTTCACATTTCTATTTTTCGAAAACGTATGTACGATGAAACTATCCCAAGATGGAGCCGTTTAGATAAGACATTCAAAAATTCTAATATCTCATGAGATTTCTATTTAAACGTATTGAAATTTGGTAAAGCTTATACAGTAACAAAACCCAATTTTATAGAATTTTGTGAAAAAAAAAATGGTTAGTGGTTGAAATTCGGTGGAATTGCTCATTTATAGATGATAGTAAAATTTTTGTTTATTTTTAGTGATTGCGAGATAAAAATACCGTCTATTGATCCTTCGGACGCGATAATCAAGCAGTTTTATGGGAAATCAATGGTACTTGTTCGGCCCTACATGCGATTGCCACAAACGGATGTTAAGCAGAGCCTGGAACGCCAAACAATCAACGAAGAGCCTTAAAATTGTTTCTTTCATTTTTCACTGCGACATTCCGTTCTCATTAATTGTATTTTCTGTTATGGGTTAAGGAATAAATTACTCTTTTTCGATATGATTTTATTTGTTTATTCGAAAGAATCTGAAAAAGGCCACATTTGGTTGGAGTATTCACATCAGCTGGCATTCAACTTTGTCCATTTTTCACTAGTTAGCCACAGCCATTTGGCCAACTTATCGTTTTTCGCCTCTTCAGACACATCAGTCTTTTTGGAGTCACTAAAAAAAACGAATATGTGCCGTTAATTACAGGCAGAGGCAAAAACAATATTATATATTATTCGGAGATAGTAAAAATGCTAATTATGACACTTTTTATCAAACGATACAGACAAACTTAATGATTTAAATAAAAAATTAACCATTTCTGAAAATAAATTAAGTGGCCAGCTGGGACTATTTATTTTATGTTTATTATTTTATTCATAAGATTCTATTCATTTTTCAAATAATTTGTGAATATTATTCTCTATTATTTTTATCGGTAATATCTCGCTATTATGCTGTTAATTTGTCTCATTATCAATTTTTATTTTCATTATTTCGCTTTCCTATGAAGGAAGCTTCCTTTTCGTGCAATCATTTTTGTCCTAGTTTTTTCTTGTTAGGACGTTGAGAAAAGTGGTTTAGAAAAAAAGTCCAGATGTTTGTATGTGTATGTGGCATGCATGCAAAATTCGAACCGCTTTATCTCGAGAACGGCTTTAACAACAAGCTAAAATGAAATTACTGGTAGAGAATTGATACCCCATCCTATGTATATATCTACGAAAAAATTCGGACGTTTTTCCAGATTTTATACGACTTTGTAAGATTTTTCGAAAAAGGTTTCTTTGTGCTTCTGAAATTTTCGAGCTAATGAGCTAAATATTTTTCGAACTTTGCACAAATAAAGCCAATAACAAAATGACTAAAGTTCCTCATAATCGCAGCTTTGCGAAAGAGAAAAATTAATGATGACATAATTTGGAAAGTTCTACTTTGTATCCATATTATTTTCATCATTTATTATCACAGGCGTTGTAGATCAATTTACACACGGACAAACTGCTGCCTATTCGTAAAAACAAAAATTACACTGTAAATATTTCTTATGTTCAATAAATAAAACGAACAATCAAAAGCGATACCCACCTGAAATATAATCCTGAATCGTTTTTAAGACTGGGTTCTAAAGCCGCGTATAATACAGTCTGAGCGCCTTGCTTCGGCGTCTTCACGAAAATCCAAATAAAGGGCTTAACAAATATGGAGCCTAGAAAACTGTTGAAAAAGGACATGTGTCGAGTGATCTCGGTATCGACGATGCCGGGGTGGACAGCGTTAACTGTAACTCCGGTTCCTGCTTGCAAACATTTTTTAATGAAATGAATACTTTCAAAATATATATTTTTAAAAATATTTGAAACATTCTCCACCAACGCGGCTACATTCTTTTCGACGCTCTCGGATCTGTTTGATAATTATTGTCATATATTGAATCTTGATTTTCGACGTCCTGACAACTTGCAAATAAACATTGTTAACTTCGCACTACTTGATATGACATTACCTTTGCTTCCTCATAAATTACATTTTCGTTTGTAATCATTTAATGCGGCAATTGTCGATAAAAGTTTTCTTTATGAAGGAGGAAAAAACAGATTGACGTTCTAAATACTAAAATTTATGAATGGTGTGATATAACTATGCTCTGTTACAATCTTGATTCCCATAATTGTGCTTGCTCAAAAAGCTCTGTTTTCATGAATTTTTATTATGTGATTTTCATGTAAACGTGTTCAGAATGTTCTAAAACAATGAAAAATTACATTTAGAAAAAATGTCTCGATGTGCATAATCATTTTTGTATATCGAAGAAATATTTCACAGAAAACTGGCGTAATTAATACATGCATTAATTAATCCAATTTTCGAAAAACATTTTTTTAGCACTCAAGAGTTTCCGAATTCCACGATGCCAATTTTTAAATACGTTTCGAATATGAATCTTAAAATTCTATAAAATCCAAAGCGAAATAAAAGGTGTCAAATTTATAGAAAATTAAAAATTTTCCAATTTTTGGCGTGAAAGAAGCGTTTCTGGTGCCATAAACTATACAACATACTTTCAATCAAATAGTTCATGAAAAAAAATACTTTTTTGTCTCTACATTTTTTAATCTTCCATGATTTAAAAAAATCATTTCCGAAACGAGTGAATTAAAAATCTGAAAAAATTTACAGAAATTACTTTTGAACAGTACTAGTGTATGGCTAATTATCAAGCAAATCCAAGAGGGTCAAGAAAGAGTGGCCGAGTTCGTAGAGAATGTTTCATTTGCACAATTATTCATCGAAAAACTCACCTGTTAATTTTTTCGCCAATTCTCGCGTAAAAAGTATATTCGCTAGTTTGCTTTGTGCGTAAGCTTCGGAAGGATCATAATTTTCGGTATTATTTAGATCCGTTGTTTTTATTTTACCGCGCATATGCGCTGTGCTCGAGACGTTTATGATTCTCGATGGAGCAGAAGATTTGAGAGTATCCAGTAACAAGTTGGTCAACAAAAAATGCCCCATGTGATTAACTCCTAATTGGGTCTCGATACCATCTTCGGTGACACTTTTTGGGCATCTCATTACACCAGCGTTGTTTACAAGAATATGCAGTGCAGAATGCTCTAAAAAATTATTTGACATATTGAATATGTCCGTAAAACCGTCGCCTATCTCGAAAACCGTACATTAGCCAGCACAACAAAAAAAAAAACGCTAAATGAAATCTTATGGGGAAGAAAACCCGATGCAAGAATCTTGAAAATTTACGGCAGCAAAGTCTTCGTGAGAATACCAGAAATAAAAAGACAAACGAAATGGGATGATAAAGCCGGAATAGGGACATTGATAGATTCACTGTTAAAAATATTTAAAAAAAATTTGCACAATTCGGATAAATCTGAAAAAAATTCAAAAAATCTGAAAATATGCGGTTTTACATAAATGAACGTTTAAACAATCGCCTGTAGTAGATCCATTTCTTTAAATATTCTTCACTAATTTTTTTAATCAATAAAGCTTAAGAACTATTAGAAGAAAAATGTTCCCCACTTTGGCTATAAGCTAGATAATTTTGTTATTAAGCAAAGTATTTTTTTTTAATTTCAGATTTTTTAATTGTGGCATTTGATATGTCACTTTAAAAATATATTTAAAAAAAATCGCGATAGAAAAAAATTGAAAATTTTTTTTTGCGTAGTTAAGGGTCTAACTGAGCCTAGTTCAAATTATGAGCTAAATCGGATCAAAACCTGGTCGAAATGGAGTGGATTGCCCCATATACACCGAAGCCGCAAGAAAAACTGACCTTCCGGTTGATGAACCAGCCGGTGCACGGCTAAGCGGTCACCCGTCAAAGTAATGGCCGCAAAAAATGCTGCTTAACTCGGGGAATCCCCAAAGCCGTACACCGACCGCACAACTACCAGTGTCGGTTGAGGGGCTTTTAATATTTTCTTTATAAATAATCATAAGTATATAAATTAACAAGAAAAATAATCTAACAAAAATCGAGGTTGCGAGAGATACAACAATGACATGAAAAATCGGCGATGAAATCCAAGAGGTCAAGGGTCGAGTTGTGATATGACCTATGCAGAAATCATTGTTTATTTCTCTGTATTTTTACTGATATATTTTATTATCTTACCTTTTTTAAAAGTGTCAACGAACTTCCTAATACTGGCTAGTGACGCCAAATCACATTGTCTACAATAAACGTACTTATTTTTTGTCGACAATACTATTTCCTTCCGAGCCTGTGATAATATCAACGGTTATGAATTAAATAAAATTATCGTTTTTATTATATGATAAGTGTTTTAAATTCATTCTCAATCAAAATTTTGACCGGATATACCTTAATATTGTACTGTAAAAAAAAGGCTTGCAATTGAATGTACTTATGAAATTTACATAATTTGTAACTGATTCAAGTGCTGAGTGCTGTAAATTTGTTCTACCTTGTATTTCAGTTTAAAAAGTACAATTAAACTTTCTGTCACATTATTGGAAATTGAAAATTTCAACACTGGTATTGAAAGAGTAAGAACGCCCTCTGTGAATTCAAGTTCCGGTATCTTAGAAATACGATATAATGTTCAAGTTCACAAATTTTTTCAAATACAATCGAAAATAAATAACATTTTTTTTTGTACTTTCTGGGCAAGACTTAAGCTCTACGAATAAAAGAGTGAACATTTTTGTACTTTTAGAGAAATGTATGAACGCAATTTTTTGTATTCGTATTCTACCACTGTAAGAAAGTTGATAATACATTCACTGTTCAAAAAATCTGTATGAAAATGAATACAAAAGTGTTGGAAATTTTTAATTTTTAACATTCATAAATTTTCAATTTATCATTAAAATTGCAAAAATGCATGTTGATTTTTATGTTCTAATCTAGTAATTATTGATTAATTGATCATGTGTTGTAATTTTCAATCGCCGGATTATCAAAATTCATTCATCCGTATTAAATTTATTATAGAAACATATTAATTTCGATTTTCTATTCCAAGTTTTACAAAATTCCTATACATTTGTATCGTAAAAACACAAACTTCTTTTACAGTGTTGTTGAAAATGTAATAATCATCGTTAGAGTGCGTTATGCATTATGTTAACGTGAAAATATTTTCACGTTTTTATTAATTATTAAAATTTTTCACGTTTTTATTAATTATTACAATTTTTCACGTTTAAGTTAAAGCTTTCTCTACGAAGAAGCAAAAATGGAAATTTTGGGAAAAAAATTTTTACGTAAACTTCTACGAGGAATCTTTTGCAAAAACAGCTTTTGCTAAAATTTTGTTTTCAAACGTCTGAAAGAAATTTATATAGAGTGCCTTTTAGTGGTAATTTAATATATACAATTATGGAGCAGAGCAGACTCGAAAAAAACTGGCATTTAATGCCACTATTTATAATAGACTATTGATAAAACTGTTTCGTACCGTTTCACATTTGAATAAATCGCGGCAAGCCATAACGACTTTAGCTTCTCGTTGCGCCATATCGAGTGCAACTTCTTTACCGATGCCAGTATTGGCACCGGTTATGATAACGACTTTATCATTCAATTTTTCATCACCCTCATAAGCTGGGCCTGCGTTTCGATCCCTTGAACCAAATTTTTCGCATTTATAAAACATTGAATATCAGTCAAATTGCTAATAACTGGTTTACTTAAAACTAAAAATAAATATGAGGTTAGGTGCATCTTTGCAGCAATGAAGAGTTAAAGATGGTTCATATATTACTTGATTAGGAAAGTAAATCCAGCGATGGACGCAGCAGCACTCGCCAGCCAAACCGGTTTAGGCATGTGCAAAACCATTTTGACGTTTAAAAATTGCTAATGGTCGAAACTACTTTTCGCGCATTGTTGTCGTCTGCTCAGATACGATAAAACAGCTGAGCTACGAGATGAATATGAAGGTTGAGAACCGTTTGAGAGTGGATCTCTGCATAAATGTCATTGCTCTTGTCTCACATCCTCAAACAGCTGATCAACTTTCACAGGAATATTTCCTATGTTGAGATTGGGTTTGTAATATATAAAAAAAGTATCGTTTTACTTCACAGGTCAATAATATCTTGATTTCACTGCCAAAACGCGGCTTCATTCTGCTTACTCATTGAGGAAGCTCTGATTTCATGTAAAATTTGTTTCTTCTTTACTCTGGTAAAAATAATTGATAGAAAACGATTTCAAAAAATTCTATCGTTCCGAATACGAACTTTGGTTCGTGAGTTTACGAAATACTTTCATGAATTTACGATCGAATTTCTATATGTGTCCTTTATATCCTATAACATTATCATAAATGATATAATTTTTTATTGATTTCACGATTATTGATTTCCAATTAAGATTTTGGTCTAAGTAATTATTGACATGTCAGAAAATGTCGATATTGGTGAACAAAAGCAAAAAATAGCTTTTACGAACATAAAAAAAAATTGTCGAAATTTTTTACAGATTTATCTTAAATTTTCTCCACACTCAGACGATTATTGAAAAAGACATTTGGTACAAATTTGACACCAATCGGTCGAGTAGTTCAAATTTTATGGCATTTCGAATTATTTGAAAAATTTCGTTCCAGCGCTTGCTCATGCAAATTACTAGGTATCAGGTTTCCAATTTAATTTAAATATGGACTATCATTACACTATTTTTGAGTAACAATTTTACACAAATCGGTCGAGCGGTAAAAATTTTAGATCACTTTGAATTTTTATAAAAATGTCTTCTGAGTATAAACAAGCCTGCAAAGTACGACTTTGCAAATTGCTTCCTCATTTTTTTTTGCTTTCTTAAAAGCTTCCTCTATGAGGAAGCCAAAATTGATCAACATACTTCTCCATAGAGGGAGCTTTGTAAAAAGAATAAAATGAATCTTTGCAGAAAGCAAAAAATAATGAGGAAGCAATTTGCAAGGTTCTACTTTTTTGAGCCTTCAGTTTATTTTTTTTAATGTGGTAAATACAATATTGCGGTTCAAACGAGTAGTGTATTTATTTACTGTTGTGAATATGATCTTAAGCGATCTGGTTTCATCGAATTTATAGCATCAATATCGAACGCATGCAGTACAAAAAAAAGGTAGAAACAACAATAGTGTTAATCATGTGTCTTGTCCTCGACGGATACAATTTGATCCCTGACACCGTACCAGTTCCTTGAGACGCCTTCTAAATTTGTTTCTGCGCTTGCTTTTCATTGTGTAGCCAATATTGTGCAACTGATATTGGTCCACATAAAAATCATACGCTTCAACAAATTTCTGAAAAATAAATGTCGATTATTATTACTGAGACTCTGCAAAAAAAAACTGATGCGTAGCGTTATAGAATTTAAAAGCTAAATCCGCTATGAAATAATCAAATGCGAGCCAAAGTGATTTTGTTAATAAGTTTTTTTCTTTATCTGTGATATTCTGAAGTCTGTTGAATAACTAATCGCACTATTCGTTAGATATGATCTTGTGTACACATTAATCTTCTTCCCAAGAATTGCCATTCAATATTAAAAACAATAATTACCTGGTTGTCCTCGAAAACACAAAATATATTGTTATGGTGCGTTGAAAATCGACGCACGCAGGCGTAGGTATTGTTCGAAGCATCTTCACATTTGCACGCATACTCTTTATCGCAATGCTGCAAAGACAAAGTTATATTATTTAATTCCAATGGTGTTTTAGATATTGCAATTCCTGTTTAAAAGATCAGATTGAAATCAATGAAATTGACCAAATTCTATCGAAATCTATTACAACTAGGGATGGCGCTTATCGGATCGATCCTTCTAAGTCAGGCATTATTCTTAATCAATCGAGCCATTTTCGAACCTCTCCGATAATTTCTATCATTGGAAACATTTTAGTACCATTTAAGAAGCTCGGTGGCGACTATCGAAGTCAAATCAGTGCTAAATTTTCGAAATTGATTCTTTTGAGTTTAATGCATTAAAAAACAATAATGTAGGGTGATTTGTGTTGAAGCATGTATACTTAAGCCAGTAAAAGATCAATAGTGACGAATTTGCATTGAGATTTCAACCTTTCAATTTTGCTTCTACGTTGAATAAGCTTTGTTTTCATGAAAAATATTTTTCTAGATTTTTAAGTCAGGATTCTAAGAATGCTTCAAAAAAATCGAGAATAGTGATTTACAGAAAATGAGCGTGCGTGAGTACGTGGGAAATGCAAAAGACAGTTGCGCCACCTCTAAAAAAAATCATACGCAGCTTTCCTTTGACGAGGTTGAATATTAGGGTAAAAACTGTAGGTTTTTGGTGTACCAAGTGAAGAAATAAATAAAAGATTTATTTTGGAGCAGTCTAATAAGCATAGACGTCGTCCAACGAGCAACTCTTTGCAGCAATCAAACGTAATTGTCTGAATAACTAATTCTCAGAGATGATCGGTTGGTTTCGAAATTTACGAAAATTGGGCTTTACAAGCTACAGTCAATATGTATTCATTATAATAATTAAAAACATGAATGTAACCTAAAAAAAGTGAAAATCCAAGAGAGCCTTTATTAGTATGTAAGTTACAAGTTTCATGAAGAAACTTTCTGACGTTTATCTGTATTTTGCATATAAATTTACGTGTTAATAAAGCACGTAGAATTGACGGTATCAACGAGTTAATATAATATGTTCGATTTTCTATGTATCGATATCTTTTCCCTTGATATATATCTCGAAATCGATACACGGCGGTACGTGATACGATACAATCCTAAATTTCGATACTTTTCTGACGATCTCGCATCCCTAATTACAACCGATTACTTTTCAATCGGAATTTTGTAGAATCGATCGGTTTCTCTAATTTTCAATCGGAACTTCCAAGCAGGAATAGCTGTTTCGATATTTTACGAACCAATTGATTATAATTGTAATTATAATCGTATCGGTAAGTAATAACTTACCGATAAGTTTGGGTCTCCGTCAGTGGGACAACCTGTTCGCGTTGAACTATCGGAATGTTCGCCCCTGTATTCGACGAGGACAGCACGATCGATTGGTAAACCTTGGGTCAAAATCGATTGCCCATCCGATGGATGCTCAACACCGGCAATTCTCAAAATAGTATCAAATATGTCGACGCTGCTAACAGCTGCAACAACGCTCGATGGTGCAACTCCAGGACCGCGAATCAACAGCGGTACTTTTATATCGGTTTCGTACGGTTGTCTCTTATCTATCGGCATACTGAATTGACCTAAATTAAAAAAAAAACATTCCGGTTTTGAATCAACACGAAATCAATAAATTTTTTTTTGCTGTCAATCCAAACTCAATTTTGGATTTTAGTTGTTTCTTTATCATTAGAGCGTAGCATCCTACGCTCTAAATTGAAAATATCGCTGAAATTTTGCTGATGAGCCAAATTTCAGCGATATTTTCAATTTTGATTTCACCCAATACCAAAGTTGTTATCGTGAAGAAGCATTTCTCGAAAAAAGGGCGTTTGCAAAAAATTATTTATAGGTCGCGCGAAAAATTTTCTAAATGATTGTTTTCCTTACATTTTCATAATCACTCACCTCATACCATTTTGTGATCTTATTCCTACTTTATGGTTGAAATTTAGAAAGAAAAGATTGTCATCAAAACGACGATTATCGAAAAATTTTGAAATGAATAAATCTTTATGCTTATCTTTCTCAGCTCTCATATCTGATTTTCTCTCGGTATCGAACGCTTAGTGCATAGTTTGAATTGTTACGTCCGAGTGATAAAAACAATTACAAATGCCCTGTTATACACCTTAGCTACGGCTAATTGGTCTGGAATTTGGGCTGAACGATTTGAATGTAAATTTCCTTCCCTGAAGGATTTTCTTTATTGAAATAAAAATTGAATCGAGGATCATTTACGGGTATGTATTTGCTTTTAAGAAAGTTGGTAATAAATGTGATTTTAATCCAATTGAACGGACTTGATTTAGGAATTATGTTCTTTGATTCTAAATATTTGTTGGTGAAATAAGCTTAAACTGGAGTCTTTTTAATGGGATGAGGAATGCCTTAATGTTATGCCAACTTTATAAGTTGGTATTTCCTATCACCGCGACGTTGTTTTTCCATTAGTTGAATGGAAATTAGAGTTTGGAATAAAATAAACAAGACTCAGAATCGATTCTAAATCTTGAATTATGAGAAATGTTATGATTTCGCTTCCCCGCGTATAGTCAGCAGTTCCGTGTAGAAAAGGTCTGATAGAAACGGGCAAAAACCACATAGATCCAGATAGAGTCTTATATAAAATTCTATCTGAATCTATGCGGTTTTTGCCCATTTTTACGGCGCATTTTTAAATCCGGGAAGGGTTAGAATTTGTGTGTTTTACAACAAATATCGTTCGGTTATAAATACCTTACCGATATGAAATCCGTTGTCGGACGTGAAAATGATATATGTTTGGTCCAGAAGGTTGTTTTTTTTCAATGTTGTATATACCGTCTCAACCATTTCATCAACAGCTGCCAGAGTTTCCCACCTATGTCTGTATACTTCGTCTAATTGGGTTAGAGTGGTTTTTGGCAATGGCGATGGTCCCATTCTCACAAGCCAATGTTTATCCTGTGGAGTTGAAAAAACAAGACCACATATAAATTTTATGAACAGTTGTTATCATAGTCTAATGCACCAACCAAGCATCGATCTTCAATCGATTACGCTTACACCAGTCGATATGAGGGTACAATTGTCGAAATGCAGATCATCTACGACAATCTAATCGCAAATTGACCTGCAATAGTCGAGTTGTGGTCGAGCTAATGCACCAACCAAGCATCGATCTTCAATCGATTACGCTTACACCAGTCGATATGAGGGTAGAGCTATATTTGGCTATAGGCTAGTTAGTAGAGCTACATAATGTAGTAATTACCGTTTGGCTAGGAGTATTGAAACTGGGTGTTCTTTTAGCTGTAACATTCTTGTATAGCCCATTATGCCTACTGGCTGATGTAAAAGGGCTGTGCGGCGCTGGCGGAGCCAAAACCATTAAAAATGGTGTTTGACTATTTTTCTGACGGTTGATGAACGTAGTCGCCGAATTCTTCTAAAAAATAAAAAAGCGTATTTGTACAAAATTAGTATAGAGGTTTTTACACAGGAAAATACAAAAATGAATTACGTTCTTCATTCTCATGTAGAATTACAAATAATTTACTGCTGCGTATCACAAGAAGGTAAAGGAGTACGAACTCTTTTACGTTGAGGGTTTTTATCTTACGACGCAACGAAACCGAATTTATTTATTTCCTCCATTTTGAGGCAAATTTGCTGCCTCGGATTTAAAGGGTGACTGGTGATTGTTTTATATATTTTATGGAAATAAATAAATTCACAACTCTGCGATTTAAACAAACAACATCGATTTAACCTTTTCATTTCACTGGTTAAACATAAATTATTTTTATAACAAAATACCGCAATTGAAAGATTTTTTGAGTATTTATTTTGAGGGCTGACCGTCGGAGTCGCCCCCTGGAATGCAACTTATATAATTTTGGAAATATTTAGCGAATCGACCACGCTGGTCGAGTCACCGTACAGGATTGACTATGTATGAAATCAAAAAGTGCTGTTGAAGACACAGCACATTAATACAAAAATTTGAGATGAAGGACATCGCGCATCTTAGGGATTTTCAATACCCTGCTCATCACCGAAGGACCGCTAACGCTGCGCTGGTAAGGGCAGAGAAAGCGGTTCTCGGTTCAGAGATGCAACGGTGCGAGACATTTTTTTCTCTAAAACAGTGTGAGATTGTTGATGATCCAAAAATGTACGCTATGCTCTACAAGGTGTGAAAAAATGAAACAAAATATTAAGTTAATTATTATTATTCAAACAAGTAATTAATTATTATTATTCAAACAAGTAATTAATTATTATTATTCAAACAAGTAATTAATTTTAAGAATTAAGTAGTTTATTAATTTTTGTAATTCTTCATTAAAAGGTATTTAATTATAATATTCCCTTTATTGGTTCTTTTTATAAGAAAAATATGCCTGGACGTAAAAAACTCTAATATAAAAATTAGATTGTGACAATCGAAGTGAAAGGGCGCTTAATTGAAGTAGTGTCAATTTCCTATTTGCTTATTTTAGGTAAATTGTTCACCAAGTTCTTCATTCTGTTAGAAGGAGCAGTAAATCATTTTCTATCTTACTCGAGACTCACAAGTTAAATTATATATAGATATTGTTTTTTTTTTGCATATTAATTAAGTAATGTTTCTTACTATGACATCGGTGAGATATTCGGTAGGATTATGACCATATTTTTTCTCCCTGCCATTTACGGACAGAGAGTAATCATAGTACTTTGAATTGCCAACTAATCCTGCCCATGTATCCCAACCGAGTGGTACCTTGCTCACACCGCCCGCTTCTTTTGTGCCATACTGAAATTAAATATTAAGATTTACACTGTCATTACATTACTATTATCTTTGAAATTATTTATGTTTTCTCATTTAAAAAAAAACTTTTTGTTTGTAAAAAGCGAAATTTCCTAAATTTTTATGTTAGTATACTCAGAATAATTTTCGTTTCTTGCGTACGGTTTGGCTTTCAAAGGCTCGTTTGGTCTGTTGTATCGAAATATACTACATTCCGATTTAAGAAAAATTATTTTTGTCTTCAAGCTAACATTTTGCAAAAAATTGACTTTACCATTCAGCATTTTTTTTATTATGCGCAAATAAAGAAAATCATCCATAAACAAGATTTTTTTATTATCCATAAAAAACATTGAGCCTTCCCGAACCGCTTGTGGTGCCCTAGCAGTCCTGGCCACAGCCGAATTACGGTGGGAATCACGCGTGATATTTTACACTGAAAAAAAAACGGTCGTATCACGACGAAAATTACGGACCCTCGTTCTAAAGCTTCTGGAGCGATTGAGCTTTTGAACTTTGAGTCCGTGATGTTTGTGAAATGTTACAGACGAAATCACGGTTCAAATCACGGCTCGATGAATTAAAGAGCCGTGAGTTCGGCCGTGATTTTGCGAATGACCACGGCATGCCGGATTTTAGGGCCGTAAATTAAGCCGTGATGTCGGTCATGATTATAAGAAAAATCACGACAAGATAAATACCAGCAACGAAAAATCTGCCGTGATTTTGCGAATTACCATGGCATGCCGGATTTTAGGACCGTGAATTAAGCCGTGATGTCGGCCATGATTATAAGAATAATAACGACTGTAATTTCCGTCGAGCCGTGATTTCTACCGTTATTCTATGCAAAATCACGGTCCCCAAGCTCAAAAGCTCAAACGGTATGAGAGGTCCATGATTTCTGTCGTTATATGACCGTGACTTTCGGTATCGAAATTCACGCGTGATTTTTACCGTGGCAATCAGCGTGAACCTGGCCGTGAGTTATTCTGCTAGGGTTTGCACGCACCTCACCATGTCACTCTAAAGTGCAATAAAAAGGACCATATCACTTTAGACTTCATTGGCCTATTATAATACTAAAACGTACTTGATTCAAATACTTTCCAGCGTAGAAGGTCGTATACCTCATTTCCTTTTTCAAAATTGCCGCAAAAGTATTTGGCTCCATTGTAGCTTGCCAACTTGGACTGCTGCAACCTCCCTCAATAGAGTTATTTACAGTCTTGTGATTGTGCTGATATTTCCCTGTGAGAATGGATGCACGGTTTGGACAGCAAATTGGCGATGCTACGAACTGGAGAAATGGAATTTTGTTCTCTGTCCTTTCCGTCTTTAGTATTCGCTTATTTTTACATGAAAACTTACACAGTTGGTATACGTTGCACCTTGGTCACCGATCAGTGCACGTGTTTTCGGCAGTGGGACCTGTGAACATTCATTTATTTGTCATTAAATAAAAATGCGCTCAAGGAAATAAGGTAATCTTGATAGGACACCTTAGAAAGTTCGTGGTCCTGTTTAAAATGGTGCTGAAAAAGATTCAGACGAAGGATTTTGTATCCGACGCAAATTCTATGAGGTTCTCCGTGTATTTAAAAATTGGTGGACTTGCAATAGCACAAAAGAAGAGAACTTTTTTACCGCGAAACCACCGGTTGTTTTATGGTTGGTTTTGGTTGCTGCAGTCGGAAGTGTAAAAAACACCGTTGGCAGAACCGCGATCGCTTCGCTGTAAGAACGGTAGAATGGCAGTAGAACCGCGGTTGCTAAGCGGTTACAATCGTAGAACCGCGGTTGCCAAGCGGTTACAATGGTAGAACCGCGGTTGCCAAGCGGTTGCAATGGTAGAATCGCGGTTGCCAAGCGGTTACAATCGTAGAATCGCGGTTGCCAAGCGGTTACAATGGTAGAATCGCGGTTGCCAAGCGGTTACAATGGTAGAATCGCGGTTGCCAAGCGGTTACAATCGTAGAACCGCGGTTGCCAAGCGGTTACAATGGTAGAACCGCGGTTGCCAAGCGGTTACAATCGTAGAATCGCGGTTGCCAAGCGGTTACAATCGTAGAATCGCGGTTGCCAAGCGGTTACAATCGTAGAATCGCGGTTGCCAAGCGGTTACAATGGTAGAATCGCGGTTGCCAAGCGGTTACAATGGTAGAATCGCGGTTGCCAAGCGGTTACAATGGTAGAATCGCGGTTGCCAAGCGGTTACAATGGTAGAATCGCGGTCGCCAAGCGGTTACAATGGTAGAACCGCGGTTGCCAAGCGGTTACAATGGTAGAACCGCGGTTGCCAAGCGGTTACAATGGTAGAATCGCGGTTGCAATGGTAGAATCGCGGTTGCCAAGCGGTTACTTTCACGGCGTTTTGCTATCGTTGTTTTACGGGTTGTTTTGAGGTTGCGGTGTTCCGACAGGTTTCCTTCGAGAATGTAAATACAGCCTACAGCTGTATACATGTGACTTCCACAGTTACCTGTGTATGTAACACGTAGACATCTATCTGGAGCTTCAAGGCGTCCGTGTTTTTTATTTACCACAAAAATGTTTGATTTATTGAATATTTATTTTACTCACCATCCCATCGAGTTCCGAATCCAAATCATCAGCGATGATAAGGACGATGTTGTACGCCGAAAAACCTCTCCTTGCAAATGCAATCACAAACAAAATTGTGATCCAGTTCATTTTTGTAAAAGTATGAACTTTGTCGGCACGAAGTTCTCTCTTAGACCGAAGATCCCAGTGCTCTATTGAGATGCCCAACAAGAACTACGCAGAGAATTCTATAAATACAGTTATTTTTATGACTTTATCAATGCAGATTGGGTTATTACCATAAGCATTGGCGATAATCAGGGGCTTCCCCGTCTGATCAAAAAAGAAGAAAATCATTGTTATTCATTTATGCAGTCAAAGAAAGAGTAAGATCCTCTGGAGTACGTTCAGAATGACTGTCGGGCTTGAGAAATCGCGGTGAGAAAGCGATAAGAAATCGCACGCCGGTTATTCTGAACGCAACCCGAAGCATCTGTCACGGTCTCAAATTACCAACAAACGAACGCAAATTACACTCGTTATTGAGATGATGTGCATACATATACACATATCGTCTGAGTAAGAGAGCTAAAAACATCGGAGATTTTATTCTTCACCGCAATCGAGAAAAAATGGTTTAATTGTATATAATTATGCATAATTATATATGTCTATATACAATTGTGTATTATTATATATAGTCATACATGATCATATATGATTATGCATGATGATGATGATGACTACATATAAATCTGTATGCAACATTATATATATTTATGTATGGTCGTGACTATATATATAATCATATACGTTTATGTATGATATGTACTAATTACAGAGAGTTTTATGGATTCGGTATCGATCCCAAATAGAGATTTTTACGATCTCGAGAGGCTTAATTTTTATCAATATTAATGGTTATATCGTAGCACAAACTTTATAAGTGAATTCCTTATACGAAAAACGAATTAGCATAGAAATTCAAGGCGACAATGATGACAGTGATCTTTTATATCTGTTATATTGTATATGTATTCGTTATTTTATATGTGCCGTTAATAATGCAGCTTAGTGCTGCAGTACATGGCGCATTTTGGTAGACACGGTAAAGTTTCTATCTGGGTAGATATGATAAATAATTCTTCATCACTTGCTAACATTATCAAGAAAAAAGTAAGCGGCTCGACGCTAAGTATTTGAAGTATAAAATAAAGAGAAACGAATTTTGGTACATGCTTAACTTATTAATAATACATCGACTAGATTACTTTGTATTTTGGCTTTTCTCTCTTAAAAAGTACTAGGGTTAGGCCGATACAGGCGCTGCAGCGCCCGTGACATTTGTCCGTTTATGTGAGTTTTGACATTTGACATATACAAAAAATTACAATACATGGCCGTCGGTCAATGACAGCATGAGTATATAGATCGATGACAATAACTGTGAGATTTTCAAGATCTTTAAGATATTTCGAGCTACCGATATTTCAGAAGAAGAAGAAGAAGAAGAAGAAGAAGAAAAAGAAGAAGAAGAAGAAGAAGAAGACATACGCTGTGGACAAAAACTGGAAGTTTTTATACATAAAACCGTAAATTTAATTTAATCCTAATTGTGATATAAGATTTATGTAAATTTGTAGTAGAATTACAGCGGATTATGGAATCTAATGTACTTTTACATTAAATTTTATTTAAATTATTAAAATGACTGTACCATACTTGACTTTTACATTTGACTTGTATAGAAAATTTATCATACCAGTTTATGCATAATCGGGGGATCACCAGAGTAATCGGTCAGTCACTCAGGGTGTAATTAATCTATTTAATTCAACTGATATGTGCTAACTACTTTATTCTGCAAAATGAGTCATTTGAATAAACCGCGTTAAGACGATGGTAAATTGGCGCATGCGTCACATTCGTATGCGGTTATTCACACCATATCTAGGGAATTTTTTCCATGGCTGGATCCCGTTTAGGAACTATACTCTGGCTATAAGTATCTCTCTCAAACATACGCACAAACCGATTATTCCCTCTCTTTCTATCGTCACGAGAGTACATTTCTGAACGCAACCCTGCATTTACGTGTCGCTCACATGTGTCGGTTGTGCGGTTAACATATTTTTCTATTTATTGCAAATATTTATTAAACCAAACGTAACGATGATTGTTTCTACTAACGTAAACAATCCAAATGCTCTAAAGCTTATTGTCGGTGCGAAATTGGCTAAAGAGCCTGTAACTGTCAACATTGTCTCGCCGAATGGTATGTATTGTAACCTATCCTCCAGTTTCATCATATATGTTCAATGAATGAATCACGCGTGTCGTTTAATAATTTCGAATTTCTTATCGTTTCCATTTAAGTTCAAATTTCATTTTTGTAAAATAAGTCTTATGTAACATTAATTTATGAGGTCTGTTCCTTTTCAAAAACCGTTTTTTTAATCCTAAAAATTGACAATACTTAGGAACTGTCAGAAATTTTTTGCCTTTTAATTCTCCATTTTAATACATCAACAAAATACAATAAATGGAGTGGATTCATCAAAATTTAATAAGAAATGGATTGATATCTATAGTAGAAAAATATCAGTCAACATGATTATTTTGAAATGAACAAGTGTATGAATAATTATATGTCAGAATGATATACACAAATATTTGATCAATTATGAACTTATAACGGAAACAAAAACTAGTGACATAAGTTAAAAAATAAAGCGCTTATTCATGACTACATTTTATCTTAATCTTGCAAAACCAAATTTTATGTACTATCACTTTTATGGGTTTTCTTGTTTTTTCAAATTGGTTTTGGTTGGTAACAATAAATCTATTATAAGACTGCGAAAAACAAACAGAGATTGTTTACAGACCTCTGAAATATGTTAAAAATGTATAGAATTCTGCAAAACAATTCAGACGCACGATGTTATATAAAATGTAACTGATCAGTGTTTGTGCTCCATATTCTATATCTTTTGGATTTCTATATATTGTATTTGTATAATTGCTAATGTATAAATGATGTATGAAATCAAAATAAAGAAAAAAATCAGAAAAAATTCATACACATTCGAAAAAATGGACATATCATTTTCATTTAAAGAAAGTTAGATTGACTGTTTATTTGTTAAACAATTGTTTTTTTTCGGCAATTTGTTAATAAAATTTTAGGATTATTATTATGCAAAATCAATCTTTTCGGCACGTTTTATATGCATTATATTTTTCCGATTTTTATCCCATCAGGAAGTGATCAAAATTGTCTCTGAAACTCACTTTTGGTGGGACTGTACGTATCATACATCCTTAACAATAATTATAACTCAGATTAACCAAAAATCTGGTATAATTAAAAAAATTGCTCCAATTTAAGTTTGTAATAAGGTCACAGAAAAATTTATAAGAGGTGTCGATATTTGTTGCTAAAATATATTAGGAATACTTAGTCAATCAAAAATGTATGATGAAAATAAGAATGATAAAAGCAAGTGAAAAAAAAAAATGTTTATATTAAAATTTATATCAATATTAACAGAGTCTCTTTTGAGCCGCTTGCCCACCTTGGAGCTTCCATGTGGGACCTGTTTGTTCAGCTGGAGTGCTGCTCTTCAATATCTAATTCCATTAGACGAAGAGTTTGAAATTCTCGTGAACAAGTGGCTCGAATGGGACGCTTCTCAGTTGCAGGTAACTAATATTAATATCTTTAATTTCACAAGAGGCAGAGTCACCTTTAAATAGTCATAAGGAGCAAATTCTGTAGATGATATCCTTTCTCTGAAAAAAAACTTACATGTAAACTTAACTAAGTACATATCAAGCATAATTCTGCAATTATGTAAAGATGTACAAAACACAAAATGGTGTGAGATGAAAAGTAAAATTTTTAGCATGTCATATTTTTCAAACAAAAAAATGAGCAGTAAATTGTTCATAAGAAATAAGTTTACATGAAATAGAAAAATAGCCATAAACTTCCATAGAGAATGTTATTGGTGTTGGAGTAATTCGTCCTAAAGGTTTAAGAAGAGTGGTTTCAAGGAAAACACGTTTAAAGTTTCCAATGACGTCAGATGTGGAGCAAAATTGATAATTTAACGTTTAGAAATTCTTTTTTCTACCGTAGGACCAATGGCATATTATTTTGATGAACCTACAGTATTGTTTATCAAAAAAAGATCTATTTTTCCAACATTTTAGGGTGGGTATCACCCAAAGTTAAATGTAAGTTTTCTTGAAAGAAGGATATCATTCACAGAATTTGTTTTCTTACGGCGTTTTTCGGGCGACGTTGACCCCTTGATACTTAATATTCACTAATTATTATTTTTACAGCAAGCACTGGTTGTGTATGGGAGTTCTGGAAGTCCAGACTCTTCGCATAAGCATCAGATATGGTCTTTATTAATAGAACTGAATGCAGCGCTGAAAGACAAAAAGTACTTAATTACAGTGAGTCCATCATCATATTTGTATGTATATTTTCGAGTTGATTGGCTAAATTGTTCATTGTAATTGATTAATTTTTTTTAAAGGATAAGCATGATCTGACTTTAGCAGATTTGTCAGTATGGTCAACACTATGGTGTACAATAGCTGTAAGTGACATAAGTAAAGACATTGCCAAGGAATTTCCAAATGTGGAAAGGTGGTTGAAGGACATTGAAACTTTGGACGTTATACAGGTAAAAGAAATACATTATTTAACCAAATAATACTACTTATGTGTAAGTCAGAACTTTTATTGAAACTTTTTTTTTCAGGAATCTATCAAGGAATTCAAGATGGAAAGAGGTCCAAAGGCCGTTGCAAGCATACAAGCGGCGTCTTGGTTTCCGGTGAATTCTAATGCAGGAGGACGATTGAACAAAACAATATCTGTGGATGTAAGATGCAGTTACTCATTATTTTTTAAATTATCTATTATTTTTTAAATTATTTATGACAAACTTTATAATTTTTTGATATTGTACCAAAAAAAACCTTCAATATTTTTCATATTCAATTTTCTTTTCATATTCAAAGATTTTCTAAGCTGTAACAAAAAGCCATTAACCCTTTCGCAGTGAAGAGAAAATGAGATTTTCGTGCCATTTTTGCGTTGGAAAAATTTCTCATGGATTTGCTTTGAAGTCTCAATATAAAGGTTTCCGAGGTCACTGAATTCGAAGCTGAAATCCGATTCTAATAATTTCAAATGGCAGGTCCACTCTGACACGAGAGGTTTTTAGTTCTGATTTAATTGAGTTGATTTAAACCAGAGTGCCTAAATGCGAGGAACAATTGAACATATTATAAAAAGTATTCTAAACAAGGATACCTTGTCTTATATGCGAATGCGAGTGTTTCTATCTCAATCTTAAGTCGGTCACAGCCGCATTGCACATGTCGCTAATAACCTTGGCCGTTGATGCGACGATAAATAAATCTAATTAAAAAAAAAAGGATACCTGTGCAAGAATTGTGGTAAAATACCGCGGTGCGCGGTACCTTGCTTCCAGAACTATCACGTACGTCGGGGTTGTCAGGTGGAATACCGAATTAAAAAAAAAAAATTGGTTATCGAAACAATATTGGGAATTATAAATTGTTGAAAAAATATTTCATGAATACAAAAAATGAAAATAAAAACAATTTATACGGCTCAGTACAAATAGAAAATAAAGAAATCAGTTCAGTAGCTAATGCCCTTTACTCAGAAAACTTAGATTAAAAGTAAAAAAGTTATAATTAGATTATATCTCGTACATTATTTAGCAAGTTTGCAAGATGCTGAAATTAACAGACAGTATTTGGAAAAAGCAATGCTAACAGATTCTACGGTGTCTGATATTTCCGTCACTAGTTCCAGCTTCATTAAATTTATACCGCTTCTGCACCTGCCAAAAAAACGACAGTCCACTGAATTTTATACATACTTTGGATTTCATAAAAATTATTATTTGAAGTAACAATCAAACATTGTACATTGTTTTCCATTGCTCTTGTTTCTTCAAGCTTTCTTTATGATACAATCAAGTTTTATCTGTTCTTTTTTAGTCGAGTCCATTAAAGGAAAAGGAATGTGAAGCAGTTAGCAAGGAAGAGATTGAAAACGCGAAGAAAAATTGGTCTAAGCTTTCCACTACTTCTGTGAAAGAACCATCGTATCCTGTGTATGGTGAAAACAAAGTTGAACTAAGTAGTATCGTACAGAGATGTGCCATAACCGTAACTTTTTGTGATGGTCAATTGTCAACAAAATTACCGTTACTTGATCGTCAATTTTCTCATTGCAAATTTTGTGATGTGCCATTCAATCATTGTTGCACAATACATCTTTTTTAAATCAACTAGATTCATACATAGTCGAATGATTCTTCGCTTTGAAGTTAATCAGGTGCACATTTTCGGAATAATTGGCGCTCGCGTTAGAGTGGTCTTTTTTTTGACCAGTTAATTGACGGTCAATTGACAAACAAAATTACCGGTCACGAAATTGCGGCATATCTCTAGTCACGTACTAAATCGACAATTACTTGTCATTATTTTAAACTGAAATAATTTCATAACTACTATAAAAATGATATTCAGATTACCGAAAAAGGGCGAGAGAAACGTACTCATCACGTCTGCTCTGCCCTACGTAAACAATGTTCCGCATTTGGGTAATATTATTGGTTGCGTCCTGTCAGCGGATATTTTTGCCAGGTTCGTATATACATAATAATGTGATAATACAATTTTTTTGTTATGATAACAATGCATTTCTGAATAAGGAAGCAATACTGTCACATGCTTTTTGTGAGAAAAAAAAACGTCCCTTTTAAGAATTAAAACGACCGAATACTGCTCTTAATTTGTCTCCGTTACTTTTGTTTTTTAAAGGTATTGTCGGCAACGGAACTACAACACTCTCTACATAAGGTAAAACTTGGTCAACTTACATCAATGTTCATTTTCTCAATTTGTTCGTTCCTAATTTTAATGACTACCAACAAGTTAACGTTTCAATATCGAATTCAGTGGTACTGATGAGTACGGAACTGCCACGGAAGCGAAGGCTCTCGAAGAAAAAACAACTCCTCAAGAAATCTGCGATAAATTCTTCGGATTACATAACGATATCTATCGATGGTTCGGCATAGGATTTGATTACTTTGGGCGAACTACGACACCGGAACAAACTGAGTACGGACACTTTTTATATTAAAAAAAAATTAGTTTAACTCCACATGAAAACTGTTTTATCAAAATTGCGATAAACGTTGAACATCTTTCAAATAACATATTCAAGTTATAATTTTTTTCTTATCAAAATACATCTTTTTTTAAATATATACTAAAAACCGTGACAATATATTCATTACAGGATAGTACAAGATTTCTTTTTGCGAATCAAATCCGAGGGTTATATTCTCACGGAATCCGTGGATCAGCTTCTCTGCGAAAAATGCCAGAAATTTCTGGCGGATAGATTTGTGGAAGGTACGTGTCCGCGTTGTAAATACGTGGACGCGCGTGGTGATCAGTGCGATGGTTGCGGTCATCTTGTTAACGCCACTGAGCTCATTGAGCCTCGATGTAAAGTCTGTAGCAATAAACCGGTGATCAAAGCTTCAAAACAATTTTTCCTGGATTTGCCGAAGGTAAATCAAATGCGCAATAAACATCTACCGACAAATAATCGATCTGTAAAACCGGTCAAGCGTAATATTAATTTTTTTTTTGCAGCTTGAACCTAAATTGAGGGAATGGGCGGCTAAAGTGGAAAAGGGATGGTCGACGGTTGCCAGAGCAGTTGCGAGACCTTGGCTCCGTGATGGTCTTAAGCCACGTTGTATAACGCGAGATCTCAAATGGGGAATTCCTGTTCCTTTGGACGGTTTTCGCGACAAAGTGTTCTATGTGTGGTTCGACGCTCCACTTGGTTATCTGAGTATAACAAAGCGCTATACCAAAGATTACGAACTTTGGTGGACGCCGAAGGAGGCGGATGTTAATCTGTACCAATTCATGGCGAAAGACAACGTGCCCTTCCATGCAGTCATGTTTCCCGCAGCGCTGCTGGCAGCGGATCAGGGTCACACGCTAGTCAAGCACATTATGGCTATTGGTAAGCTATCTATCAGTATTTCACTAAGTTTTTAGAGCACAAGACCTATTTTTTAGGTGTTTAATTCCAATCTTGTTAATTTAGAGTGCCCAAGAGTTTAATGTTAGTAACGGTGATGAAGTTATAAGGGCGAGGGCCTACGCACTATTGAATAGATTAAACGACCTTCTAGAAAATCATGAAATCAATTAAAATCACAGTAAACCACGAAAAATCGTTTGTGGTCTTTTTCGCAAAGAATTCTTTGAATTATCTTGAAATTAGATTGAAATCTCGTGATTTCACGAAATCATAATTTAGAAGTCTCAAATCAGGAAATCAAAATGACTGCGAAATAAAAGAAATCCTTCAGCATAGAGTGTAAAAATATTTTCTCAGTTCAGTAGATCGTTGATACTGAAAAATAAGAAAATTGCAATGACGATATTTTTTCGTTTTTGAAATATGGTATAGAAAAATGTAGACCAAGAACTCGGATTACCTGGTATCTAGCTTAAATATACCACGATGAGATATAAAGGTTGTGGCCGCAGTTAATAATATTGGATGAAGGTTTTGGCTATTGGCGACCAAATAAAAAAGAAGATAGCTGCTCTTCTGTTAAAACGTTTCGACCTTATTGTAGGTCCTCTTCAGTTATTATTTCTCATCTTACTTTGATTTACGCAACATGTCTGGAACAATGTTATTATTTCGGCCGGATTGTCTGGCCACATAGATCGTTTTATAAGTTTTACAATGCAAGACATAAACAAAATAGTTTTGTTTTTCTATTATTATTGAATTAACCAGCCTCCCACTGACAACATGGCACAAGGAGAAGTGGCTTTAATCTCGGCAAATGTGAAAGTTATCTTTCATAGGGTGAACGTCATAGGGTGAACAAGGCGAGTGCACCGACCCGAATGGATGGACGGGGTCCAGTGAATGGACACTGTCCACAAGAGCACGTGCATAGAAAGCGTTCATTCACTGGATTTTTTTCGTCTACTTAACCGTCTATTCGCTGGTCGATTGAACCTACTTATTACGCCTTAGTGTGTCCAGAATCGTTCAACAGTAGTTATATAATTGGATTCGGACAAAATGAATTGACCCTAACGTGTTTATCTTCAGAATATCTAAATTATGAAGACACGAAGTTCTCAAAATCAAGAGGCATCGGTGTCTTTGGAAATGACGCAAGGGAGACCGGAATACCGGCAGATGTATGGCGATTTTACTTGGCTTACATAAGGCCCGAGTCACAGGACTCAAATTTCAATTGGGTGGATTTAGCAACAAAAAACAACAGCGAGCTGCTCAACAATTTCGGTAACTTTGTTAACAGGTATGTAAATCTCCTTCAAATTTATCTCCGTATAAATAAATGTGAGGGATTTCATATTACTTAAGAGCTGGTTACCACATGTATTGAGAACCGCGAATAACCACTTTCAGAATGCCAATTTGTTTAATTTAAGCTTCGCTCGTTATAAAAATATGGTAATACCTTATTTGTTGCGCTGATTGCTGGGATCAATCACACCACTCTTTTTTTTTTTTGTTAATTTGCTTACCGCGTAATTACGTGTTCTCGGGTAGGATTAGCTATGTTTACTATTGTACATCTGTTGCTAGTATATTATTTTGTTATAGCCGTTACCTTCGTCAACTGTATTTTTTTTATGAATGCTAGGGTTTGTCCCGGCATTTTGTAGTTGGGTATTTCTTACCCGTTGGAGAGAGAGAAATAAATAACTTCAGTCACTACAAAAAAAAATCTTCATATGATTTATAGAAAACAGGTTATAGAATTCCAGCTTATGCATATAGTACTTTCAAAACAAGTATATTAATTTTAAGAACCTTTTTTCTACAGTGCATAAAACATTTAATATTCGAAGAATGTGTGACTTTTTATGACTCGTAGCGCATTATTTGCTTTACTTTCAGAGCTCTTATGTTTGCGGAGAAGAACTTTGGTAACATAGTGCCGAAAATGGAACCACAAGATGATGATCTTACCTTTTTGGCTCTGGTACAACGCGAATTGACGCAATACATCGTTTCTCTTGAACAGGCCAAGTTGAGAGACGGACTTAGACAGATGCTCGCAATTTCAAAACACGCTAATCAGTATATGCAATCGCAACAGCCGTGGGTCAAGATCAAAGGCAGCGACGATGACAAGTAAGTTTTTGCTTTGTGTCAATTTTTTATCTCTGCGAATTTTATCAAATTAGATTATTCTTTTTTTGTGCTTAGCATTTTTTATACCAATCACTTAGATATTATTTAGAATCTTATAGAACGTAATGATTGCTTTGTGTAAGGCTTTATCCGATTCTGGAGAATATTAAAATGTAAAGTTTATTTGACCGAAAATAATGAAGCGAAAAAGATCGACAGAAATTTGTAGTACATCGAAACCGACGTAAAAAATTGAAAAAAAAAAAAAAAATTAACGGCACGATCTGAAGTTCCAATTAAAAGAACCTATAGAAAAAAATCCCGGTTATGCATTTTTTAAATTTTATTTTGAAAACGGAATTTCAAGGAACTTAAGGTTTTTGATAATAATATTATTTATTATTATTTTTTGCTAATTATATGTTTTGTAATATGGAGAATACAATTTTTTTAAATCTATTCTCTACGGATTTTGCATTTTCTGACTGCTTTATCGTACCGTGCTTTAAGAGAATCTTCTCAAATAGATTTTTTTATATTTCTCGAATAAGTGGTCAAGAACAATAAACGTTGTGCGAAAAATTGACTATGCACAATATAAACACTTTCCGAAAATGTGAGAGGATGTGTGCCCGTCTCTCCGGTCAATGAGTCTTTTTGATGGTTTGTTTTTCGCCGAATAACAAACTATCTTTGCGTCTGGATACTTTCTTAAAGAACAGAAATATAACCTCCCATCTATCGAACATCTATTGAAAACTACACGTAAATCACAACAAATAACAGACAACCCAAGCATCGGAAATAGAAAATGATGATAGGAAAGAGCAGGAGATCATGAAGATAAATATTCGATAATAAACTTGCTGAATAGGCCCGGATCAAAGAGCGAACCGTAAACGTAAACGTAAACTTGAAGAGGAATGTTTAATGGTGCTAACAAAGCACCATCAACTTAAAAATTGTCTGGCGCATTATATCCGCACTGCGATTTTGTAGCTGGATATTTTGACACGCACATCCGGAGCGGAATTCTAAAAAAAAACCGTTAATTTGCTTTTGGATTACAGGAAAAAAGCGGGAACGGTAATTGGTATTTGCTGCAATATCGCGTGTCTCCTTTCTTCATTGCTGGGTCCTTTTATGCCGAATACTTCCCGACAATTAAGAACGCAATTGGGATTGGATGTGTCTAGCTACGGTTACGTACCCGATGTTGTATCATTGACATTACCCGCTGGTCATAAGCTTGGCAAGCCTTCGCCTCTGTTCACAAAGATAGAGGATAGTCAGGTGGAAAGTCTTAGATCTAAATATGCGGGCAAACAAGATACTAATGGATCTGTAGGCAAACCAGAAACCGTGAAGGTTCCGGCTGACGTCGGGGCACTGGAAGCTGCGATAGCAAAACAGGTTTGATATTTTGTCTGTTTTTATATCATTTAAAGATGTACGAGCGCCAGAGAAGGTGTTGGATGAGCTGTTGAAAATTTTACAGGCAGTCGTCGAAATGCTACATTCTATGTCCACTTAATTTCAGAGTCTTTTAACGATCTATTTCGCGAGAAATCAATTAATAATATCCGTACAATTTGCACGGGATTAACGATGTCGAAATGGGGTGGATGTCGGGTCCATCATTTGAGTCATTAATTAATATATTTTATACCAGAGTGTGCGTAAAGTGGCACATTTCTCGCACTAGTGGCGTAAAATTGTATACGATACTCGTGCGAGAAATGTTTTCTGATCTCGTGTGACTACAACACTCGCCTTCAGCTCGTGCTGCAAACTCACACTCGTCGCGAAAAAGTTTTATCGCACTAGTATCGTAATGTACTATTGAAGTTAGATGCAGCAGTGAGAAAAAGTTAAACACTTAAGGTAGTCATCGCGGCCCATACAATTTAAATGACAAACTGGTCGAAAATATTTGTAAATCGCCAGCTTGAAACAACAAGCTGCATGTAATTAATCACTTTGACGATAAATACGTATTTCTGAATATGTCGCATTACTCCAGAAAACCAATTTTATCGGCAATAGTAACTTACAGTTGCGGATTCGACTCAATATTGTCTGCTAAATTTAAATTTCGTGGCCGTTGGACGGCGATAACTTCTCTTTATGGACAATTACTCCCGAATTTCTTCGATGACCCCGATATGTTTGGTATTATATCTGATTGCAAATATCAAAGGAATCTTTTTCACATTTTTATGAAATTTATGAAAACATTTACATAGAGTGCCCTTTATTGTTACTTTGATATCACCAAATATGGAGCAGATTTGAGAGAATAAAAAAAATGGACTGATGCGACGGAGAGTTTTTCATATGTAAAATATATTAATAGATTCAAAAACGAAAATATTTTCAGGGTTTACTGGTGAGAGAACTCAAAGCTAAGCAAGATAAGAGCGTGTGGCAGCCACAAGTACAGATATTGCTGCAATTAAAGAAACAGTTAGCCGATTTACAGGGAGCTTCGACAAAATCCCAAAGTTCTCCTGCTCAAAGTGCCAAAGTTTCACAGCCCGCGAGTTCGTCGTTGGCGAATGGCGATGCAAAAGCAGATACTGCAGCATTAGAAGCAGAGATAACGAAGCAAGGAGCACTAGTGCGAGAATTAAAAGCTAAGGAGCAGAAAAGTGTATGGCAACCACAGGTTGAAATTCTTCTAAAACTGAAAAAGCAATTGACTGATATCACTGGTGGAGGCACAGATGACAAGAAATCAAAGAAGAAGAAATAAGTAAATAGTTCATAAAAACCGCTCCATTCACGGTAACATTCAAACATTTTCTTTTATACGTACATCCTGTGAAAGTGAGATGCAATAACTCTTAAAGCGAATAAAATAACTGCAATTATAAATACGAGTGTACCGCAATGTCTTAGTATTACATCGGGTTAAGTGTATTTGATCCAGGCTCAAGTGTTGTTGATACACACGTAGAGTTATTGTCGCATAAATAAAGTAACATGTAAATGACTAGCACAAAATGTTTCCTCCAAAATCGTCGTCCACCGGTTGTTATGTCCTTTCTCCTTTTCTCTTCGTTTTATCGCTGTTATATTCTCATCATTCCACGGCAAACGGCGGAGCTTCATTGGTCATCAAGAAGAATTTACCGCGCAACCTGAAATTTATGAGAATTGTAAATCTTCAGCGTTCGATCGAAGATTGGTAAGTTTTACAAAAATTCTGGATTATTTGTTTCTTGGTTTCTCGAGAAAATTAGTTAATTCATTCCATAGTTTTTTTAAATGTCATGCATTCGCGAGTTTTCGGAATCATTGATTACGGGTCCGAATCATTGATTACGGGTCCGAATAATTGATTACGGGTCCGAATCATTGATTACGGGTCGGAATCATTGATTACGGTTCCGAATCATTGATTACGGGTCCGAATTATTGATTACGTGTCCGAATAACTCGTAATACAAAAACTTTATGAAAACATTTTTTATTTACATATCGATTTTGTTTTTAAATTTCTGTTGAGTTCAAACGAACCTTCATAACGTAATGTTTTTTTCCCTTTTGAAGTTTGAATCAAAAGTGACATCGAATATATGGGTTATTCCACGAAATATCGGGCGAAAATCTGACTGTCAAATTTTTGGTGCTCTTTTTTTTTTATCATGCGATGCACTATTTTAAAATAAGGGGAAATCCGAAATTTAAGATTTTTTTCTCATCATTCCCAAAAGGAATTCTCTATCCTACACTGTAAAAAATGTTTCTTTGAGAATTAATATACCGGTATATGAAGCTCCGACGAATATATCGTATATTAATTTTCAGGTACATTCGTCATTAACGAATACAATACTAATATATTCATTAGTAATACCACAAGAGCTCCGAAATTGTCGGATATTTCCCGATAGGTTCGTTGCAAAACAAAAAAACGAGTCAAGTTTTCCAGGATAAAAAATTACGAGCGCCTAGCGCGAGTCATTTTTCTGAAAATGAAACTGAAGATAAAAATCTGACTTTTTTTACGTTACAAAAAATTGTTAAACACGTTAACGTTGAAGACAAAAATCTGATTTGAAAAGATTTTTCTCTTTCCAGTATCGAAAATTCTAAATTTTTGGCGGTTGAACTAATATGTAATGGATTATCACTGCAAATTTTCCCCGAAATCAATACATGAGTAGCCACTGAATAGAAGGAAATGTGGTTCGTAATTGTCGAACAGTACTTTGAACAAATAGTAATTTCTTAGACTGAGTTCAAAGAAAAATCTGAAACCAATAACGAAATAAATTTCTTGAGATTTCTTACGAAGTCGAAGCATATTCTCCCATGAGCACCACCGGATTTGTGTTGCATTTGCCGTCCTTGTATTTTTCCCAATTTTCACAACTTCTAGCTTTGAAACCTGCGGTACTTCCTATGCTTTCAGTCATGAATTTATGAGCCCGTGAATGACTGCAGTAAGCTGAAACGAATAGTTCATGATAAAACCTTAAAATCCTGAATGTTAAAAATGATCGGGGGGTTTTTTTTCATACTGTCACAACTCTAAAAGGGAAGCTATGTTGAAAATATGTTAAACTCTTGTAAAACGCAATCAAAGATAGTTCCTACAATTGATTAGCACTAAATAAATGATTTTTAGTTAAAATGATAATATGATTTTTGATGTGAGCGCCCTTTATATGATGCCTTGTTCATGAACGAATATTGCTTTCTAAATGTCTCAAGATGAGTACAAAAAATTAGTGATCCTGTGCTCCTATATTATAACTAGATTTTTATTTTTTGAGGTCGTGAAAGTCGAAGGTTTGTGAGATAAGCCATAATATGGACATTGTTAACTCATTTGTAACTTCTATTAATCTCGAATTCTAATGAGGTAATAATTATAAAGTGTTAGAAGGTACGTGAATTTTTGTCAATGATTTGTAAGTGCAAGAAAAATGTGTCGAATGTTGTAACAATTATACTTGTAGTCAAGACGAAGGAACATCCAGGCTGTGGAAATTTCCCGTTATTGGGATAAAAGTCAGCGTGTCCTAGAGGCGTTAAAAACCCGAAAGCTGGTCCACTGGTGTGTATAACGTCGACGAACTGTGCGTCCGTAGGATCCAGACGACAATCAGGATCGACCATCCCAGAATTAGTTTCGAATAAAGGCCTCGCAGGATCTAAAGCTGTGTATAGGGTCTAATAGTTAAAAATTATTTTTGAATAGAGAAATCTTCGCTCATAATCTCAGGCAAATACGTCCACATTATTAACACGTGTTTTATTTTTTACGATTTTCAAGATATAATCGAAATCTCTTTTAGGGTGCTCGATGGCAAATGCAAGGGTGCTTTAGTCATACCTTTTTCAATTTATCTAAAAAAATATCTCGATATGTTGAAAATTAGTATGAACCTCGTATTGAATAATTTCATATATTTTTTCAAACGAAAAAAAATTTATTCACAGAGAAGATGTATTCAATTGAATGTAACACTGCTTTGGAAATCTGAAAAAATTCTCGAAAATCCGGTTTTGCACAGATAAAAATTTGACCAATCGCCTGTAGTAGATCTTTTTTTTTCTATTTTTCAATAATTTTCTCAATGAAGAAAAAGTTTAAAATCTCTAAGGAGAAAAATCTTTCCCACGTTGGATTTGAGCTGGAAAATTTTGATATTGAACAAAGTATTTTTCAGAATTTGTTAAGGTTTTTGAATTATGGCATTCGATATGTCACTTTAAAAATGTATTTTTAAAAAAATTGCCATCGAAATAGTATATTATCCAACTAGGGTCGAAAGTTTGCGATTGCGACGAGTGTGAAGTTTATCTGCAATCACATGAGTTGCAATTGCTAATTTCGGCCCATGTTACACACTATATTTTTTGTAACGAGTGCATGAATATTGGTAATTTTAGGGAAAGAACAGTGAAGAGTGAGGTTCTACACTTTCGTTCCTAGGGACGAAAGTGACACACCGAAAGTATGACAGTGAAAGCAGCGCGAGCTACACTCGCGTCGGTCGATTGTTTTAACACTGCCATGAAATTAGCCTCTTTCAGCCCGAAAAACTGCCATCGAAAATACCGCTGTTCATGCACGTGTTACAAAAAAGAAAAATCTTCTGCATTTGAAGATCCAATTAAGCCCACACAAAATTACGAGCGAAATCGAAGAGGTCGATGTCAGATCCTGTTCGAAACAGAATGGATTGTCCCATGTGTAATATATAAAATATTGAATACATTATAGATATATAATATAATGTATATGTGCTCACAACCAAAATACTCTAGATCTTGAAACTACATCGCTCACTTCTTTTACAATTAATTTCAAATAAAATTAAACATAATGATATAATCGTAGGTGTTTTAACTTCAATCTAAGATTGAAGGTGGAACTTTGCGGGTTACCATTCGACAATATGAAGTTTGTTTTTGGGACAAGAAAAAGGAGGAGTCTATTAAAATTATATATTAATACACATTAAATAATTCTACGAAGTTCTTCAAAATCGCTGCCAAAAGTGTAGCATTGCTTTTTCAAATATCTCATGAAATATACACTTCAAGTACCTGTACTTGAAGTATTGCCAGGCGGTACATGCGAGGCACTGGAAGTACAATATACTTCAAAAGTACTTCAAATATTCGTACTTGAATTTCCAAGTACATGTTTTGTACTTCTAGTATTTCTACTCAACATTTCGAGTACTTTCCTATATTTCAAATACATTCTCAAGGACTAAGTACTCAGTACTCCAAAAGAAATTGCCTACATGGAAAAGCCTTGTCATGAAACTGATTATTTAAGCTTTGGATATACTACCAGGAGAAAAAAAAGTTTTCAGGTCTGGAAATTACTTGAAGTAGGGAAAGGTGAACGCATCAGCACAAAATGGCTTTATCACAAAACTCAAAGTATATTTTTGTGGCTTGATGAAAAGATAAACGACGAAAAATTTTGCGAAGCACACGAAAATTAATTTTCCATATTATGCTAATAATACCTGTAATTCTGCCGATTCGGCCTTCGAGTGATGCTCCAGCGAAGCCTCCAACGTGAGAGCCCAAGCTGTGCCCGCAAATATGAACATCTTTGTATTCCAGATTTGTCTCGCGATTCAAAAACACGAGGAAATCTCCTAGAAATTCTCCAACGCGGCGAGTATTATTGGCGGCTACCGGATATTCAACTGTGGCCAATGTGCCCCAGCCGACGACGATGACGTTCACGTCCTCGTGATGGAGATATGCTGAAAAATATATCAAGGTGTAATCACTTTCTGATTTTGCAGTAGATAGATTTTTTTTTTTTACAAGTGCACTATTTCTACAGAAGTTGATTTCGAAAAATTGCTACGTACTTCTATAGCCAATCGCATATAGATTATAAATTTATTTTGTTTCTTATGTTAGATCTTATACTTAAGGATGTATGATACGTACAGTCCCGCCAAAAGTGAGTTTCAGAGACAATTTCGGTCACTTCTCGATGGAATAAAAATTAGAAAAATATAATACATATGAAACGTGCTACAACGATTGATTTCGCATAATAATGATCTCGAAATGTTATTAACAAATTGGTGAAATAAATAATTTTTCAACAAACAATCAGTCAGCCTAACTGTTTTTCTAATGAAAATGATATGTTTATTTTCTTTGAATGCGTATGAATTATTTCAGATTTTTTTCTTTATTTTGATTTTGATTTTTCTTTATTTTGAAAAATGCGCAGAATATAACAAATTTTGTATATGCGTTTTGCAAAAAAATCTTGAAAGTAGTAGATGGTTTTATGCCGAACACATATCCAAAATTCGTTATTTCGCGCCCATTTTTCAACAACAAAAAAAATTGAAAAAGTTGAAAAAAATTTTTACATCGAAAAAAAAAAGAATTAATTCCACCAAATACTTAAAAATTTAACGATGTAAAATTTTTTTCAATTATTATTATTTTTTTTCAAATTTGTAAATATGCCATAAGAGCCCATGTTAAAATGCATGCATAAAAAAATTAATTTTCCGTAAACGATGTAGACAAAAATTCCCAAAAAATTCATGTGAGTTTGTTATGAATTATTCAAAATGCGGTAATTATTTCAGATTTTTCTGTGCATTTTCAATTTTACTGACGAATCTCCTTAATCTAAATTGACATTGTTTCATCAGAATCGTCAGAAGTGATGAAGTTTACGTGCGAGAGAAGCGTCGTCATCGCTTTACGGATGTCGTTACGGCCTCGGTACCGCACACGAGTATGAACTTAAACTCGTCAAACGATCAATTAACTCGTTATCACATTGAGCTTTGAACTTGGCAACGACGATTCCGTGTTTACCGAAACCATGAGGGTCCGATTAAAACTCAATTTCTTTATTCTCCCCATTTTTCACATTACTTTGATAAACCGCTATTAAGTGCGAACTCCCGTCCACTCCGTAAATATACGTCAAACAACTGAATGAACTTATAATTAAATTACATTTAATTAAATAAAAAAAACTTTGCGATTATTTTATCGACGAATTAAATGATAAAGCTTTCGAGTAGAAAACGTTTTGCTTTTAGCGAATTCGTGCCTACCATCTATCAATTCTCGAATCCATGCTTCATTTCCGGTATCGCTGAATCCGTGAACGATAAATTTCGTTGGTCTACTTTCATTGAAGTGTGACGCGTAGAGGATTTCAGTATTGTTCAATATCAGCTGCTCCTCACCGAAAGGATTTTCTCTGAAATATTAGATGAATATTTGATTTATTACTTCTTTCCGTTGGACTTACATATTGTCGAAAAATTCTGATATCCATAAAGTAATTCGTAAATTTAATTTGGATTATTGAATTCTTGAGGAGGCCCGGATTTTACACCGTCTAATCCTACGTCGGTAATATCCTACACCGAAACGGCACAAATAAAAAAAATCATACACGTGCAATTTCGTACATTTACGATATCCTACGTCGAATTAATTTTCTAAAATGAGCATAATGTGAAATCCTACACAGTTAATATTCTACAGATGTGAAACCTTACATGCGTGATATTTTACAGGAGCAAGATCCTACATATGTAATATTCTACATGGAGAAATCATTTAGCGAATGAATTTACCCCCGATGTAAGATCTTAACAACGTCATATTCTACAGGAGTAAAATTCTACATGCGTAATATTCTACATGAGTAAATCATACCGCTAATTGATTCATCTCCGATGTGAAACCCAAAACGCGAAATATCCTACAGAAGTAAGATCCTACAATGCTCCATATTTGACAATCAAAACAAATTTTGTTATGTAGGATTTCACTTTTGCAGAATATTTTGCGTGTAGGATTTTACATTGGAGGTAAATTTGTTCACCGTATGATTCACTTGTGTTCTTTATTACGCATGTAGAATTCTACTCCTGTAGAATATTAGGCACTGTATAATATTGAACGTGTAGGACTTTATATCGGAATTTAATTGATTCGCTGTATGGAATAATCATGTAGAATATTACGCAAGTGGAATTTTATTCATGTAAAATATTGCGCATGTGGATTTTTATTCATGTAGAATATTACGCATGTGGAATTTTATTCATGTAAAATATTACGCATGTGCAATTTTATTCATGTAGAATATTACGCATGTGCAATTTTATTCATGTAGAATATGACGCATGTGCAATTTTATTCATGTAGAATATTACGCATGTGAAATTTTATTCATGTAGAATATTACGCATGTGCAATTTTATTCATGTAGAATATTCCGCATGTACGGTTTTACGTCTGTAGAATCTTACGCGTATAGAATTTTACGATATGCTCATTTTGTAATAATCAATTCCATGTAAGATATTTCAAATGTAGAAAATTGTACATGTATAATTTTACATTCATGCCGGTTTGCCGTAGGATCTTACAGATGAAGGTTTAGACGTTGTAGAACCGCATCCTACTCGAGTCGTTACTCAATTTTTTGCACCACGTAAATTATTTATTTGGGTTATTCCACTAAATATCCGACAAAAATCTAGCCTTCAAATTTTTCTCTGCTCTTTTTTTTCCATGATTCTATTCACTGTACTAAAATACAGAGAAACACTAAGTGTGGGATTTTGTGCTAATCATTCTCGAATGGGATCGTTTACATTAGTTTTCAACTGAAAATCTAAACTATGAGTTTTAAAGTCTTTTTTTTCGATAAGTTCAGAAAACTTGTCTAATAATACCTGATTTTTAACTTGTGCTCTCCAAAATTCAATTCCTGACAATAATAAAACGAAAAATTCATAATACAACGAATAAAGTATAAGTGTGTCATGGTAAATGTAGTTGGTTCGTTAATAGAGGTTTTGAGTTATACTAAATTGGAAATAAATTTTCTGGGTATTTTAGTCGTTTGAAGTTCGAAAAATGATGAATTTTACGTTTCTGATTACAATTCTTGTGCTGCCAGAAATAAAGTTTTGGACGGCACAAGTCGAAGATTGGTTATTATTAAACTATTTCCGCAAAAATATTTGTTGTACAGACAACAATATTTTTGTTCATAAGAATTGCAAAAGTATGGGCATTGAAATAAATAAATAATAATTATATCGTTATATTGGCATTTAAGATTTGAATAAAACATATCTTCAATGTTGAATAATTTTTATTCTGCACCCCGAAAATTTTTTACACAAAGTAATATTAATTGTAAAAGAAAAATTGATTCAAATTATTCGCGATAACGTGAAATTTCGTATTAATTCCGAATAATCATTTTAAATGTAGTGAAAATATTTGTAGTACTCTAAAAGTGTAATAATAGGTCCCTGATCTATCAACTGAATGTGATCAGGATAATTGTGTTCAGGAGTACAGCTTGACTTATTTATTCAAGGAATGTGAGTTATAATTGTAGCGTATAAGTGCAGCAATATTTTATTTCGATTTGTGTAATCTACGTCAAGCGTATTCTATTTCGAGCGCTGACACTCGATTTAAGCACTAACGACACGTGAATATCTCAAGCTCCTCATCTTTGCTCAATGAACGATAACAGAAATAATACTAAACGCTAGATTAATATAGAAGACGCCATTAACTACGCATTCAAATAATTTCTTAGTTCTGCGAAAACTTGAAGAACGTTAGAAAAAGTCAAATTTTATAGAACTTCTCTTTCGCTTCACCATAAATATTTCGTAACGTTTATCTCTGCAAACATGTTTAGGAATCCTCACAATACAATGATCAATCGCAAGGAAAAAAAAATATGTCATTCTGCAAATTTTTTAATGAAAAAATGATTAACAATTATTACTGACCTGGTGTACAAGTTGAACGTCGCCGGTTCACGTGCAGGTTCATCTTCTGTTTTTATTTGTGACTTAACTTCGGTATTCACCACAGATCCTACATCATTGAGAAGTGTATTCTGCGGATATGCGTTTGCTAAATAATCATACAATTTTTTAGAAATCTTTTCAATTAGATATTTCAATGGATGAATTGTCTTCAGTACTTTTTTAAAAATCCCTCTGTAACAGGGTTCTGAGATACTATTTTTTTTTTAATATAGATAAGGGTAACAATATTCAAAGCAACATTTTTTTGTTAATGTCACCCCTAAATTTCTTGTACCCAAAAAATGATTCTCGCCAAAACCATCGCCTATTAATGAATATTTAAAAGTCACTCATAGCAATACAATCCATATGTGCGAAATTTGTTTTTTTTTTGCTTTTTTTTTCTTTTTTTTAACACTTCTGACCTAATAATTATTATTCTTGTGGAAAAAAATCTGGGCAAGCATTAGTTAGTCAGAAAATATTTAGAGGTTGTTCGTTTCACTCTAAAGTTTTGTCTATTTGAAAAAAAAAAACTAAATTTTCTTCTATATAATTTTTTATCGGTTAAAGCGTTCATTAGGTTCATTTCATGGTAATGAAATATATATTTTTCAGGTGAGAGACATTGAGAATATATATATTAAAGTGGCCCAAATTTTTTTTTCGACTTCGCACACCATAAAACCGTCGTTTATATCATTCTATTGACAACGGACAACTTTAATTTATTTAATGGCCGGCCAAATAGTATTTGAAACATCCGTTTAACAGTTGAAAGAAATTTCACTTAAAATTGAACTTCACGACCGACAATGGCTCCAGAATTGACCGCAAACTTGAAATTTCAATTGATACTGATCTTACAGGGCGAAGAAGGTCATATTCTCAGCTTCGAAAATTCATAACTATAAAACTATCGATCTAAACGAAAAATTTGTAAGTACTTTTTCTCTTCCGAATGATCTGAAGATAACTAAAAAAGATACGCGAACGTCAATATATCGTATCTGTAATTTAGGGACATAAATATATTGAGAGCCGCATTCATGAACGTGTTAATCAAATAGGAAATCTAAACATCGTTTGAGCCACCTCTAAAAAAATTTTCATCGCTTTAAAATTTTGATAAGAGTTGTTTAAAAGTACAAACTATAGTCTAAAACGATGCAAAATGAAGAAAAAAAAATTTCGACACACCCTCAATCGCTCATATATTCATATATATATAAGGGTGGTCGTTAATTTTGATGTTGAGCGATTTTGTCCGAGACGCCCTTTCATTTTGTTCGAAGTAAATTTAAAAAAATCGGGTTAAAATTTTAGAGCTCTATCCCAACTGCAAAACGTGCCTGTAAGCACAAACATTTTCCCATTTAAATAACATGGGAGTTTTAGCATAATCACTTTGAATTTTTTTTTGGAGCCTCACAAAAGCGAAAAAAATTCAAACACTGCACGAATTGTACGTCAAGTAGTTTTACTTTGTTCACAAATTTTAATGACCAACTCATAATTATATTGAACACACGTGAGCCACTAAAGTCGTTGAAGCCGGAAAGAACCTTTTTTCACAACTGACTTCGAGCTATTTTCATTCCTTCACCGATTCTCTCCTCACTTTTTTGTCCGACACAGCAGAGTGAAGACAAAATTTTTCCACAATGTATATTTTCTCTGTTAATGTTAATGAAGTGATCCACATGAATAATAAAGTGTATATTTTATGTACGAGGAGAGTAATTTTTTTACGAAGCACAAAGTATCCAAAAAAGAAATATCAAATTGTTTTTAGAAATTTACCGAAGCTTTTGTGTCTATTGAGCGACCTCTAATTGTTTTTTAACTCGCTAGGGATTTTGCTGGATTTTGTTTAATGAAAATAAAAATCGTCACATGAGAAATTAAAAAAAAAGATAAAGAAATAGATTTTTGGAAGGTATTGATATTGTTTATTGCTCACGAACTATTTTGTTTAATCTGAAATTGATCATAATATTGTTGCTTGCAAAGAAATTGTGCCGTATTATTATGGAGTGCAACATTATTTTCAGTGCCGTTCATATGAAAATAAAATGTAAATATTTATGAAGTTATGAATACAAAGTAATCAAATATTAAGTGTAACCTCTATGAATTTCAAGCAAATTCCCAAAAAATAACTTACAACGATGAAAAAACCACAGACAATTGAGCCGTAACATTTTCGAACGCTATATTATCTCCAATACCGTTGATATAAAAATTCAATACAAATTTTTGAACAATTTAATACATTGTTTACGCATATTCCGACACAAGAAGCATTTCACGGTATTTCAACCTTCCGAATTTTCGAATTTCCGTAATCACTCCAAAAACAAATAAGTTTGAAGTACTAAAACGATAAAAAAATTCAAAAATAACCAAACTCCATTCAAGCTTTTATTAGAGAAAAAACTGCAAGTTTTATTTTAATGATGAATATTTTTTAATGAGATTTTAGAGCTTTTCAACCCTTGTAAAAATACCATTTTTGTGAAGCTGCGACTCTTTGTATTTAAATTAAAATTATATTGAAAATATAGTTTGGGAAGAAAAAAATAAAATGAAAATCTTTTTCGGTGACCCCAATAATTATAACCGTGTTACCTGCGGTAGACGATAGATAAAATACTCCAAAGAGAACGTAAAACGGAATTTGTGACATGTCTTCTCGCCTTGTAACCGTTCGCAATTGCACTGGATTACTACTGCAGCCGGCTTAGCGGTCAAGCGGCGCCATTCATCCCACAATTTCTCGCCTTTGATATTTGATAAGGCAGGGCGTCAGCGAAGAGCTAATTAATTCATGATAGTCGACCTCTCTCTTTTTCTCTCGCTCTTTTTTGTCGCTATGTCTCACTCAATCGTTCTCGACGGTCACGAAGACGCGGAGAAGACACTTTCACGTGATTATTATTACGCCAGCGTTTATCCTATTTTGCTTCCTCATATTGAACTCTGTTTTGGTGTACAACATTAACGGAAAGTCATTCAGAAAAAAGTTGCATACATACTTAACACTATTTGAGGGAAGAGAGTCAGTGAATTTGAATTTAAAAATTCGATATCATCCATGGACCTGATATATATGATCAATTTCACCGAAACTCAGACAACATAATTGTTTTTATCGTTAAAAAAATTTTTGAAAAAAACAGTTTTGTTATTGTAAAATAATTAACCAAATTTCAATTCGATAAAATAAAACTCTTGTAGGACATTGGAATTTTTTAATTCAAACGGCTGTGGCTTAGGTCGTTTCATCGTGTATACATTGCCGAAAAATGGAAATGTGTGGAATTTTATGGGCCGATTTTTTTTTTTTGGTCATCCATCAAGCTACTTAACCCTTTCGCAGTGAGGTGAAAATGACATTTTCGTGCAATTTTTGGGTTGGAAAAAAATGTTCCAACCCCAAAAACCATGATGTACCAAATTACAATCGAATCGATGCAGTTGAAATAGGTTGTTTTTTAAATGCCCATATATGTGTCATGACACAAAAATGGCACGACTTTTTTTTGCCCATATGTGTGTCACTCGCAGTCAAGGGGTTAAGGATGTATGATAGGTACAGTCCCGCCAAAAGTGAGTTTCAGAGACAATTTCGATCACTTCCCGATGGGATTAAAATCGGAAAAAAATAATGCATACAAAACGTGCTGGAAAGATTGATATTCGCATAATAATAATCCCAAAATGTTATGAACAAAGTGGTGAAAAAAACAATTGTCCAACAAACAATCTGTCAACCTAACTTTTTTTTCTAATGAAAATGATATGTTACCTTATTTGAATCCACACGAATTTTTTCAGATTTTTTTCTTTATTTTGATTTTGATTTTTTTGATTTCGAAAAATGTGCAGAATATAACAAATTTTGGATATGCGTTTTGCAAAAAAATCTTTAGTGTATGGTTTTATGCCGAACACATCCAAAATCGTTATTTCGCACACATTTTTTAAAATAAAAAAAAATCATAAAAAAAATACATATAGGCACCTGTGAAAATACACAGGAGCAAGAGTTCTAAACACGATTAATATGAAAAGCTTAAACGTTCTACATAAATCATAAGTCATGAAAAAAAAAAAATGAATGGTGAGATAACTCTTATCAGCCATGAGTTCCCTGATCTCACAGATCTACGTCATTATCCAAGAATTATTGTGACTAGCGTGAGGTTAGACGTCAGGACTGATTTCCGAAGCCTTTTAATATATGGGGAAATCCACACCGTTTTAACCAGCATTTGACCTCGACCTTTCCGATTTAGCTCATAATTTTTTGTAGGTTTAGTTCGACCCGTAAATGCACTAGATTTTTTTTATGGAAATTTTTTTTCAAATATATTTTTAAGGCCACACAACAAACGCTATAATTCAAAAATCTTAAATAATTCTGAAACATACTTCGTTTAATAAAACAATTTCCTAGCTCATAGTAAAAGTGCGCAAAATTTTTCATCTTATAGTTTCCGAACGTTTTTGAATAAAAAATTAATAAAATATAGAAAATGAAATAATTTTTGAGCCTATGTTGACAAAAATATTGCTTCCTCAAAAGAAAACTATGTTTGCTGATTGATCAGAAAAGTCGGGAAAAGCGTGATTTGCGTAACATTTTAGTTCAGATTTTTATCATTTTGGACTTTGTCAAAAATCTCTGAGGTGAATGAAAATGTAAGGCTTTTCGTTTGAATAGTTCTATGCATGTAAATTGGCACAGTAGATAATGTAGAATATACAATATGTAAATATGCTTACTGAGGGCAATATCGAAACCTATCCTGCTTCTCTATTCTGCTTGATAGCTGGCAACATTCTACTTTACCATTAACCGATCAACCACAAATCAATACTACCGCTGATACCGATTTTCAAAAAAATAGTTTCCAATATTTCGTCAAATATCTTGATTTTTTTTTCAATAATAACAAGGTGGAGAAAGGACGCACAATAATAAGCAAAATATGACCTAAGTTACAGAAAAATAATCCGCTAATTTTCGGAGCATTGCAGAAGCCAGGAAATAAAAAAATTATTTTAAAAAATCGAGAAGTAGTAATCAAAGTCACAAATTTAAATTAGTATCTTCGCCAATTTTTTTTTTGCGTGCTTACAATAATATTAAAATAATAACATTTTGATTTTTAGATCCGTTCACAAATTAGAAGAAGAAAGATAAGCATTTCATAATTCGGTACGAAAAATATTCGACGTTTTCATATTTTTTCAAATTGAAAGTTAAACACCCAAACAAATACGTGGTGACAACGGTCTAAAAAAATGACCCTCGATTCTGGAATGATATAACTTTGTAATATACCGTATACTGAATAAATGTAATTGTCTCGAAACGTCTCTGGATATTTCATAATACAGTTGTATTCGTATTATAATTATTGGGTTGATAATAATTATATTATATTCCAATAATTATATTGGAATTATACAAAATATATTATTATATATATTAAACGGTATATTAAGTAAATTTAAGATACCGTTACCGTTAATGGAACCGTTAATGGTATATTAACGGTACAGATACTTTTAAACGTATATTGACGGTACAGATACCGTTAAACGTATATTAACAGTATGAATATCGTTAACGGTATATTAACGGTTAAAAAATCGGATTTCTTCATCTGGGAAACAACAGAGTTGAATGGGAAAAGTCTGTAGAACCTGAAAAAAACAATATCCAAATTTAAAAAACGTCATAATTGCCGAAAAATCCATTTCAACAATTAAAAGCCGTTTTATTCGCAAAATATAGGAAATAAAGTTAACAAATTTTGTTTTTCGTGAAATGCATAAAAATAGCTATAAGAAAGATACTCAAGATGCGCTTGACAAAAATTCCATCATAATAAAACTTGACCGCCAATCGTTGCATACAATAACATCTACGGTAAATACTTGATCACAGTTTATATAGCTAAAATTAATCGGTTAATCTTTATGCAAATCTGTCACTATTGATCTTTCACTGTATTAACTATACATGCTTCAATACAAATCACTCTTCACAATTGTTTTTTAATGCATTGAACTTTAAAGAATCAATTACAGAATGTCGGATTATCCGATGCAACTAAAACAACATCGTGTTTCCATCGCAAAGTATATAAAAATAAATACTACATATCAAAAAATTCAAAAACACCAGTAAATGAACAGGCCAATTTAACTTAACCTTTTTGTAAAAAAATAGGGTCATGCGATAAAATAATCGCAGTATAGATAGTCAAATAACAGTCAAGTTAAGAATTGCATGTTTAATTTGGACGTAAAAATTGCTCATGTACTCTCAAAAAGCGGCTGTTCATTCACTGGTGACTGTTCAATCACATCATTATATTCAACAAACTTAAGCCACTAAAGTCGTTGAAGCCAGTAAGAGCCTTTTTTACAACTGACTTCGAGCTATTTTCATTCCGTTACTCCCTCACCGATTCTCTCCTCACTTTTTCGTCCGACACAGCAGAGTGAAGACGAAATTTTCCCACAATTTATTGTCTCTGTTAATGTTAACGAAGTGATCCACATGAATAATAAAGTTTATATTTTATATACGAGGAGAGTTATTTTTTTACGAAGCACAAAGTATTTATACTAACTAATTTCAAAGACACCAGTAAATCAACAGGCCAATTTAACCTAATCTTTTTGTAAAAAAATAGGCTCATGCGATAAAATAATCGCAGTATAGATAGTCAAATAACAGTCAAGTGAAGAGTTGCATGTTTAGTTAGGACGTAAAAATTGCTCGTGTACTCTCAAAAAGCGGCTGTTCATTCACCGGTGACTGTTCAATTACTGGTGCATTCACCCTAAGGTATGACCGGAAAAGGGCGACGCGTAATAATACGCGTGCACGAAGAATCTACAAGAAGAGGTGGAGTATCAAACGCGGAATTACGTGGAGGTCCACCTCAAAAGAAGATCCTAAATGATACCAATTATGTCATCATCGCAGTATGGGCCACAATACTTCACGACGTGCCCGTCAGATTCACCCTCACTTTCGTGTAACCCCTCATTCTGCTTCCTGTCCTCGCAGTAATCTTTTTATTGCCACACCACCCTAAAGATTTTGCCCGCATGTCACAACCCCTACGCGCTATCTTTTGCTAGATCGCGGGTAGAGTTGTAACTATGCCATTGCTCTCGAACGCATTCTATTTTGGTTCATCAAATAGGGAGCTTTGTTTTCATGGTATTTTTTTTTTAACGCGAGATTTTGCTTCTCAACTTGGTCCAAAGCGTCGCACCCAGAAAAAATATCTAAAGTAATAAAGATATATTGCAATCAAACACATATTTATTAGGTTTGAATTTATTTATTAGTCGCCGGATGTATTACTTACAAATAAAAAAAATTATCCGAGTTGAATACAAGTCTATTAGGTCAGCATTCAAATAAGAAAATTTATTTTCGATGCGTAGGTTCTAGTCCAGTTAACTAGATATTTTTTCTGGGTGATGAGTTAAATGGAAAATGAAAAATAGGGCATATTTCGCCAGGAAAAAATTCAAAAAAATTTAAATTTGGTGTATCTATTATAACCACTGAACCTGATTTTTGGACATTTTTTCCAATTTTTTTATTTTGTGGCTTCAGTAATGTGGAATGACTCATATACTTAATGAGGTTTCAATGTAGGAATTTTTCAGAGGGTATTATCCTCTACAAAAAATTTTTTCCCTATCACTTCTTTAAAGGTGACTCAGGCCCCTTAATGCGAATAACCATAGATAATCTATCCTGAAGTACAAACAAGATGAGTTCATTGACCCATGCACCTAAATAAATGGGAAAAAAGGAAGAAACGTTAATTTTGCTGTTCGACAGCTTCACTACGGAAAAGATTATGCCGAGAAGAAGAGCTGGTGGGCGTAGAAGGAAATCGCAAACGAAAAGAGTCAGGGTTCCTAGCGGGGAAAAAGCGAGAGAGAGATAAAAAGTGAAAGTATGAGGGTAAGTGGAGGGAAAGAAGGAAGAACGAGCGAGAATCGTCGCGCCCACGTGCAGCTGGCGACGGATAATCAAATAACCTGCACGCACCGTATAAATTATCAATCAGAGCGCAATTGTGCAACTCTGTCTGTAGGCCGCGCGTATTAGGTCTCTCTCGTCTTCGTCCCTTTCTCCCTACGACTAAGGGTTGTTACATCGACGTACTACATAGTACATGGTGGACGAGAGAGGAAGCATCGACTGACCCTGGTTATCGCCTCTTCTCCCCAAATTTTAGCTCTACAGACTCGTGCGTGGGCGTCAACGTATGGACCACGCATGTGTGTATATATAGGGAACGTCGATTCATCGGGGTGTCATATATGAAGAGCTATAGGATATATATACAGGGCCCAGATATGTACAAATTGTAATGTAAATACTTGACTGTAGAGAGTAGAACGCTGGCCAGAAAAAAGATTGAGTAATATTAACTAAAATTGTCTATTCAACATTTGTTCATTTCAATCAACGAAAATTTGAATTTCAGAAACGTCAGCATATTTACTCATAGAGTTAGTTTTGTAAAAAGCAACAAATAATGAGAAAGTACACTGAGAGAAATACACTGTTAAAAATATTATTAAATTTACAACACGTTTAATATACGAAGTTATATCAAATTTACAAACGAGGTATACCAAATTCAAATTCATATATAACGTATAGAAATTTTTACAATTCTGTTTAAATTTTTATACCTGTATGTTGAAATTAATGTAGCTGACATTGAAATTTAATAAGCTGTGTATTGCAAAAGTTGATTCACAAACTTTGTTGTAATATTAATATATCACTGTTGAAAATATTATTAAATTTACAACACGTTTAATATGCGAAGTTATATCAAATTTACAAACGCGGTATACTAAATTCAAATTCATATATAATGTATATAAATTTTTATAATTCTGTTGTAATTTCAATACCTGAATGTTGAAATTGATGTAGCTGACATTGAAATTTAATAAGCTGTGTATTGCAAAAGTTAATTCACAAACTTTGTTGTAATATTAATATATCACTGTTGAAAATATTATTAGATTTACAACACGTTTAATATACGAAGTTATATCAAATTTAAGTTTGTGTGTAAATAATGACAAATATTGCATTGTTCTTAATGTACGAATAATTTAATATTTATACATACTTGTATATGAAATTTCATATACTGTATATGCATAAAACTTCATATACATTTTATGAATTTTCATACAAAAATTTTTAACAGTGTAGATACTACCCGATAGTAAAAATATACTATCGAATAGTATATTGGATGCTTCGTATAGGGATCACTCTCTGGAGTACAACAGTTAGTATAATTATAGTAATGGTTAATATCTGATTGTACCAAGTACATTCCGTATAATAAACCCTTACAATACGCACAATACACGGTACTATCCAAATACTACCCGATAGTACATAATATTTAGTAAATCGGATATTAAAAATCTTAGTATCTATTTCTCTCAGTGTAGAGTGCAAAGTTCTACTTTTTTATTATTCAAATAATTAGAACAATCGATTACAGAGGCAAAGGCATATCCGAGAGAGGGCGTGCGGCCTTGTGAAGCGTGTGCACTCTTTTAAAGGATATGCACGTCAGCCAGCACGCGTCAACCACGAATAGAAGATCCCCCGTTGGGATTAAATGGTTTCCTATAGCCGCAGGCTGTGCGCAATTGTTCATTGAACCGACAAGTGACGAAGAGAACACCACCGGAACCGACTTCTATCTCGACGCTTTCTCACGTTACGTGCAGCTCGTCGATCTATGAGAATGTTGAGGATACTTCGCGTGGGAGACAGACTCATCTCTTATGATTTATAGCTCGGGTAAATGTACCATTATCGGTCGTTTTGCTTCCTCGTAAAAGAAGTTTTGTTTTCATTTTCTTTGAATTCCCGAAACTTTGGTCAGGTCACTCAAAATAGTCTGAAAGCTCGAGAAAAGTGGCTTATAATAATAATCAGGATGTGTACGTGATTAAAAACTATTTGCATAAATCTCTGGTGTCGATTTTATTTCGTGACGACATATTTATGCTGTCGCTAAAAGAACGATAGTTCCAGGCTGTACGAAACAATACTACAACGTTTTTGCCTTTCAATGAAATGCAGATTCAACGGATTACGATACTATTAAGGAATCAGTTGTTGCCTTAATCAAGAAAATTTGGGATTACTTTTGTATCGTAAGCTGTAAATTGTTCATATGAGCTATTATATTGAAGCCCATGTATCATCTCCGTACTATATTTTTTATTGATTTTTTATTTTTTTTTATTCTCTTTTTATTTAATTTAAAGTAAACCCTTCTTCTCTGGCAACTAGGATGGCTCCAAAAACGTAAACTTTGTAAGTACACTGAGAGGATTCGTCATAGTACAGTTAATGATAAAGTGACAACTATTGATTTTTAGTCCTTTTATAGTTCCTGCAGTGCAGGAATTTTCAAAAACTTGTCATATAATTATACAGTTACTGATCAAGTTTTGTATATTTACAATGAATTTCTCTTAAATTCCAATGCAGTTACATTAATTTCACGATAGATTTGTAAATTTACAGCACTCGGTACATGAATCACAGTTTCATGCACAACATTTGTAAATTTTATATACATAAGTACATTAAATTTACAATCTTTTTTTACAGTGTAATAACATCCCTATTAAAATCACTTTAGTTAATTTAGAATATAATAATATTTTTCCAGGAACAAACTCATATAAATTATAAAATTCATTATCGAATTAATTTTTTAAACAGCAAATACATTCCACCAACAAACTTTAGATGTATCTTTTATTGTAAAAAGGAATGTCTGGCTCCTGCTTTCTAAATTAATTTGTAAATTTCAAATCAGACGTTGTTATCCGGATTCCAGATTAATAAGTTACGGCTGAGGTCTAAAACAGGGCGATCATATTTATTTTTGTTACTTCAGACGTAACACTATGCACTATTCAACTCATCTAGTTATAAACAATGGATGAAACTAATATTGGGACATGAGGCTAACCAGCTGTTGCATATGATACTAAATTGATAATCTTCGTTGAATCGTTAATTGGATCGATAAGCTCCAGGTTAGTCAAAGAAAATTCAAATACGAATTCGCTACACGGTTCGGTAAGATAAATAAGTGGAGAGGGTCGCTCCGTTTGTTTGTTTATAGTATCTCATTCGGTCGGTGAGGGTGGAAAGAAAGAGAGATTACCAGAGGCAAAAAAGAATACTATTGCACATGCATTGTCAGAGCAGTATACGTATATTTAGTACCGTATTCACGTTGACCGGGTACCGATGGCCTTGGGCTCTTATTTAATAAGTTGTTATAAATTAAGGGGCTACCGCATATTAAAAACCACCCTCGGCATATTTATAGTGATTTCTCCTTCGGAGTATCGGTTATATGGGCATGTAAATCAGGTTTCTCGTGCCTTTTGCTCTATTTCTATTGTCGTTTCTTTCTTTCATCCTCACCGGATGCAACGCTTCGGGTTCTTCACGATTCTTCACCGCCTTGCGCGTATATTAACCATGCATGTGCACATTCGAATGAAAAAGGATTTAAAAAAAAAATCATTCAAATACAGAATGGTTTTTCACTCATTATTTATTTTCGCTTAAAATGATGAGTGGTTTTTCCCACTCGTTAACTTTCCAAGTTCGAATTATGAGTTTGTTATATTTATTATCTTTTCAGGTATACATTTGTTTCTAGATAATTTGGGCGATACTTTTTATGTCAATAAATTAAGGATGTATATGAATTTGAAAAACTGTTTACTAGCTTGGATTAGAACAAAAAATTGAGAAACGAAGATAAATCGGGTGAAGTAGCGGTTGAAGTTATGAAGAATGTTTCTTATCGATAATTAATGGAATCGTTGATGTACTTGTTAATAGCAACTCAACCGGATATGACATTAATGTACTGAGTCAGCTAAATTTAGATGCCGAAATAATCCCTTTTTTAAAAGTTGGTGACTGTCGGCTATGTTCAAGTGAAGCCTTTTTATTCGTGCTCTGATTGGCTCTCGGTTTGCGCGAAAGGCCGAATTCGTCTGGTTTCAAATTGACATTTTGCCATTCGGGATCACGCGGCTGTCGAAAGCAGAGTTGGGGGCGATGCATTATTTTTTTAATGCATCACCGTTTTTTAACCCATTATTTTTAAAATGGATAATGAAATTCGGGTCCACTACACATATTACTTTTTAAATAAGTAATGGAGCAGAGATCCATGACCCATTATTTTTTAAATATTTACTGGAACATAGATCCAGCACCGATTTTTTAAAAATGTTCAATGGAACAGCAATGCAGCTGCCATTACTTTTTTAATGTCCAATGGAACGGATATCCAGCACCCATTATTATTTTTAATCGAGCAGTGCTACAGCACGCATTACTTTTGTAATATATATATAATCTTACTAAAACCTTCTCTGCCTAACTCTGTCTAACCCTGTTAGTCCCTTTTTAAAAAGTTGGTGACTGTCGGCTATGTTCAAGTGAAGCCTTTTTATTCGTGCTCTGATTGGCTCTCGGTTTGCGCGAAAGCTGAACGACCGAGGCCAAATTCGTCTGGTTTCAAACCGGAAAATTGACAGTTTGCCATTCGGGATCACGCGGCTGTCGAAAGCAGAGTTGGGGGCGATGCATTTTTTTTTTTAATGCATCACCGTTTTTTAACCCATTATTCTTAAAATGGATAATGGAATTCGGGTCCACTACACATATTACTTTTTAAATAAGTAATGGAGCAGAGATCCATCATCCATTGTTTTTTTTAAATATTTAATGGACCAGAGATCCATGACCCATTATTTTTTTAATGTTTACTGGAACATAGATCCAGCGCCGATTTTTTAAAAATGTTTAATGGAACAGCAATGCAGCTGCCATTACTTTTTTAATGTCCAATGGAACGGATATCCAGCACCCATTATTATTTTTAATCGAGCAGTGCTACAGCACGCATTACTTTTGTAATATATATATAATCTTGCTAAAACCGTCTTTGCCTAACTCTATCTAACCCTGTTAGACAGAGTTAGGCAGTTACGACGAGTTCTTCATAAGTGTACGTACTCTTGATGTTGTTTGGTATTAAATTTAACCGATTTTTCTTTTGGATAATAAGCGAAAACATTTTTATTGCGGCTTTTTCGTTACAAATTTCAGTATAGTGAATCGAATCATGAAGAAAATAGACACCCAAAATTTGAAAGTCAGATTTTCATCCGATATTTGGTGGATAGAGAGACATGAATAAATAAATAAATAAATAAATAAATAAATAAATAAATAAATAAATAAATAAACAAATGAATGAATAAATAAATAAATAAATACATAAATAAGAGACTTGGATTCAGAACGAAAGTCCAACCTCGTGTAAAAGCCACTCATCATAGGTGCGATTTTTTTAATCCACTGTAGACTTTTTTTAGATGCTGAAGTACATAAAATTTTATTCTATTTCATTTGCAACATCGAGATTCTCGTTAGCTATCACTTTTCCATTTCGCAACAGAATTCTCTTGAGTCCGGACAAATCGCCGCAGGGTTCTGGAGCAATTTAGTATGCTTCAGGGAATAGTCAGAAAGAACAGAAGTTCCCCAAAGCTTGTACGAAATGTTACCTCGCTTGGTGCGTAGTTTCCCACTGAAATCTCGAGGGATTGCACAATTCTTCTTCTACGGAATTTCGTATCCTTCGTATTGCTTTCTGTTGCTTAATGTTTGTATACTATATAGTTTGCCAAGTGGAACATAACAAGTGGAGGTTGAACGTTCTATTATCAGTACCAATGGGATTGATCCACCGAATTGTACTGCGGAATATTAGATCTTTCACTGTTCCCGTGAGACTTGTTGGGGTGCATAAATCTGTAAACGTGACGATATATGAATACTACATGTGTAAGTATAATATATATGAGCACAACAGACTGGAAAAAATGTGTGCTTATTTTTTATACAATAGTGCACTGTACATACACTGATGAAAGAAATTTGTTGAACAAAAAAAATATTATTTTCGTCACACGTGCATGAACAGCGGAGCTTTTCATGGCAGTTTTGAGGGCCGAAAGTGGCTAGTTTCATAGCAGTGTTGCAATGATTTATTGGCGCATGCGCAGTTCACTTTTTCGTTACTTTCAACCCTGACGTTTCACTTCCGACCCTTGGGACGTAAGATTGTAACCTCACTTTTCACTGTTCGTCCCGCAAAACTACCATTCAAAGCACCACTATTCATGCACTTGTGACGAAAAATATAATGTGCAACGTGGGCCGAAATTAGCGATTGCGACTTGTGTGATTGCAAACCTCACACTCGTCGCAATCGTAAACTTTCGGCCCTTGTTGCACAATACACTATTGTAACTATTATAGGTCTCCCTAAAGAATAGATAACCAAAATTCCCTTAATTAATGAGGGACTTAACAAGTATCCGGATTGTGTTTCTATGAGCTTTCGATATAAAATGCCCCACAAAATAACAAAGAAAGACATGAATATCAAACAGCACAATAATGAAACAAATAATTAACAAATAAATTAGATTAACTTCGAAAAAACGGGATACTTAAGCTTTCTTCGTACCTTATCTCGAATACACCTTCGAATGGTGGTACACACATATTAAATACTTGTTTATTGCCAATTTAGTTTATTACCAAACCTCTCACTCGTCGCAATGGCAAATTTTCGGCCCTTGTTGCACAATATACTATTGTAACTATTATAGGTCTCCCTAAAGAATAGATAACCAAAAATTCCCTTAATTAATGGGGGACTTAACAAGTATCCGGATTGTGTTTCTATGAGCTTTCGATATAAAATGCCCCACGAAATAACAAAAAAAAGACATGAATATCAAACAGCACCATAATAAAACAAACAATTAACAAATAAACTAGATTAAGTTCGAAAAAACGTGATACTTAAGCTTTCTTCGTGCCTTATCTCGAATAAACCTTCGAATGGTGGTACACACATATTAAATACTTGTTTATTGCATGCAGTGCATGAGAAAAAAAAAGAGTATATCCATAGGTAAAAGAAGTTAGAATGAATGGAGAGGCAAAAAGGCTTTTTCGGGGACCTAAAGCTTGCCGCGCGCTATAAGTCATTTCTGGTCGCGGGTTCCGAGGCGAGAAGTTAAAAATCGAAAGAAACGTGCAAGAGCGAAAAAAAAAAAAAAAGTGGAAGAGCGAGTGAGAAAGGGACGATAGCAGTGAGAAGTGTCCCCGAAAATCGTGAAACCCACGCGCACACGTCCGAGTTAATATATTTTGTCTACTCTTCTCTCTCTCTCTTTTCAACTTGTTTCTTTTTTTTTTTATCATCACTCTTTCCTTCTTGCCATCTGTGTCTGCGGTGCTCGAGTGTATCATCGTTTTGCTTTGCGCGCTCGGCTTTTATACACCGCGTACGGTATTTATGTGTCGCCGCCTCACCTAAGCGTTTGATATATGAACTATGAAGACAAAATACCCGCAGCCACAGCACGAACGACGAAGAGAGCTATGATTTTATTTCTCTCTCTTATTAGTATCATTTTCATGGGTGCTTGTCTTACTCTGACTCTTGCGTGTTCGTATCGATAAAATAATTATGTGAGAACAAATCGAATTCAACGAGAAGAATTGCGTAAAAGGGTCGAAAGATCGAAAAAGGACCGAGACATTCGTTTGTCAGGAAACTTGGATAAAAAAGCGTGGAAAGTGGAACCTTGCGAATCGCTTTCTCATTATTTATTAATTTTTACAAGCCTATTTATGAGGAAGTAAACTGACAGGAACATTTAATTGAATCAACGGAATCAGCCGCGTAAACCATTTACTTGAACCAATGATATGTATTTCATTAATCATTTCGTTCAATGGAATCAAAATGTATTTGACTCAACAAAATATTAAATTTTTTCGACAAAATACTGTGTTGATTTAATAAAACTGTCCTACGAAAAACGAGAGACAAAATACTCATTTCAATCATGTCGTATTACAAAATTTATCGTTGGATCAAAACAATATTTTTTTTCAACGTAGACGATATTCTTTGTAATGGGATTTCTGGACATTTTTGAAGCCAAATGATTCTTTTCTAGATCATTTTTTTTGCATATAAGCCTCGCTATATTCGAGCCTAGGGATGTGCGAATAGTGTTTGAATTTATTTGGATTAAATATTGATATTTAAAATTGAATTGAATATCGATATGTAATTCAAAATTTGATCTGAATATTTAAAATTGCATGCCTAGGGATGTGCGAATAGTGTTTGAATTGAATTCCAGAGTTGGGTAGAACTGGAAGTACTTTGCCCTTTTTTTGAACTGTAAATACAGTACTTGAAGTTTTTGAAGTAGTTTAAGTATTCGTACCTGAAGTATCTAAAGTATTTCAAGTATTTGGAGTGGACGTCATAATAGCAAATGTCGAAAAAACGAACGTCTGAATCTAGAATAGTCATCATTATGAAGTTCGTTATTTTAGCCATTTGGTATTTCGATCATTCGCTATTTTGATTGCATTATTATAAGATGGGCGTCGAAATAACAAATCACTGAAATAGCGAATTTCATGATGATCGCCATTCTAGATTCACTGTGCAAGTGTGCGCGAGTTTTTGCAAGTGTGAGTGTGAATGTGGTGCGTGTGTAATGTGTAATTCCGCCCTCGAGCAAGAATAACTATGACACCTTTGCCGCGAGTTTCAGTATCAAGAATTAAGATAAGAGTAAAATAATTGAGAGATTCGTAATCAGCGGGACGAAAATACAAAACAGAAACAAAACATCAAACACAGTGTTTGAATTGTTCGTAAATGGTTACAGATATTTAAATTATTCATGAAAATTAAAACTATTCATGAAAATTAAAACTATTCATGAAAATTAAAACTATTCATGAAAATTTAAACTATTCATGAAAATGTGAATTATTCGGGAAAATTTGAATTATTCATGAAAATTTGAATTATTAATGAAAATTTGAATTATTCTAAAAATTTGAATTATTAATAAAAATTTGAATTATTTATGAAAATTTGAATTATTTATGAAAATTTGAATTATTTATGAAAATTTGAATTATTCATAAAAATTCGAATTATTGATGAACATTTGAATTATTCAAATAATGTGAGTATTCTATTTAAATTTTGAACCAATTCATATCCAATTTATAATGAATTATTCGAAATTTTTTAGTTTCGAATTTTTCGTTTTTTAAAGCAAATGAATGAAAATAAAGGATTTAAAACGATCGTGGTGTTTAGCAATGCCAAGGAAAACGGGCGGTAATGGTCGATATTTCGTGCAGGGTGAATTTTCCGGCAGCCCTTCTAATGATGAGAGCCTACATGAAGCAACCAACTGCGCAGACATACAAGCTGTACGAACCGCTTCTGAACCTTGATTGGGTTAGCACTTAGACCCGTGATTGCCGTTTGTGACTCCTTTGCCACTTTGCTTCGCCCCACTGAGAGTGAGGGCGGAATTGTAAAAGAGCAAGAAGAATAAATCGCATACCTATAGGTATTAAGACGATGTACTACGCGTTTTTTGTGATCTCTCTCGTTTTACCTCATAATCAATAACGCTATGTTACTGGCACTCACTGATGTTTCTATGTTGAAAAAAATTGCAAATTTACTGTGACAAGTGATGTAAAATTTACAACACTGGTGTGCAACATAATCATTTGTATGACATTCACTATAAAATTACCAACAGTAGAGTAATAGTACATTACGATACAAGTGCGATAAAACTTTTTCGCCACGAGTGTGATTTTACAGCACGAGCCGAAGGCGCGCATTGTGATCACACGAGATCAGAAAAGTTTCTCGCACGAGTATCGTATACAATTTTATTCCACGCACGCGTTTTCATTATGTCATTATGAAATTTATAACGAAAATTATATTATTTATAATAATATTATAGGGTATGAAAGAAAAACATATGATTTCGAATGTAAATTTCCGATAGTACTTCGTAAATTCCCGATCTAAAATCCGTATTCAGAACGATAGAATTTTCAAAAATCGTTTTTTATTAATAATTTTCACCAGGGTGATCTATTAAACTATAAATTGGGTATACTCGGAATGTCAATATTGTATATTTTACAATTATACCTGCCAAAATTTATTTTCATTCATATATACATAACGTGTATTTAGAAATATATTTCCGATAAAAATTCGAACGTAAAGATCTAATTTAAATATATTTAAATTTCGCGGGAGACTTTCCCACGACCGACGAACTTAGCCCCAATTCATCACTCGTTCATAAGCCTATTTACCGTTTCCGCAATTAATATTGTTATCACACCGAATGTCATGCTGCGATCCAACCACAATGATGTTTGCACGACATCCTATATTATAAGGTACTGAAATTCTTGATTATTATTAGTAATGTACAAGCCAGAAGGATTCCTCAGGGTTTTGCAATCAGCTATGCAAAACGATCGGTATATAGTATACAACGCACACATATGTGTGTGTTGTATATGAAATGCACTGCTCGTGTCCGTTAAAAAAATGACGTTTGTGTGCATGCTCAGGATGTAAGTCAGTTTTTGCTCGTAAACGTTTTCCATGAAATATGCGCTCTAATAACGTAGCACAGTGTTGGTGCTTGTGGCACTAGAGGTTTTGTTATTGCAAGTTTGTTTTGTTGCAGTTGTTGATCTCAAGCCGACTATAGTCGAGGTCGAATTTACGTGGACTTCATCGGAGGTAAATAGCCGGGTACGATCATCATCATCGTCGTTGTGTTTGCGATTCCTCGGAGCAGATGAAACTGACGTGATCAGAACTCTCCGCCTAGTGGATTGAATACCCGGTTATTACAGCGTACTAACGTGAACGTTAGTACCTCGCTAATGGTAATTGCGGTTTACACTGTATACTAGAGTCTCTACTTCGGTATATGTGTCGTATAGGGTATATATGGATATATATGTATATAAAATTTTCACAGTGAAAGCTACCTGTGCCAACCGGAAGTCTCATTCTCAAGGGAGATAGCGGCTGATGCATACTGTGTATTAACGGTTTATTTTCCCTATCCTCCAGAATATCTACGCTTACCTGCATGAAAGTAATGATTGCATCCACAGAAATGGATTTGAAGGGTTTATTTGAATCGATTATAGGGTGTATTTAAAAACACCTACCCCTACCTGCATGAAAGTAATGATATCATCCACAGAAATGGATTTGAAGGGTTTATTTGAATCGATTATAGGGTGTATTTGAAAACACGTACCCCTACCTGCATGAAAGTAATGATTGCATCCACAGAAATGGATTTGAAGGGTTTATTTGAATCGATTATAGGGTGTATTCGAAAACACCTACTCCTACCTGCATAAAAGTAATGATTGCATCTACAGGAATGGATTTGAAGGGTTTATTTGAATCGATTATAGGGTGTATTTGAAAACACCTAGCCCTACCTGCATGAAAATAATGATTGCATCTACAGAAATGGATTTGAAGGGTTTATTTGAATCGATTATAGGGTGTATTTGAAAACACCTACCCCTACCTGCATGAAAGTAATGGTTGCATCTACAGAAATGGATTTGAAGGGTTTATTTGAATCGATTATAGGGTGTATTTGAAAACACCTACCCCTACCTGCATGAAAGTAATGATTGCATCCACAGAAATGTATTTGAAGGGTTTATTTGAATCGATTATAGGGTGTATTTGAAAACACCTACCCCTACCTGCATGAAAGTAATGATTGCATCCACAGAAATGGATTTGAAGGGTTTATTTGAATCGATTATAGGGTGTATTTGAAAACACCTACCCCTACCTGCATGAAAGTAATGGTTGCATCTACAGAAATGGATTTGAAGGGTTTATTTGAATCGATTATAGGGTGTATTTGAAAACACCTACCCCTACCTGCATGAAAGTGATGATTGCATCCACAGAAATGGATTTGAAGGGTTTATTTGAATCGATTATAGGGTGTATTTGAAAACACCTACCCCTACCTGCATGAAAATAATGATTGCATTCACAGAAATGGATTTTAAGGGTTCATTTGGATCGATTATAGGGTGTATTTGAAAACACCTACCCCTACCTGCATGAAAGTAATGATTTCATACACAGAAATGGATTTGAAGGGTTTATTTGAATCGATTATAGGGTATATTTGGAAACACCTACCCCTACCTGCATGAAAGTAATGATTGCATCCACAGAAATGGATTTGAAGGGTTTATTTGAATCGATTATAGGGTGTATTTTAAAACACCTACCCCTACCTGCGTGAAAGTAATGATTGCATCCACAGAAATGGATTTGAAGGGTTTATTTGAATCGATTATAGGGTGTATTTGAAAACACCTACCCCTACCTGCATGAAAGTAATGATTGCATCCACAGAAATGGATTTGAAGGGTTTATTTGAATCGATTATAGGGTGTATTTGAAAATACTTACCCCTACCTGCATGAAAGTAATGATTGCATCCACAGAAATGGATTTGAAGGGTTTATTTGAATCGATTATAGGGTTTATTTGAAAACACCTACCCCTACCTGCATGAAAGTAATGATTGCATCCACAGAAATGGATTTGAAGGGTTTATTTGAATCGATTATAGGGTGTATTTGAAAACACCTACCCCTACCTGCATGAAAGTAATGATTGCATCCACAGAAATGGATTTGAAGACTTTATTTGAATCGATTATAGGGTGTATTTGAAAACACCTACCCCTACCTGCATGAAAGTAATGATTCCTTCCACAGAAATGGATTTGAAGGGTTTATTTGAATCGATTATAGGGTGTATTTGGAAACACCTACCCCTACCTGCATGAAAGTAATGATTGCATCCACAGAAGTGGATTTGAAGGGTTTATTTAAATCGATTATAGGGTGTATTTGAAAACACTTACCCCTACCTGCATGAAAGTAATGATTGCATCCACAGAAATGGATTTGAAGGGTTTATTTGAATCGATTATGGGGTGTATTTGAAAACACCTACCCCTACCTGCATGAAAGTAATGATTGCATCCATAGAAATGGATTTGAAGGGTTTATTTGAATCGATTATAGGGTGTATTTGAAAACACCTACCCCTACCTGCATGAAAGTAATGATTGCATCCACAGAAATGTATTTGAAGGATTTATTTGAATCAATTATAGGGTGTATTTGAACACACCTACCCCTACCTGCATGAAAGTAATGGTTGCATCCACAGAAATGGATTTGAAGGGTTTATTTGAATCGATTATAGGGTGTATTTGGAATTAATAAAATTTTATTCAGATCAAATAGCGTTTATTTCGATCAGATGAAATTTCATTTCAATCAAATAGAATCTGTTTCGGTTGAATAAAATCCTATTAGGCTGGCCATTAAATAAATAATTTATTTAATTCAATTCAATATTTCAAGTCCATAGAACCCAAACAAAAATGTATGCATGTAAGAGTTAAGTAGTAGAAAAAGGCAACTGAGGTGTATATCCTTAAGAAATGTCAACAGCATAATAAAATGAAGCGTCCTATATGAGGAAGTAAAACGTTGATAAGGAATTCAGGAAATCAAGATAAGTAATAATTGTATCAGTATTTTTTATTCATGCATGACAAGTACCGAGTGTGGGTCACGTAAAGTCAGCGAGTGAAAAAAGCGAAATACAAAAAAAGATAAGAATATGAAGTACGAAGAACCTAAAGTATAATGCTCGTTGGCGGAGGAACAGCAGCGTCGGACTGCCATAAATTATGAATCGAAAAAACAACGGTACGAGAGAATTTCGCGCGGCAGCGGCTCCGGTTCGCTGCGCAGCGACTCGCGCGCGTTACGAGAGTTACGGTTTCACGTTAAATATAAAATACTGCGACCCACACGTCATGCAGACCAGAGCTCACCGCAGATATTAAGTAGCTGTTTAACATATTTTAATTGCCACATTAAAATTCAAATTATCGTCGCCAGATTCGTTCGTATTATATCTATACCTCATACATACGTTCGAAGACATTAAAACCGCAAAAGATATTGAACACTGCGAATAAGTACTGCAATTCTAAATATATTTTCTGTGAAGCTGATGAGCTGCTGTGGATCAACTCACAAGGACTTTTGTCTAGAGAATCATTAATTTTGTAATTTTAGTCTATGATTATCAAAATAAAGTATTGTGAATATAATTAATATTCCCTCATATAAATACTTATATAACGATAACTTATCGAAAAAGATCAAGAGGTCCGTGGATAATATTAATATGTTCCAATGATTAATTTACATTTCGAAGAGAAGATGGTATGAGCGATTTATTTTCGCTGTCGTCACGCTGGCAAAAATATTTTGAAAATTAATATATGTATTGGAACTTTTTTTTTTTTAAGATACGGTATTATTTATTTTATTTAATGTACAGATATGTTGTGAAATTTCAATAATTATATTATGAAATTTTATGGAGTGTTTTGTATATTGCATATTAAATTTAAAATAAAAATTTCGTATCTTAATTAATATTCGTATATAAAATTCAATATACGCGTATTGAAAAAAAAAACTTCAGATACACTGTAAAAAAATTCTACTTGAAATTTACTTCTACTGTAAGTTTTTATTTATAAACTAGTATATAAAATTTAGTATACAAGTGTAATGTCAAATTAATGTATGGTGCAGCATATTCAATAATTTACTTTAATTTTACAGTAAAAGTACTTGAATTTTAATAATTTCCTTTAATTTTACTACATTTCTTAGAGGAGATGGTATGAGCGATTTATTTTCGCTGTCGTCACGCTGTTAAAAATATTTTGAAAATTAATATATGTATTGGAAATTTTTTTTTCAAGATACGGTATTATTTATTTCATTTAATGTACAGATATGTTGTGAAATTTCAATAATTATACTATGAACTTTTATGGAGTGTTTAGTATATTGCATATTAACTTTACAAAAAAATTTTCGTATCTTAATAAATATTCGTATATAAAATTCAATATACGCGTATTAAAAAAAAAAACTTCAGATACACTGTAAAAAAAAATCTACTTGAAATTTAGTGTACTTCAATTGGAAGTTTTTATTTATAAACTAGTATATAAAATTTAGTATACAAGTGTAATGTCAAATTAATGTATGGTACAGCATATTCAATAACTTACTTTAATTTTACAGTAAAAGTACTTGAATTTTAATAATTTGCTTTAATTTTACTGGAAAAGTCCATGAATTCTATACCAAAATTGTTTATTAAATTTCGATGACGAGTTGATGCATAAAAACTTTCAATCTTTTCTAACAGTTTATTTCATATTAATTTGCATGTAAACATTTCTAACAGTGCAATAATGCGAAAAAGGATCGCACCGAAGTACTTCTTAAAGTTTTCAATATGAAATAGTCTTCGCGGAGCTTAAGAAACCATAGACTTCGAACAGGGATGACAGTCCCCATAACGCCAGATTATAGAAAAGTATTTAAATTTCAATTTTTATGTACGAAGTAATATCTAGAAGGTTTCATTATTAAGTAAATTATTAGAGGCCTATAATTTGTAATCTAGAATTGCTCATTCTAATTATATACACAAATTTCGTCTCCATCTCAATCGGGGTATTATCGGAGGATTATATCTTTTTACGTAAATGTAAAAAATTTTTACACGGATTTACCTGAGAGCCTTCACAATGATTGATTCGCATTTGTGAATTGTTCATTAAAAAATACTAGCATTAGTGAATTTTGTAAATTTCGTGGGATTTTTTTCTATTTCTGTCGACCAATATATTAATTTGAGAAAAAAAATGTGAATCTGCAATACAAAGTACATTAGTGTACATTCAATGCACTGTTAAAAATGTTTAAAAAATTGATATACGTATTGGAAGTCTTTTCACAGCTACAATGTATCAATTTTGATTTAATATACGAATATGTTGTAAAATTTCAAAAAAACCATTATAAACACTGCAATTATGAAGTTTTTAATATACTGTATATTAATTTTATAAACATTTTTTTGTATATTACTTACTATTCGTATATTACATTTAATCTACGCGCATCTGCAAAAAAAACTTCCAATACTTTATATTAATTTTCTGACGAAATTTTCTGACAGTGTGTACTGTTTTAATAAATTTGATACTTGGTTACATTCAATTTACTAATTTTCTCAACAGTATACATTTTTTTTCATTCAGCCATCGAGCTGAAGTGCTTCAAAAAACGTATTATAATATTCACTAACCGAGATTCTACTGTACACATGCTTGTAGATGGTGCGGAATTTATACTAAAGTCCTCGGGATGCCCATTAAGCAGTCCCTTATTAATATTGTAATATGCTTTTAATACGCGTAAATCTAGGTCCGGGACAAGGCCACCACGAAGTGGAAGCTGCGACTAGGAGAGAGCGGATCCGTTTTATGAGCGAGGAGCACAGTTTTATAGATTTCTCGGTGCCGGACTATTTTTTTTGTTTGTTTTTTATTCAACTTTCATCTTGAATACGACTGAGTTCGTACAGGTTTTGAGTTTATTTCTCGAACTAACAATCAGACTCCAGCTTATATTTCGAATAATCATTAAATATGTTGATAAATCAGACAAAGAGTCAATAAACACTAAGAATTTATTTTTATTCATCTTGTCGTCAAGAAATAAGCAAACATTTCCGATGATATATCAAGATATATCAAGAGTCAATTTATTTAATATATCAAGGCATTCAATGAAATGTCCCGAAAATCCTAGTGTAAATTTTAAGATTTTGCAATAACAACCTGTAGATAAGTAATATAACTACATTTAACGACACAATCTAGGTTGTGACGTCACTCGTCGTTGAGTTAGTCCACGACTGACAATGAGTGTCAAAATATAATAATTGTTATCCATAATTCAAATCTCAACACGCCAGAATTCAACACCGCAAAGTTCTACCCCACACATCTCTACACTGTCACAGTGTACACACTGTGGAAAAAGTTTCAAAAATTAATATATGTATTGGACGTTTTTTCGCAGATACAATGTATTAGTTTTGATTTAATATACGGATATGTTGTAAAATTTAAAAAAACACATTGCAAACGCAACAATTATGAAGTTTTTAGTATACTGTATATTAATTTTATAATTTTTTTTGTATATTGCATTTAATATACGCGCATCTGCAAAAAAACTTCCAATACTTTATATTAATTTTCATACGAAATTTTTTAACAGTCCATACATGCAGTGTTAAATTCCAATATTATGGGACGCTTAAAATGTCCACAACGTGTAAAAAATTGCTGCAAATCGGAGCTACCGTTTTTTTTTCACCTAGGCGTGTAAAAATTATTTAATAAATCTTAATGATTGGTTCAATAATTAAGCAGGTTTTCCTCAGTTGCCTCGAGTCTTATAAATTTGAAACAGTCCTGCGTTGGAAAAGAGTGGCTTCCACTCTGAGGATAGGAAAATTATCGAAAATGCGAATCAATAACTGGCTATATTTAAGTATTGTAAGCGACTTTATTAATGCATTTTATTAATAGTAGGTTAGTCATATAATGACAGCGTCATACATTTTATTTTAAAGAGTGTATAATTTCTGCTTAAAATACTTCGAGGGAACGTTATTCTCTATTATCAGTTTATTAAGTGCCACGTTCAATCGTCATGTGATCTGGGATACGACTATTTAGACATATTCGATAGTACAATTTCAGATTGTACTGAATTTTAGTATCTAGCATTCGAACGAATCACGCCCTTCAAGTTATTATACGTAGATTGTAAAGAATGCAATATAATATTGCAGTTTTTAAAAATATCTATAGCTATCATCTGTTCGTATAAAAGATTAAGTATAAACAGATAGTAAGGGTTACAATATAAAGAGCCAATATTACCGCCATTCCTTCATGGGCGGTAATTGGACCGGTAAAGCGAAAATCCTAATTGGACATTGTTATACCTACACTGTTAAAAATTTTTGTATGAAAATTCATAAAATGTATATGAAGTTTTATGCATATACAGTATATGAAATTTCATATACAAGTATGTATAAATATTAAATTATTCGTATATTAAGAACAATGCAATATTTGTCATTATTTACACACAAACTTAAATTTGATATAACTTCGTATATTAAACGTGTTGTAAATCTAATAATATTTTCAACAGTGATATATTAATATTACAACAAAGTTTGTGAATTAACTTTTGCAATACACAGCTTATTAAATTTCAATGTCAGCTACATCAATTTCAACATTCAGGTATTGAAATTACAACAGAATTATAAAAATTTATATACATTATATATGAATTTGAATTTGGTATACCGCGTTTGTAAATTTGATATAACTTCGTATATTAAACATGTTGTAAATTTAATAATATTTTCAACAGTGATATATTAATATTACAACAAAGTTTGTGAATCAACTTTTGCAATACACAGCTTATTAAATTTCAATGTCAGCTACATTAATTTCAACATACAGGTATAAAAATTAAAACAGAATTATAAAAATTTCTATACGTTATATATGAATTTGAATTTGGTATACCTCGTTTGTAAATTTGATATAACTTCGTATATTAAACGTGTTGTAAATTTAATAATGTTTTTAACAGTGTAAAACTACAGAGTTACTATTGAGGGAAACTCAAGCCAATCCCGACCAGGATCGAGTCTCAAGCCAAGACGCCCAAACTGATTCTTACTTGGGATCTTTGGAAAATGCAAAAAGTTGCACTTTTCCGCTTTGGATCTCGATTACTATACGAATCTAGGAATGGTTACAATCCTTTTCTCTCGGTGCAACTTATTCACATTTAGACTACTAAAAATTTGTGCCACATCTGGATTAATAATCACTCAGAGTTTTATACAGCACTACTTCATGATAACCAAGCCTATGTGCTGGTAATTCACAGATTGTGCAGGATTGTACTGTACGCGACGCTGTAAATTATTTATTCACTGTTGACTATGAGTAATGACCTGTACTACGTTGTGCGTCGAGTGGCCAACGAGCAAGAAGAGCGAAGGTATAGTGTTGGAGCTTCCCACATCGGTTATTGATCACCGAAATATCAAAAGTGGGCGTATCCATCACCTATGGACCACACGGACACGTACAGTGCGTGATACGCGGTGCGTGGATCGTGCGAGAATGAATCGAGTGGTATCTATAGGATCGGAATGCATCTTGCTAGGTGATTCACTGGCTCTAATCGATTTCTCGCACGGAAAGCTTAACCCTTCTCACTTCTCCTTTTCAGTATCTGACGCTTCCGAGACGTCCAATAACATTATTTTGATCCTCGTACAAAATTCACGAACATCAGCACTATATTTAGCGCAGTGAATGTTTCATTTTTTTTCTCGAGAAAATGTAACTAACTATAAAGATGATTGATGATAAGAGACTTTAAATTTGGTTTGCGAATGTTACTAACTTATTTTCCATCCTAATCATAATGAAATCAACAAAAATCATTTTACGCTCTGATTTTAGTGAATTATGAGATATGAGGCTGAAATTTGGTACACAAGAATGCTAACATTAAATCACAAAGGCTAATGGATTTAATTCTGCTCTAAAAATAAATACAACATTGATGTCATCAAAGAAAATCTTTTTCTAATATTGAATTCTAATTTGCTTCACATATGGAGTCTGTGGTACGTATTGACAAAAAACCATGGACTACCATTTATACCGTGAACTATTATTTGTATCATGGACAACGATTCGTTCCAAAAGTATCTAGATCTATTTCGCTTCATATTTTTAAATATTGCACCTCAAAACTTTAATAAACATCGATCAAAAAAATAGATGCTCAGACAGACAAACGGACAGAAATGAGTTTAGATTTTTTTTTCAAATCCAGGGTACTCAAAAAATGTATTGCCATTGAAATCCAAATCACTAGCCACCATAGATCATACCATAGATAAAAAGATTATCATTCAGATTTTAGTGAATTATGAGATATGAGGCTGAAATTTGGTACACAAGAATGCTAACATTAAATCACAAAGGCTAATGGATTTAATTCTGCTGTAAAAATAAATATAACATTGATGTCATCAAAGAAAATCTTTTTCTAATATTCAATTTTAATTTGCTTCACATATGGAGTATGTGGTACGTATTGACAAAAAACCATGGACTACCATATATACCGTGAACTATTATTTGTAGCATGGACAACGATTCGTTCCAAAAGTATCTAGATCTATTTCGCTTCATGTTTTCAAATATTGCACCTGTAAACTTTAATAAACATCGATCAAAAAAATAGATGCTCAGACAGACAAACGGACAGAAATGAGTTTAGATGTTTTTTCAAATCCAGGGTACGCAAAAAATGTATTGCCATTGAAATCCAAATCACTAACAACCATAGATCATAAGATACACAATAGATAAAAAGATTATCATTCAGAAATAATAACAAGGAAAGAGTCACTGGTCCACCGCCTGCATTGTTTATAGAAATGTGAGACTTCCGATCGGCGCATCCGGCTTAGAAACTGGGGTCAAAATTTAATTTTCAGTTGGCTTAACTCGGTACCTGAAGTTTTCATAGCCCTTCCCGTTCCACAAGTCATCCAAGCACATTGCCACTCTTTTCGCACCCCCGCTACGTTTTCGGCCTGTTCGCAATTCAGATCGAGATCTTGACGAGACGCACCGAGGGTAACCGCACGCTTTTATACTCGAAACAGAGATGGGGGGGTGGAGTTTAGGGGACAACAGGGTATGTAAAGGGCACTGAGCACCCAATGTCGCTGGGACACTCATTGATGCTCGCGGACTTTAGTATTACTGGCCACTTGTCTTCCTCCCTATCCCTAATGTCCTCGATGATGGCTACAAGTTGTACTCGTCGCGTCATTACTGTCCAAGTCTTCGTGTCCTAGCGTGATGACCCTTGATCGGGCTGTCAGCGGGACATTAATAGCTGTGGTTATTTTAGTGTTGAGCATCGACCTGCACGAGCGTTCGCTTTTGTTGCACTAGCAACAACGTTTTCTTCCTTTTATTTGTCTCTTCGTATGGTTAAGCAGGGAATTTGCATGTTTATACCATACATCATTTTATACGACTCTATTTCTGCTTCAGTTTTGAAGTAATTGACTCGCGATGTGCAATGCCTTTTTATTACGAAGGATAATTGAAGAAAGAAGATCATATCTGTTTTCGGATGTAAAATGTATCCTATTATATATTCAGATTGTAGCAGTCGGCTTTATGTTAAAGCCATTGATGGCAGATCAAAATGCTAGAAAAGTGGTCTTCCATATTTCGACTCTCGATGGACCATGTCTTTTTCAAGAGAAGATATCAATAAGAGTCCATTTTAAAACAATTGTCGTCGTGAATATCATTCGAACGGGATTTTCAAGCAGAATGCTCAAAACTAAGCGCTAGAGTGGAAATACAAAACGTAAGACAGATCCCAGTTTTAGAAAACTAACGATATCAAGATACTAATATGGGGCCGGGTTAAAGTTCCGAAGGGTAAACACATGTAGGCCCAAAATTCCGAAACGTAATATCTCACCTACATTTTCGACGAAATGTTTTCTATTTCGGTAATCCCTGTTAGAATCCGGATGACATTGTGAAAGTTGTACAGGTTCCCAAATCGGGATTCACGGAGGAATCCTGATGGATGTAGATTAAGGACCGAAACGATTCAGTTGTGCAGTTGACGCTGTCGGGTTTCCCAAAATAGGGATTCCTTACAGGAATCCAGACGGATCCAGATTTAGAAGCAGGTTGAACACATCCGACCATTCAGGGTGGTTCATATTCCAGCATTGATTTAATATTTTGTATTCGAATATTATAATTATACAATTCCATGGAACACTTAGTACTCTGACTGAATATATTGGGCAAGGTAACAAATGTTTGCTGTATTGCAGAGTTTGAAAAATACATGTTTTGCTTAATCGGAAAAGCAATTTCAAACTTAAGACTAAGATCGTCGTAACCGCACCACTAAACCACGTGATAAAGGAAAAAATATTTGGCTAGAACCGTTACAACACATTTACAGCAACTTTACAACAGCCAAGAAGGCGCAACGTTAAAATAAAATAAAAGAGTCTCTAATGTAAATTAGAAAATGAATGATGATGTAATTCACGCTTGGAGAGCGGGTTTGATGGTACGCTTTCGGTCTGCGGCGTTGAGGGCACATCGCGTTAAACGCACCGATCGCCGTGACAAATCTGCATCGATTAATCTCGGCTTCTTCGAACGGTCAAAGAAGACGCACGGGATTTGGAATGGAGATCCTAAACGGGATGAAATACCTTCTCGAGAAGCGCTACTAAAGTGCATACACATAACAAGACATCTATTATCCATAGTTTATGCATGCAATAGACATTTGAGGGACACCAGGATACTCCAAAGAAGAGAACCTCTCATTTCTTAAACTTCCTGTAAGTTACTATGAGGGCGTGCAATTAAGTTTCAGATTATTCATTAACCTCAATTCCTTTACATATATATATATCAGGAGTTATTGTGCTCGCACTCTGTGGCGTTATCAACTCCGTGACTTTATCCATTCCATGACTGTATCCACTCCGTGACTTTATCCACTCCGTGACTTTATCCACTCCGTGACTTTATCCACTCCGTGACTTTATCCATTCCATGACTGCAAACACTCCGTGACTGAATACACTCCGTGACTGTATACACTCCGTGACTTTATCCACTTCGGGTCTTTACCCATTCCGTGACTTTATCCGTTCCGTGACCTTATCCATTCCGTCACTTTATCCATTCCGTGATTTTATCCACTCCCTACTTGTAGCCACTCCGTGACTTTACTCAATCCGTCACTTCAGCCGCTCCGTGACTTTAGCCATTCCGTAACTTTAGTAACTCTGTGACTTTATTACCGTCTTGTGCGCAGCGGCAATTCAAATAAATCAAGTTACGAAATTTCGCATAGAAGAAGTAAAGTTTGGAAAAAGTAAAAATAATAAGAACGCAATGTGCATGTTTCTACTATGCATCAGCCTTGTTTGAAATACATTTTCATGAGAATATCGACAAGAAAAATAATGAAATCAAAGCTCCTTTTGAACAAGCAACAAAATTCGAATTATCTGCCGTCAGACGAGCCACTATTTTTTTTTTACTTCTTACACTCTTCCGGGCATTTGGTACTTAGCTCTTCATTTAATGAAAACTACATTTGTACGTATAGAAACTACAGAAAAATTAAAAAACTGAAGACAAAGTATAAGGTGGAAAAAAAAAATTCCTAAAGTTATAGCAACTGCACTACCGGAGAATGCCTCTTTGGTATATAGTTATAATTTATAATATACGATATCGTTGTGAGTCGTACCAGGTGGTCAATGGTGGTCCATCGTCGAGAGTTAGCGGTCTCAGCGTGATTCAGGCAGCATGGTGTTTTACATGTATCCATACAGCGTGTAAAACGATATATCTACATGTGAACCAACGACAGTACGAGGGAGTGAAAGAGGAACCATCGAGAAGTGTGAAGGTAACAGAGAAGAAATATCTTCCGTCAGAAGTGACCCCCAGCTGGGGAATTCCCTTGGTTTCTTATTTTTTTCACGCGACCCCCTATAGCGTTACCCGAGGCGTTACCTCTTCATCTCTTTCCTCTCTTCGGTATATACGCTCGTGCTGCCGGTTCTTCGGTTCTTCTCCCTCCCCCCTTTTCCTCTTGTCTCGCTGAATACAGCGGTTTGACTCGTACTACTTAATCTCTACTCATCATTTCTTTTGCTCCTTTCTGATAAACTATCTCCGAAGGTGTCGGCGTCGTACATGAATAAGGAGGGATATATATATAGGTATATGCGTATATACCTATATATACTACTGTGGAAATATGGAGTGGGGAAAGTTGATTCTCGTGATAAATACATGAACGATGCATGTAAATACCACGCCTGTCCTTCGAGTAGAGTACATAAACATTTCGCTACCTAGACTTATATATGAAGCGTTCTCTGTCACTTCAGCCACTTTGTTTCGAACATCTCAGATCTGCCCCAAAATTGGTAATATCTAAGTACCATCGGAAAGCAGACCTTATGAATTTTTGCAGATGTTTAAATCCAATAAAAAAAAATCGTTTAAAAATAAAAATAATGAAAAATATAAAAATATAAAGTTACGGAGTGCCAAAATTCACGGAATACCTAAAGTCACGGAATACCTAAAGTCACGGAGCGCCTAAAGTCACAGAGTACCCAAAGTAACGGAGTGTCTAAACTCACGAAGTGCCTAAAGTCACTGAGTGCCCAAAGTCACGAGGTGTCTAAAGTCACGGAGTGTCTAGGGTCACAGTATCGCTCAATTCCAGGATTTATAGAGTTACGGAGGCGCTGGAGTCACGAATTTGCTGAGATCACGGAGTGCCTAAAACCTAGGAGTGGCTGGAATGACGGAGTGGCTAATGTGACGGAGCGGCTAACCGCAACTTAGAAATTACCACCTGCGGCCCAAATTATTAATCCATATAAATACAATTTTTTTTTGTACGTTTCAGTGTTAAATTCCAAACGTTTTCTGAATGAGCAGTGCTTCTGTCTCTCGTCACCCTAACCCAGTAAGCTACAAACGACGATCTCGGACACAAGGGCTCCCTAAAGGGGATCGATTCACCGGTCACTGCGAAAGAAGCTTATAAGAGACGAAGACCAGGGATAGAGGAAGATACGATGGGAGCAGAGAGTATTTGGCGCAGTCGTGGTAGTGTTAGTTATTTAAAGGGTTGCCCAGGCAGCGTAACCCTGTCGAGTCGGCTGGCTCTCGGTAGAGACTCGACGACTTAAAGGCTTCAGATTCTTATTTCACCATAAATAATTTTAATGACGCGCCGCGGCCGTTCGAGCATAAGATAGAAGCCGTACTACATATAAGGTACTACCGGGAGAGATGGCAAACCCTTGATCGGTATAGTCGAGCTGATAATATTTTTTAAGCCACGTATACGACATCCTGACTGACTTCAATCTAAATTAGTTTGAAATTAAAAAAAAAAGATAGCTTTATTCACTACGATAAAAGTCGAATTTGGTCGTTTTTTTATTTCATCAGAAACAAATTGGATAATTATTTTTCCTCTAAATGTCTATATGTTTTCTTGAAGAAAAATGAATCAATTTAAATTAATTAATTTTTAAAAATGAATTAATCTTTATTGATTCATGAATAATAAATAATTGATTTTTCAATTATTACTATCATTCATTATTCATTAATATGAATTTTTAAGTTGAACATTTCTAAACAATACTTTGTTGAACAATTTTTTGCGGATGATTTCAGAATCCTGAAAATGATGAAGTATATTCTAGCTTTAGCTTTTTGTAGTCAAGTAATTATAAAATACAAATATTATTCACTTTTTTTTTTGTACTACGACTTTAAATTTATGTTTCGAATGCATATGAAATTTACAATACTTCGTGCGGATAGACTACTAAAATTTTGTAATCGTACAATACATTTTTTTAACAGTTTAGGGCGTAGGTTCAAGCTCCGGAGTAGGCGAAACATTTTCTTTGACGAAAACGAATACCCAACAATTTCTGAAGACATAATATGTCTGAAAAAATAATGCTTGAGTAGTTGTTTTTTTAATTTCCTTTAAGCCCTTTCCAAATTTCCAACACATATGTGATTGAATCTTAAGGTACGGCTTTGGAATAAAAGTTCTATAACCTCAATTTATTTTATATGCACTAATCAGGAATATTAACCATATGAACATTAAATTTTGAATACACAGTGATTGCTATTTTAACAACATTCCAATTATTTCAATGTATCCTAAATTACAAATTCCAACCCAGTCGTTTTTGAAATTTAAAAGACGGTTTGTAAATAAAAACTTCCGGTACCGGTAATTTTTAAACAGATTTTTTTAGACTGTAATTATAACTGGGGAAAAAAATTGCCTGTTTCAGCTCACACCTAAAAATATACATATCACGAGTTATCATCCGAATAAAATCTTTAAATTGATTAGAAGATCCGATAAAAGTTCCCTTATTAGATATAGAGCTTTGATAACAATTGTTTGGAAGTTAATTCAGGTAGATAGCCAGAAAAGATTGTCCTTATTTATTTATACGGTATCAAAAACAAATACGGTTTCGAAATGAAAATACTTTATGTCTGCTATTCCATCTCTCATGGTTATACCCTATTACACTATACCTTTATTCTGGACCTTGCGTATAGCTGTAGGCAGCCTTGTATCGTTATTTATTATACCGCTGTGCGCGTACGCACTTCTCCCTTCCCTTTTTGCCCTGGGATGCATTTTTTCTTACGCGTATGAACACACAAGGCAAGCATTTATATGTGTATAAGCGTAGATTTATTATGGGGCTAAGTGCCATCACTGCGGGTTTCGATTCGTGTTCACCGTTTTTGGTCATTTTTTGAAGTACATAATTATTTTATCTAGTGTAATTGAAAATACATAATTTTGTAATTTAAAAAAAAATCTCCATTGATTTGACCTTAAAAATGACTTGTAATTTTAAAAAAATTATCTTAAACATTATACCTAATTTATAATTATAACAATCTGTAATTGTTATACCTAAGTAACTTAGGTATAACAATTATATATTTTCTGGTCATTTGTAAAAATTAACATAATTGTGTAATCTAGTCTGATACAGTGTAATTAAAAATACACAATTTTGTAATTTTATGCATGAATTGTCAAAAACTGTATTGGGTTTATCTCAATAGTTTCAAGCCTTTAAGGTAGGATCGTCAGTACAGTCAAGTCAATCGACTGTTAAAATTTAAATAAAAGTTTTAACTGATTCTGGACCTTGCGTATAGCTGTAGGCAGCCTTGTATCGTTATTTATTATACCGCTGTGCGCGTACGCACTTCTCCCTTCCCTTTTTGCCCTGGGATGCATTTTTTCTTACGCGTATGAACACACAAGGCAAGCATTTATATATGTATAAGCGTAGATTTATTATGGGGCTAAGTGCCATCACTGCGTGTTTCGATTCGTGTTCACCGTTTTTGGTCATTTTTTGAAGTACACAATTATTTTATGTAGTGTAATTGAAAATACATAATTTTGTAATTTAAAAAAAAATCTCAATTGATTTGACCTTAAAAATAACTTGTAATAAAAAAAAATGATCTTAAACATTATACCTAATTTATAATTATAACAATTATATATTTTCTGGTCATTTGTAAAAATTAACATAATTGTGTCATCTAGTCAGATGCAGTGTAATTAAAAATACACACTTTTGTAATTTTATGCATGAACTGTCAAAAACTGTATTGGGTTTATCTCAATAGTTTCAAGCCTTTAAGGTAGGATCGTCAGTACAGTCAAGTCAATCGAGTGTTAAAATTTAAATAAAAGTTTTAACTGATTTCAGGAAGAAAATGTCATAATTTGAGATAAATTTGCCTTAAGGAGGTTCGTCAGTAAAATTGAAAATCCACTGAAAAATCTAAAATAATTACCGCGTTTTGAATAATTCATAACAAACTCACATAAATTTTTTGGGAATTTTCGTCTACATCGTTTACACACAATAATTTTTTTTATGCATACATTTTAACATGGGCTCTTATGGCATATTCACGAATAAACAAAAATTGACAAAATTGAACCAAAATTTTACATCGAAAAAAAAAAATAATTTCAACAAATACTTAAAAATACAACGATGTAAAAAAAATTTCAATTTTGTGTAAAAAAATTAATTTTGTGTAAACGATGTAGGCGAAAATTCCCAAAAAATATCTTACCGTGAAAATATCTTAATTTAACTAGACCTTGCTGGAAATAATATCATTTAACCCTACCTCACTTCAAGTAATCTAAATTAGCAATATTTATCTTAAACTAGTCTAACTTCGCTTACAATAATTTTACCTTAGTTAAATTAAAGTGTGTCCAGAAAAAACAACGCTGAAATTCAAGGAGCTTATTCAATTTATTATAGGCATTAATAATCGGAAATATTCTTGATCCTCTAAAGCGTTCATAACGTTTTGTATGTTGCAGTCAGCTGAAATAAATGAAAAAAAAAAACGGGGGCTGTGACAGTTGGTAATCATAATTCGTTTGACACAATGTCAAACAGTCGCTGTAGAGTTATTACTTCAAGGCGGAGTCGCATACGCCACGCCTTTCGGATATTCCTCGTACAGTAACGAAATGAAGATAAGTACAAAACAAAGTTGAACTTTAAGAATTATTTCCTCATTATTTATTCCTCATACAGTAACGAAATGAAGATAAGTACAAGACAAAGCTGAATTTTGAGCATTATTTCCTCATTATTTTTGGTCTTTGTTACAAAGCTATTCCTATGAGGAAGCATATTAATCGATTTCGGCTTCCTCATAGAGGAAATTTTCTAAGAAAAACCAAAAGTAATGAGGAAGGAATTTGCAAAGATCAACTTCGCAGCTATATTTTTTATCAAAGTTAAATTTCTGCAAAATTTAAACCACATAACAAATTATAACGAAACTGGGTACCAATTATTGTTAAATAGTACTGATTTCGTATCTAAGGTTTGACTTCGCTATCTTATGTTTTGTTCAGATTACTGCACTGAGAGAAATCGTCATAGTACAGTTAACTATAAAGTGACAACTATTGACTTTTAGTCCTTTAATAGTTACGGTGGCTATAAAAATAGTTGTGACAACTAATTAAGTGGTGAAAACTATGTTTGTACCAACTACAAATGAATAGTTGTCACTTCATGGTTACTAATACCATAATTTTCTCTCAGTGTGCAATAACATTATTTTTCTGAAACTTTAAATTCTGATAAATTTGAACCATATTGCAGATTATGACGAAACTATGTACTAATTATTGCCAGATAGTACCGATTTCATGTATGAAATTTGAGTTCGTTGTCTAATGTTTTGACAAAGCTTCCTCCATAAGAAAGGACCCCCATGGAAAAAAAGTATACTCGAAAAAATATCGAAAAGTATATATTTTATATACCAACTATACTTTGGACGAAAAATTTGATATATCGGACACAAGTTTTAGTATATACTTACAAAGTATATACGATCGTATACTAGCTCATACATATTTTTGGGAAATAAAATATATCGTTTTTATATTCTTTTTATAATTCTCAATCCATATTTTATGTATTCATAAATATATGGCAATGTATATTTTTTCTATAGAAATTATATATATATTTATGTAAGAAGATAGCCTTTAAAGACCCCGGAAAAAAGCGTGATCGTCCTTTAGGAAACCCTAATAAGGCTCCTAATATAATTTAGGGAAAATTAATCAGGCCCTTGGCAAAGCCCCGATAAGATTTCTTCACGGGATGTCTCATTTTCTGAAGAGAGTCCCTCTTCAGAAAACATTATATAAATAACAATTAACTGTTATTTACATACCATTTTTTGGTTGTTTGGTTCTATTCAATTTCTGATGGTGTATACACACAAAAATAACATTGTATTATTAATTGTACAACTGTCATTTTTAATTTGCGATATAGATGGAGATAAACATTTTCTTAAAAGTGTCACATTGGACCACAACGCTAATTAAGAAAGAAATGTACCTTTTTTTTTCTAAATACTCGAACCGATCTACAAATCGGCTACGGCTATACAAATCGGTCAACATTTAGGGTTGACCGATTCGTAGCCGTTGCATCTTTATCAATTTTTTAACACACATCCGCATATCTCTCTCTAATCATAAACCCATAACACCCTTCAAATCAGTTTGGCGCCGATAGTTTCCTCTTAAGGTGCCAATAACTCGCCTATTTATATTCACAGTCCTGATGTAAAATATCTTCATAGTATATGCCGGTCTTGAGAGGTGTGCAGCTTTTAATATACAGTAAACCGTCTCATGTACCTACCGTTCCCCCTCCCAGCCGCTGACGGCGCGCGCCGCTGCGTCAGCGGGCCAATCGCGCGTCAGTGGGCGTGACCCAACGGATTATCGAGCACCAATGAAAACTAAACGCCCTGTAAACGCCCACATCTCATTCTCTCACCGCCCATTGCGACGTCAAACCGGGAAGAACACTGCGCCTCCTGTACATCGTATCCCACCACGAATATACGTGCGTTCGCGCGCAGGATTAATCCTCGGAAACACCAGGGCCGTGTGCGCTATCGAGCCACCGTGTTGTAAGGCCGGCCCGTGTGCCTGCTAGCACGAAAAGGACGATCCGCCCGAAAAACTATTACGTTTATCCGCTGTCAGTGACTTTAATCCTTTTTGCCACTCTGTTCGTGAATAATAACTTTTTTTTTCTTGTGCTGCTTAACTAAATACTTCGACGTTATCTAAATAATTGAAAAGAAAAATTCGCGTAAAAAATCGCCTATAATACGTTGTGCAAAATTCAAAACGAAACTCAATAGAGTCAAGTTTTGCTTATTAATACTTTTTTTATTTTTAATAATTTATTACCAAGTGTCCAATGGAAAAGTGGGATTTGTTCCTAAATAATGAATATTAATATCATATTATAACAAAAGTGTACGTTTCTGAAAATAATTCTGAAAAGAAATATCGTTTGGAATAACGGCGATAAGAAGATTCCGGTATAGGATTTTTAAAACTGGAGTGGTCGTTCGTCTCAGAAGCATGAAGGTGAGGAAAATTCAGTTTTTTTTAACGGTACAAAAGTTATTTGAAAATATAATTGTCTTACTCTCTTAAGTGCGAACTACAGTGGAAATGTCTGTAAATAAAAGTGGGAGTTGATCGGAAATATACGGATTGCCGTGTTATTATTGTCAATTACTGTATCAAAATTGTAAATTATGTCTTGGCAATATAAGTGACATTATTACAAATAATTTGTCATAAGTGACAAATTATGGCTTGACATTAAAATAAACTTATTTTTTTGTTAACCGAACAAAAACTACACCGAGAGAAATGGATCTGAAGGGTTTATTTGAATCGATTATAGGGTGTATTTGAAATAAATAAAATTTTATTCAGATCAGTTAGAGTTTATTTCGTTCAGATGAAATTTTATTTACCTAAAATAAAATTTATTTCGATCAAATTAAATCCTATTAGGCTGGCTATTAAATGAATAATTTATTTAATGGCCGGCCTAATAGTATTTTATTCAACCGAAACAGACTCTATTTGATTGAAATAAAATTTCCTATAATCGAAATAGACTCTATTAAATTGAAATAATATTTCATTCGTTTCAAATAGACTCTATTAAATTGAAATAAGATTTCATTCGTTTCAAATAGAATCTATTAAATTGAAATAAGATTTCATTCGTTTCAAATACACCACATAATTGATTCAAATAAACTCATCAGACCCATTTCTTTGGGTGTACCTGGAAATGTAATGGTCTTACTCCCTTAAGTGTGTATTACATTGGCAATGTCTTTGAGTAAACATAGGAATTTATAGGAAATGTACGGATTGCCCATATTATTGTTATTGTTGTACACTGAGAGAAAAATGTGGTAATTTTCAAAATAATATAGTTGGACTGACGATAATCTAACTATAAACTATAATTCCCAGGAGGAACGTCTATATTTTATGGTTATAGCAAATATAAGAAAATAGTTGGATCAACCACTAATATAATTCCCAGGAGGAACGTCTATATTTTATGGTTATAGCAAATATAATAAGAGTAGCAATTATTAAAATAATAATAGTTCCAAAAACTATCATGATAATTTTCAAATAGGCCGTTTTGTTGCACATACGATTTCAACGTTTGTTTCTAATAACCTTACAAGTATCGTTTATTGAACCATATTACATAAAACATTGCAAGCCTTCCTATATTCGTTTTACCATGTGAAATCGTTGAAAAAACGATATGCTTTTCTCTCAGTGTATCAGAATTATAAATTGTGGGTTTGACAATATACGTGAGGATGTACCAAAAATGATGAAAATTTATTGATCACAATTGTTGTGAAGAACTTGACATGCGGGGGTTGGTCTGTCACTAAATATGAGTTCTTTAGATTTTGTCGTTCTAACTGGACTGTATTATAAATTATCACCGTATAATATATGCCGGGCGAGCCGAGCTCGATTTATGTGGCATTATAGCAAAGATATGCAGTCAGACCAAGGATGCGTTTGTTATGTACTATGCGCTGAGATATATTCGTCGGAGAAAGCAAGTTTATTGTGATATTAAGCTGGAAGACATTTCCTGGAATTGTTGTCTGACTAACAAAAACAATTGTTCAGTTAACTCTTGGCTGACTTGGGTCTAGTCTATAGTAGATAATTTTGAGTGTAGGTAGACAATACTAAATCGAGCTGTCAGTTTACAATTACAAAAGAAAGCAGATTCAGGTCTCAAACATTGCTTCCTTAGTTCGTCAAACGCTGTTACAGAAATTCTGATAAGACGTTCCTGACATTGAACAATTTTTTCACCGCAAAAAAGCAAGCATTTGGCTTTCTCTTTTTCTAAATTTAATTGATATTTTCAAGTAATTTTTTTTGTAAGGCCAAAAGATTTTTTTTGTTTTTGTTAGATCATAAAAAAATTATTTTTCCTTTAAATTATAGAAAAATTTTTTTAATGAAATTATTGTCAGAATATTTTTTTGTTCGGTATAATCTTAGGCATTCTGTAAAACGGAAGTGACCTTTTTCAATGTTGACAAGTATTTTTTGTGTACAACGTGCTGCTTTATAGTCGTCGGAGAAAGCAAGTTTATAGTGATATCAATGTCTGTCTGACTTAAACTTTTGTTTAGCTGCGTTTTGTTTATCGTTAACGATTTTTAGCGTAGATAGGCAATACTGAATATGTGTAAGCACATTATTTCCTTATTTTTAAGAATCATCACTAAAATTGAACAATCCCTTAAGGGAACCTAGATATTGAAAAAAAGACACAAGAGCAAAAATGCTGTAAATGATACACTTATTTAAAAAAAAACATTACATCCAAATTCCATTCAGTACGTAACAAGCATTATAGTTCTGCAATTTCATAAAGACACACATTGCACCAGAATGATGTGTGATAAAAAAAGAAAAAAACGTTCATTTGTCGTAGATTTTAGAGCAAACCGGTGAACAAATTTTATTTTATTTTATTTGGTGAATTGTGTATTCTGGATCAAATACAGGAATTTCTATTTCTCGTTTCCAAACCAAAGCTATGATTTCAAATATTTGAAAAACACTGTTAAAAAAAATCTGCTTGAAATTTAATGCAAAGGTACTGGAAGTTTTTATGCATAAACTGGAATACTAGATTTTATGTACATGTGTGATCTAAAATTAACGTATGGTATAGTCATTTTCATAATTTATTTGAATTTTAATGCAAAAGTCCTTTAATTCTCATTATATGCCTCAATTTTACTTAAAAAGTGAATCAATTGTATATTGCGATTGACAATTACATTTTTTATACCAGTTAATGCATACAAACTTCCAATATTTTTTTAAAGTGAAATCTTTTATAATAAGTATAAACTTCAAGTACTATTCGATCAATGCGTTCAGCTCGTGTAAAAGCGTAAATCCGTGTAAGATCCATTGAAATATTTTCCACGTCCCACGCGCAAAGTCGTACGAAAGGAGAAAGAGAGTCTCTTTACTTCGGACACCAGGCTCTTTGCTCCCCTTTTTCGATGCACGGATCCACAAGCTCCGTGTGCGGTCTTTGCTCACCCAGCGGCAAACAGAGTAGATTATAAATTGTCCGGGCAAAGCGCAAAATGTCGTTGATACGCTTATCCCAAGTTATGCGCTCAAAAGTTATTTTTAAACGTTTCACGAAGAAGGATTCGACGATGTATACAATCTTTTTTTTCTTTAATTGTATTATGTCCGAGTTAGTCAGATACAAATAATAACCCTTGAACAATTTTGTTTTTGTTTTTTCGTTTTTGATTTTTACTTAGAAGATAAAGAGAACGGAGAGCTTTACGCTGGTCCAGTTTGTTCGTTTTCTCCATGTTTTCTCCATGTATTTTATGGAAATCTGTAAGGTTCGCGGGCGGTTAAATAATAATAAGAATAAAACAGATTAGGATGGAAGGCGTTCACTTTATTGCTTGTGTACATACAGCACGGGGTCTCGCATCGAACTGTTGAATCTCGGAATTCTCGTCCTTTTGTCACTCATATTGCGACATCACTCTCCCCACTCTTGACACGCGGGCCGTTATAATTTTCGTACCTTACAAATCAAAGAAATTTTTCGTTGAAATCAATAAAAAAACAAACGAAAAAAAAAACAAATCAACCTATTTCTTTGGAGTTAGCGAAATCTCATCTCTCGGTGTATATGAAAGAACACATAGATAAATAGATACTAAGATTTTTAATATCCGATATACTAAATATAATATACTACCGGGTAGTATTTGGATAGTACCGTGTATTGTGTGAATTGTAAGGGTTTATTATACACTGTTAAAAATATTATTAAATTTACAACACGTTTAATATACGAAGTTATATCAAATTTACAAACGAGGTATACCAAATTCAAATTCATATATAACGTATAGAAATTTTTATAATTCTGTTTTAATTTTTATACCTGTATGTTGAAATTAATGTAGCTGACATTGAAATTTAATAAGCTGTGTATTGCAAAAGTTGATTCACAAACTTTGTTGTAATATTAATATATCACTGTTGAAAATATTATTAAATTTACAACACGTTTAATATACGAAGTTATATCAAATTTACAAACGCGGTATACCAAATTCAAATTCATATATAATGTATATAAATTTTTTTAATTCTTTTGTAATTTCAATACCTGAATGTTGAAATTGATGTAGATGACATTGAAATTTAATAAGCTGTGTATTGCAAAAGTGAATTCACAAACTTTGTTGTAATATTAATATATCACTGTTGAAAATATTATTAGATTTACAACACGTTTAATATACGAAGTTATATCAAATTTAAGTTTGTGTGTAAATAATGACAAATATTGCATTGTTCTTAAAATACGAATAATTTAATATTTATACATACTTGTATATGAAATTTCATATACTGTATATGTATAAAACTTCATATACATTTTATGAATTTTCATACAAAAATTTTTAACAGTGTACGGAATGTACTTGGTACAATCAGATATTAACCATTACTATAATTATACTAACTGTTGCACACCAGAAAGTAATCCCTATACGAAACATCTAATATACTATCCGATAGTATATTTTTACTATCGGGTAGTATCTCTTTCTCTCAGTGAAGAGAGTAAGAAGCAGCAGAGATCTTCAAAGATCTCTTCCAAAGTTCATCCTTCCTCGACTCCGTCCACTTTGCTGACACCCACGCCCCTTCACCACAGGATCGTGTCCGCGCTCAGAAGAGACAACCATAATGGTCCATAGCCACACGTCCTGGTTCACAAGAGAGCGTGTGCCTCTTTGGCGACATCCTCAGCTTCCGTAGATTGTCCCGTGCCAGACCCAATCAAATGTACCAAACTGAAAAGCTTCCTTAGCTAAGAATTCACATAAAAAACAGTTTTTTCCATGACCGAAGCGAAGTCGAAGCGAGAAAAGCATTGTGCTGTTCACGCAATAGAATATATGTTACGTTTTTGTATCTACAGAATCGTAAACGTATTGAACATAAAGGACCTTCTATAGAATCGTATAGGCACCGCCATTGCCAAGTACACAAAGCCAAAACGTGCGCCAATGGCCGGCTTTTCCGAATGTCAGCATTTAAACATGAACTTTTCACCGCCCGCGCAGAAAACATTAGTACACCGTAAGAAATAGATATTAAGATTTTAGCAATCTAATATGCTAAATATTTTGATACTACCGATTCATATCATATTTCCTTATAGCGGTAGCTTTGTGGAAAGAACCAAGAATAATACGGAAGGAATTGGTAAAGTTCTGCTTTCCCATGTGAAAAAATCATACATAAGTCAACATATATAGTTTGTATAAGAAAATGGACATATGGAATAACTATACACTATATTTCATTATCAACATAAAGGACCTTCTATAGGATCGTATAGGCACCGCCATTGCCAAGTAAACAAAGCCAAAACGTGCGCCAATGGCCGGCTTTTCCGAATGTCAGCATTTACACATGGACTTTTCACCGCCCGCGCAGTAAACATTAGTACACCGAAAGAAATAGATATTAAGATTTTAGCAATCTAATATGCTAAATATTTTGATACTACCGATTCATATCATATTTCCTCATAGCAGTAGCTTTGTGGAAAGAACCAAGAATAATACGGAAGGAATTGGTAAAGTTCTGCTTTCCCACGTGGAAAAATCATACATAAGTCAACATATATAGTTTGTATAAGAAAATGGACATATGGAATAACTATACACTATATTTCATCATCAACATAAAGGACCTTCTATAGGATCGTATAGGCACCGCCATTGCCAAGTAAACAAAGCCAAAACGTGCGCCAATGGCCGGCTTTTCCGAATGTCAGCATTTACACATGGACTTTTCACCGCCCGCGCAAAAAACATTAGTACACCGTAAGAAATAGATATTAAGATTTTAGCAATCTAATATGCTAAATATTTTGATACTACCGATTCATATCATATTTTCTTATAGCGGTAGCTTTGTGGAAAGATCCAAGAATAATACGGAAGGAATTGGTAAAGTTCTGCTTTCCCATGTGAAAAAATCATACATAAGTCAACATATATAGTTTGTATAAGAAAATGGCCATATAGAATAACTATACACTGTATTTCATTTACATGAAATTTATATATAATCTGCATATTTTAAAAAACGATTTTTGTAGAAACGTTATATTAAATTTACATAAATTATACTGCACTTTATACAATTTTTATAGAATCTTTATATGTATTGTGTACAACATACAGAAAATGTATGTGTCAAATTTCGTGTACAGATTCTATCCAGATCTTTATATACAATTTTTATACAATCTCCATATAATTTTTCTACTTGGATTGCGGATTTTAGTTACCGTTGAAATCCAACTGAAGAGACAAAAAAACGAAAATCCTATTACGATTGAAATGGTTTCCAAATATTTGTGAAAGATAGTCAAAGTCCACGGTAATTTTTAGTCTTACAAAAATGTCCTTTTTCCTCTTTATCGATCGTGTCGATGTCCGTTTGAATTTTAAACAACGCCAGAAGTAGAGAATTATTTCTACGAAGGCGTGACAAAAGGAGGCTCGTGCCCTTCATCTCTAATATAAGCGATGAGGGAGCCACTCGAAAAACATTCCTTTGCGGTCCGTTTGCCAAAATCTAGTATATTATAGTGCAATCGAAGAAGGCATGCTCACCATGAAGAAACCGCTTGCATTATTTTCTCGTCGTCTTTTTCACTGCTCCGCCTCTTGGTCTTTTCTTCCTCGCATCGTTCATTCTTACTTTCTAGGGTTATTCTCTGAAGAAAGAGGAGAGATCGTTCTTTTACCTCTTGAGTTTCTTACTTTTTTTTGCCTCTTTCTCTCTCACTCTTTTTCCTTTTCCGAATCGAATGCGCTGCGTGAAACGTAGTGGACCACTTTGTCAAGTTGTCACCTGGGATTGCGACCGGCTAGCTTCGCCACCGCGTCGAGACCCTGAAGAGAGTGGAAGAGAAACTGTAAGGGTGTCTGTTACCCTTCGTCACTATTTTTTCGCGCACGTCGGACGCTGAGATTCCTCGAAGAGCGACCAATAGGGTTACAGTGACTTTACTTCTGGGATCTTCACAGCTAACCGATTATTCTCAACAAAATGTAATATGAAAATTATAAAATGATTTAGCATATAACGCAATAAGGAAAGCTTTAAGACATTAACGACAAATATCGTGTTGTTTTTCACTTGAAAAATCGTACAGCGTAAAATCGTGAACGATTTAAAAAAAACGAAAAGTGCAAAAATCATCAATAATAACTTTTTTTGAAAAAAAAAAAGTATTTAAAAATGTTTTTTTGTTGCTGAGCAACCGTTTGATGACAATTTTTTCTTTTTAAATTTCAACCACAAATTAGATATAAGATGACAAAATTATTTAAGGGGTGAGAGATTACAAAATTAAAGAAAAAAAAAAAAAAAATCGTGAAAATTTTCAAAGTTCTTGAGCGATCTCTAAATAATTTTTTGCAGGCGCCATTTTTCGCGAGAATTGCTTTTTTACCGAAAATATCTTTTTCATTGGGTAAGGCTTAAAATTAACAAGTATCGCTAAAATTTGGGCCACCGTAATAAAAAAATTTTCACTTTTCAGAAACTATCGGATTGACACTACCGACTGATGGAATAATTTACTATTAGGCCCGCTATCATATATATATATATACACTGAGAGAAATAGATACTACCCGATAGTAAAAATATACTATCGAATAGTATATTGGATGCTTCGTATAAGGATCACTCTCTGGAGTGCAACAGTTAGTATAATCATAGTAATGGTTAATATCTGATTGTACCGAGTACATTCCGTATAATAAACCCTTACAATACACACAATACAAATAAACGGTACTATCCAAATACTACAGGATAGTACATAATATTTAGTATATCGGATATTAAAAATCTTAGTATCTATTTCTCTCAGTGTATATATATAAATACTTTGCGGCGCTCCGTTACCGCGACTCTTGATATAAATAATGGCAGGCCTAAATGAAACATCGCATCTTCCTGATGGCGCTCAATTTCAATAGTAAATCATTCCATCAGTCGTCAGTGTCACTCCGATAGTTCTTGAAAAGTGCAACTTCTTCCATCCACTATATGTAGTTAACGTTGTTCACCGTTAATCCCTTATTTTTTAGGACAGACGCAACTCAATCTTCTGCCATCTTTACTCCTTGACTTTTCTCAACGAGTAGGTGTACATTATGGTTATTACTACGAAAAGCCATACCTGAGTCAGTGACACTGTAGCTACCTGCGAAGACTAAATTCCCAAAAGCCCTCGTACTGAATAACAGCGAAAACTTTTCGTCTCCATGCGTATAATGTGCTTTAAGAAGAATGAGCAACGGGAGTCAGATAGGAAAGCAATAGGAATGGAAGAAGTATCGGTTTCAATGGGGGGCAACGGCTGTGGTGTGGACCAAAAGTGACACGACTCGGCCTATAAGGCCCATAAGGCCCCTCGGAACTCAAGAGGCGCGCGCGCCGCTCTCCGAAGGACAGAGCAAAACGGAAAGATACGAGGAGCGAGAAGAACATAGGACCCCGTAGGCCACCATAGGACCCCCGGTGGGCCCGGCTCGTCGGCTTTGAAAGTCATACCCCGGACCGTTTCTCGACAGCGAGAATATAAGTGAGAAAGAGATCCTGGAGGACACGAAAAACCGAAAACACTTGAGAACCCCTCAGAATTGTACGAGAAACACGAAACACGGTATTCTGTATCTCTTGTGTGAAAGATGCTGTACAAAGTATATATATATATACACCGGATAGCCACAGAAAGGCTGACTGGAAAGTCGCTGTGGACAGGGATGCCCTCAAGTATTAGGAATAGTGAAGTTTGCTGTTATAGTACGGCTTGTCCTTTGGTATAGAGGTTTTCGATGCAATGGACATTGAGATACGTCGACGCTTTGTCAAGGGGAAAAGTATACGCGTGGTAAATAAGCTTATAATGGAGAGTACTCGAGAATACGATACCAGAGATTTGTGTCAAGATCAAATTCTTTGTGAAATCCGTTTTGGATATATTGGAATTGTGGTCTTAACTCGTTTTGGTTTTGGAAGGTTTTATCTGGGTGCACGGAGTGCGGATTCAAGGGAATTAGACTATAAGAACGAAAAAATCGTACTGGTAGTTAACGAAACTGTGAAATATTTAATCTGGACTATTTAACTCGAGGCTTCAGACAATTTTCTCGAATTTTGAAAGAAATAGTTAATGCCAAAAAATCTTTACGAAGAAAATTTGACGTCACTATCTTATGTTTTGTTGAGGTTAATGCAATAACATCATTTTTCTAAAACTCAAAATTCTTCTAAATTTGAACCATATTGAATATTATGACGAAAATTTCAATTTTCACCCCTCCAGACTCTGATTATGATTGTGGCTCCTCCAACAAAACCCTCGCAAGTCCCAAATACTCTCGATCCTCTTTCAATCGTAACCCAGCTTAAAATTTTCCAAGCCCTTCAAGAAGCTTACCCCTCACCTTCTCCATTTTTTTAATTCCAAATTCTTCTATGAGTAGGATTTGCTAACGTAAATTTGATTTTAAGTTCAGATACAAATTATTGCCAACAGTGAATCTTAAGTTAAATTTTGAGATCAAATTCACATACAAAAATGTGACGTTAAATCTTTGAGAAGTCATTGGCGGTTGAAAAGTGAGGTCTTTGAGTAATTCGCTTTAGAGGGAGCTAAATTTTTCTAATTTTACATTAGTTAATTAGCACAAATATTGTAGGTTATGCACTGCTAAATTTTCGGCGTTTATTTATGTTCGTTATTCCGGCGTAGCATCAACATTTTCAAGTTTCTCTTCACGAGTTTAAATTCTAGAGAGGAGTTGATACGTTTTTCATAAAAGAATTGATAAAAAAAAAAACGCCGCATCAATTGGTCTCGCCTTCTCGGTTATGCCAGCTCGACGACGCGCGCGGTTCTTGGATAGGCTGAGGTAACCTGTTATAAGATACCCACAGCACAAGAGGGAACCAAGTCTGCGTGCTGTGGTTTTCATATCGAAACGCATATTTTATACTAATAGCCGAAACAGGCCTAATCCGGCGTTTTACGACGCACGTGTCTTTACACGCAAGGCCACGTGGTTGTTATTGTCACCTATAACTCTTTTTCAGTGTTTATTTCAACTGTTCTTACCTTTCTTTATTTCGTCTGCGCAATCGTAGGTGAATGCACCACTTAACGTCCTTAACCTTCATTCGATTTTTCTTTTCTTTACAACGTCTCCACAGGAATTTATATTTCCTTTTTATTTGGCCTCTGCCAAATTATTCATGATAAAAAATCTTGATGTCGACCAGACGTGAAACTTTTTGTTTATATTTTTTCATATTTGCATTTTGCAATATGAGTAGTGCCGAAAATTAAATTGCGAAATCATTAATAATCAAAATTTTTTATCAACTACAAAATTGTTTGTTTTACAGATATACAAAATTATCACCAAACACCAAAATTGTCACCAACAGTTGAACACCATCACCGGTGTTTAACTGTTTTTGATAAGAAATCTACCAATAATATTTGTGTTCAAAATTTAATTCTCAATTTGTCAGTCATTCACATAATTTTTTAATGTATTTAAGGGACTAAGTTCATTCGTAGACTATTATAAAGAATCATATGTATACTATTTTGCTACGCTGTCGGCGGTTCAGTCGGCGGTTCAGAATGCAACGGTGTTCATGATGAAATTAACACCAAATGGTGTGATGCACTATATTGACCATCACTGGTGTTGTTTTTTGTAGAATTCGACACAGTTTGGTGACGAATGGTAGTGTATATCTATAAAGTCTTACATTTAGTTACCATCCAGGGTTTCGATTATGCTATTAACGGGGCCAAAACTACACCGAATGGTGCCCCTGCATGACCTTGCAAGACTGCACAGTGGTGTTGAAATTGGCACCAATGGCTGTTGATTGGTAATAGATCAGTGTTGCAACCTAACCGGTGCGGTTGTTTAGTGGTTAGAGTACTGGCTTCTAAACCAGAGTATCAGTAGGCCGCGGGTTCGATTCCCGGTCCGATTCGAAAATTTTCGTCGAAAATAGAAACATGGACGCGATGAAGCTCCAGATATATACGTGAGACATACTCAGGTAACTGTGGGGGTCACATGTATACTAGGGTGTGTCAAAATTCCTGGTCCGGATACTGATCCGGACCAGGCCCTCAGGGGGGACTGGCCACTGACCAGGGCCGACCCTGTAATAGGCGTAATGCCTGCAGACGGGGGAAAATGCAAATAAATAAAAAATACACAAGGACAGTGTTGCAACCAACAGCAATGGACGCGTGGTCGGTGCGTGCGTTGGGCGGTCTCCAGGGTTAAGCATCATTGGTTGCGGCCATAACTCGGATGGGTGACCGTTCAGTCGCGCACTGGTTTGCGCGTCAACTGATGAGTTCGTGACACTTTGTCTCAGCTTCTAATATATTCTCATACAGTAGAAACTTAGTAAAAATGAAACCGTTTGTATCAGCCAGGTTTTCCGCGATTTCCCTGTGCCCTCGTGCAAATGCGATACAGTAGTGCATTGGGAAGAGTGGCTGCGGAAAAAGCTCTACTTATGAAGCTGGAAGAATGGTCTGGGAAATAAAGAGGGAGAGAATAGTCAAATCCAAGTGGCAAGTTGAGGAATAGCCAAAAAAAACATCATTGTTGTACCGTTACCGCCAGATAACCGAGCAAGTCCGCAATATACCGAACTTGTACAAGAATATAATTCCAACATCACTGTGTAGTTCCAATGGGTCCACTGCTTCTGGTGTATTAGTAACACTGATAATTGCATGATCGCTGAATATGATTGGTTCCTTTTTCTGGTGTCTTTGCGTGTCTTTGCGTTTTAATACCTCAATGGTTGCCGGTAAGCGCGTCTTTTTTCTTTATTATTATATGTGAAATGTTCGTATTTCTTTCGGAACCAATTCCGTAACTATAGATTCTATTAATAAATTGGAAGATAAATTTCTTCATATATTGCAAATCGTAATCACTGTCTGTTGGAAGTCACGACCATTGTCAAGCCTTAAGATGTTTTCGAGACAATTTTGCGTATACATCCTTAAAAACTTTGGATTATTTACAGTACGGTTTGAAAACCGAAATATAGTAACGATTCTTGTACGGCGTGCAAGATACAGTAAAATACGACACAGTACTCTATAGAAAAATTTAGAAATGGACGCCAGAAGCGTTGAATAAACCGAGTTTACTATACTAAATCGGGTAATGATTACCAGACTCTTTTCTCCGTGTAGTAATCCGTTTTAGGAATCCGAATTCCTTGTGTAGGGTTTCACCCCTTTACGATATATTTTTCACCTTGAACAATTTTTGCTGTGCAGCGTTCGACAATTTCTCTCTATTGAAGAATCACTTCTAAATAGAGTCACATCATACGAAATGGATTTTCTGATGTAGGTAAGGCAGGGACCGACTCTACACCTCCCAAGTCGACACGAAGGAATTTATTCGTTCTTGCGTAAAGCTGACGGTGTTTAGTGCTAGGTTTCGAGTTATTTCGCGTTAAGTTGAATGCGTGTAAAGTGATTCTGTGTCCACTATTTGTGTAGACGGAAATGTAGATCTCCGTGTCGACTTGGGAGGTGTAGAGTCGGTCCCTTGCCGTAGGTACTATTTTAATGCTATACACTGAAATGATCCGTAAATTAGCCAAATTACAAATCTCAACATGGTTGCCATGTACATTCGTTAGCGTATAATATCAGCAATGATAAAATCCTATCGAAATGACGCAGCATTTCAAACGACTGTTGGTAACGTAGCCAATAAAAAAAAATGAAAAATGATCGACGTGCGAACTTACCCCCCGACTATTCTCCGGACGGAAACAGTCTTTTGTTGGCCGTTGTGCTCGCTCGTTCTTTCTCTCCACTCTTTATGCAACCTCAACGTATGATATCTGCAACTCTCTGCGTGTAAGTTGTTGGTTCTGCAGAGACTGGTATCGAACAACCAATCCCAACAACGACAACGACAACGACGATCCGCTCAGGGTGTCAAACGTTATAATAAACCTGTGGCGAGAGACATGATCCTTCTTGTGTGTTCGCCCATGCACGTGTAGTATAATCGGGTACCGTATAGGATATTACGAAGGGGACTACAAGGGATCGTAGAGACAGAGAGGACAATACAAGGAGTCCCTGGAAACATCACGCCCATGACACCCCGTGTGACTTCATGATTACCTGTATATACTAGGGTGTGTCGAAAAATTTCTATTTTATCTTTTTCATTTTGCATCGTTTTAATCCATAGTTTGTACCTTTAAGCAACTCTTCTCAAAATTTTAGTCCGATAAAAAATTTTTTAATGGTAGATCAAACGATGAATAGATTTCCCATTTGATTAGTACGCAGATGAATGCGACTCTCAATGAATTCATGTCCCAAAATTACAGATACGATATACCGACGTTCGCGTATTTTTTTCGTTATCTTCAGATCATTGGGAAGAGAAAAAGTGCTTACAAATTTTCCGGTTAAATCGATAGTTTTTTAGTTATGAATTTTTGAAGCTCAGAATATCGTCCTCTCGCCCTGTAAGATCAGTTTCAATTGAAATTTCAAGATTGAGGTAAATTATGGAGCCATTGTCTGTCGTGAAGTTTAATTACAAGTGAAATGTTGATAAGGATTTTGAAAAAATTAAGATTTGGTGTATCTATTATAATCACGGATAATGATTTTTAGACTTTTTTTGGGAATATATATATTTTTTTGTGGCTAAATTCATATGGAATGCATTATACGTAATTGCCGAGCTCCACAGAACTTCAATAATTTGCATGACATTGCATGACTGTCGATATTATAAGAAATTACCAGAGTTGCACAAATCGAGGTGTTAGGGTAAAATAATGAAATTTCACTACACCTCACGAAATCTCCTTTATGTTAGTGTCAATTCCGCTCAACTAATTTTCCACTTGATGTGTGCCGAATTTTTCTATTTTCTGTCCAAATAAAGCACTTGAAGATAAGAAAAAAAAATCTTGAAAAATGTCCTTGTGTAACAATACCTGATTTGGATGACCATATTTTCTGTATAGCTCAGACATAGACCAATTCCTAAAAATATGAATTGATTATTCAGATGCATAATCTCTTAATTACATTTGCTAAGGACTCTGAAATATAGTAGTTTACCAAACATCAATTATTTCAGTGACAGATTGCGGAAGTTGTGTAATCTGATTGAACGTTCATGTAGTCTCGACAAAATTACATTTAACATGTACAGGAGAGGGTCTCAGTGAACTTAAAGCTTGAAGGGCTTTCGCAAAATGACGGTATAGGTAAATGCGGCTATGAGCTCAGATAGATGCTATATATTGAAGTTAGGGTGAGAAGCTCCCTATATACTGGCATATATAAATGCCTGCGCCTCCGGTACCCCAGTATTATGTTACAATGCGACATTATGTAACGCCCTTGCGTACGGCCATTGTACAAGCTATGCTGAGGTGACGTATGGTTAACCACCGACCATAACCAGCAGCCAAATGTTCGCACATGGTAGCACCACGGAAACCATACCTAGAGGGGATGCAATGGGGCGTAGACCTTACACTTTAAGTGTCACCCGTCACTCTGTCCTGATATCGATGTACTTACATGCCCACAAAGAGGAGGGGAATTCACATAGTGACGGTCAAATGTTGCGGCAATGCTTCGGTCCAGATTTCTGTTTTTATTTAATAAAGCACTTTTTGCTTCGTCATAGACGAAGCTTTGTTTTTATGAAAAACTTTTATTTAAATATTGTCACATCAGTATACTGAGAATGGTCCAAATATTGTGAAAAGTGGTTTAAAAAAAGTGTCCGTATGTTGTTGTTGTTTTTGTACAGTACACTGATTGTTGGGTTTCCTGGCTAAGGTCACAAAATGTAGTTCTGATTTCAATAACTCAAGAATCAACAAAAACTTAATAAACAGAATTAACAACATCTGATATTTCAAAAAATGTCAATACACATTATGTGGTATTGACCTACAATATTGACAGCACATGTATTGGAAATCTGACAAACACAAAATACAACATTTAGTACGATTAACAATTGAACGCCACTTGAATGATTAAAGTACTGAATAGGACCCAAATCTGGGCCGAAACGTCTAAAGAAACAATCTAGTTTCATTCTTTGTGACTTTGAAAAACTTGAGACATCTCAAATCTCATATATATTTCCATGTTCACAAAGAGGAGGGGAATTCACATAGTGACGGTCAAATGTTGCTGCAATGCTTCGGTCCAGATTTGTGTTTTTATTTAATAAAGCACTTTTTGCTTCGTCATAGACGAAGCTTTGTTTTTATGAAAAACTTTTATTTAAATATTTTCACATCAGTATACTGAGAATGGTCCAAATATTGTGAAAAGTGGTTTAAAAAAAATGTCCGTATGTTGTTGTTGTTTTTGTACAGTACACTGATTGTTGGGTTTCTTGGCTGAGGTCACAAAATGTAGATCCGATTTCAATAACTCAAGAATCAACAAAAACTTAATAAACAGAATTAACAACATCTGATATTTCAAAAAATGTCAATACACATTATGTGGTATTGACCTACAATATTGACAGCACATGTATAGGAAATCCGACAACCACAAAACACAACATTTAGTACGATTAACAATTGAACGCCACTTAAATGATTAAATTACTGAAGAGGACCCAAATCTGGGCCGAAACGTCTAAAGAAACAATCTAGTTTCGTTCTTTGTAACTTTGGAAAACTTGAGACAGCTCAAATCTCATATATATTTCCATGCTCACAAAGAGGAGGGGAATTCACATAGTGACGGTCAAATGTTGCGGCAATGCTTCGGTCTAGATTTCTGTTTTTATTTAATAAAGCACTTTTTGCTTCGTCATAGACGAAGCTTTGTTTTTATGAAAAACTTTTATTTAAATATTTTCACATCAGTATACTGAGAATGGTCCAAATATTGAGAAAAGTGGTTTAAAAAAAATGTCCGTATGTTGTTGTTGTTTTTGTACAGTACACTGATTGCTGGGTTTCCTGGCTAAGGTCACAAAATGTAGTTCCGATTTCAATAACTCAAGAATCAACAAAAACTTAATAAACAGAATTAACAACAACTGATATTTCAAAAAATCTCAATACACATTATGTGGTATTGACCTACAATATTGACAGCACATGTATAGGAAATCCGACAACCACAAAACACAACATTTAGTACGATTAACAATTGAACGCCACTTAAGTGATTAAATTATTGAAGAGGACCCAAACCTGGGCCGAAACGTCTAAAGAAACAATCTAGTTTCGTTCTTTGTAACTTTGGAAAACTTGAGACAGCTCAAATCTCATATATATTTCCATGCCCACAAAGAGGAGGGGAATTCACATAGTGACGGTCAAATGTTGCGGCAATGCTTCGGTCTAGATTTGTGTTTTTATTTAATAAAGCACTTTTTGCTTCGTCATAGACGAAGCTTTGTTTTTATGAAAAACTTTTATTTAAATATTTTCACATCAGTATACTGAGAATGGTCCAAATATTGTGAAAAGTGATTTAAAAAAAGTGTCCGTATGTTGTTGTTGTTTTTGTACAGTACACTGATTGCTGGGTTTCCTGGCTAAGGTCACAAAATGTAGTTCCGATTTCAATAACTTAAGAATCAACAAAAACTAAATAAACAGAATTAATAACATCTGACGCATTTTTCGTTTTCGCAACTAACGCTTATTTGCTGAGAGACCAAATTAGCTGCTGTATGAGCTAAATGAAAAGCTATTGCAGCAAAATAGGCCTAGCGAACTAAGACTAGCTGCAACAACAAAATTATTTTTCTTCGTGTGGCATTGTTGAGATGCTTAATGTATTTATTTATTCTTTTAGACGCTACCATCACCCGGAAATCCGTGACAATTCCGCCTTTCCGTTATTGTAGTCTCACCGGACTTATTGTAGTCCCCCTCGAGGTTGCCACCCTTGACATTTATTTACCGAACACGCCCCTTCGATCAGCGTCTGCGCGCACCAGTCGGATAGATGCTAGCCCGGGGTTACAGGACATTTATCCTCTCTTTAATAAGACATTGCACATCAAAAGTCGAAATATCGAAAACTGGAACTTGCTGCCATCAAGTATATGTTTTCATTAAATCAATAAAAACTTTTCTTTAAAACAATGAAATTGTATCTTTATTTTATGCCCATTAAGTAAATGTTTCTTTACAGGCAATGAAATGTTCTCTTTAAAATTTAAGTGCACTATCTCATTGAAATCAAATAGATATTTCGTTGAAATCAATGAAAAAAGAATAAAACCACCCATTTCTTTGCCGTCAATGAAATCTTTTCTCTTAGTGTACGTCACTTAATTTCCGAGAGTGTAATAAAATTAGAACCACTGTACGAATTCCCACGAAATTTTGTACACATCATGATTTGATGATAGTCCACATTCCAAATGTTCTTCTATGACAGGACAGTTGCATGCCAAATTTATCTAAACTGGGGTTAGCCAACACGGACGCTTAAGCGCCCGGGTCTCTTTACGTCAGTTTTGAAATCTGACATAAACAAACAAATTCGATGCATGAACTTGGCCCTGGTCTCAGTGTGTCTGACGACACCATTGACGAATCAGAGTATGTTTTAACCGCTAACAATGAATTTTGCACTTATCATCCATGAACTTTTTAATATAGGATTAAAAGAGAGATAATCACGACAGTTATCATGCCTACAAAAAAATCTGCACACAAGCACACGCACGCACTCGCGCACAGATGCGCACGCACTCACGCACACACACACACGCGCACGCACTCACGCACACACGCTCACGCACACACGCGCACGCACTCACGCACACACGCGCACGCACTCACGCACACACACACACACACACACACACGCGCACGCACTCACGCACACACGCTCACGCACACACGCGCACGCACTCACGCACACACGCGCACTCACGCACACACGCGCACGCACGCACACCACACACACACACACACACGCGCGCGCGCGCCATTTTGTTTTGGACCATTCTCAATGTACTACCATGAAAACGACAAAAATTTTTTTCACGAAAACAAAGCTTTCCCTATGACGAAGCGAAAATGGCACCTCAAAAGGGTTCTAAATGGCTTCGATTCCCTACACTATGATCTATCTGGAAATGCATCACACATAGAAAGTCGCAAAAAAGTGGCTCGCGCAATGAACAAGGGTTGGGAGACGGGGGTGCTAGAGATTCGACTCTGTTGCTTCTCTATAGCTCTTCCTCTAGTCCGGGTATGGTACGGTCGTGTCGGCAGCCGCGTAGCTCCCAGCGGGATATCCATTCACTCTCTCGCCTATTCGCTTGACCAGCTGCTTACCAAACGAAGTGAACAAGCTCACTCGCCCATACGATTAGACACAGAAAAGGTGTAAACTGGAAAATCCTTCACTACCACAACCACCAAAACCGCACTCCACTCATCTTTTCCATCATTACTACCAAGGAACGATATATACAGTGAATTCTATGCACCCTATGCTGGTCATATTAACTTTCTATATATATATATACCTACTCTATTGCAGATTTTGTGATTGTCCACTCTAGGCGTGCAACACATAGTGTGTCAGACACGGATGGCTCATTCGATTTATGGGTGAGCTCTTGAACTGTCTGACATTCTTTGGGGTTTGTTCACACTCGACTGTTACAGCGATACGCTTCATTCTTATTGTATAAGATTCGTATTTATGAACCCTTGGCCCAATGTAGTGACAGTACTCGAAGGAAGAAAAGGCAATAATATCACCAGGACAAATATCAAGCATTCTCTGTTGGTTCAGCCACTTTTTCGATGGTCCTCTTCGATCTGCCTCATTATTTGATATATCAAAGTACCACTAAAAGACACTCAGTATTAATTTTTTTCGTGATTTTTTAGAAAGAATATTTCAGAAATTGAAAAGAATATTTCAGAAAGTGCATATATTTCCGAACCTTGAAGTAACTGAAAAAAAAGTGTCCTTACATAAAAGTTTTCGTTTTTTGTTAGCTTTCGAGCGGAATGTTTGAAATAATTGTCACATTCCGGTGAGTATGATTTTTTACCAAAAAACGAAAGAATCATTTTTCTATTGGAAAACTGATTTTTTTCTTTGATCATATCTCCGGGAATATCCATCAAATCTATTAATTTTACAGCATCGAATTTGTATCGATTTAATTACATGGAAAATGAATCTCCTTATACAATTTTAAATATTTTGTTTTTTCGTACTTCGCATACTATTCTCAACAAACAAGCCTGGCAGATTTTTAAAATAATTTTTTTGGGCTTTTATAAAAAATCGAGCGTTCTCAAAAATCGATGTTCTTGGTTTGGTTCAAAATATGTTGTAAAAAGCAAGAAAAGACATCTAGGTAAATTTGTTCCGATTTTTCATAAGATTATTTCCAATAGCTCCAATATATGAATTTTCCAAATATGTTTTACAGTATTGATTATATGAAAGATTTTTTTTACAATATAATGATCGAAACCTGGGGATATTGAGCGAATACAGACATACAACAGTTGTGGTTTGTAACGAATTTAGAATTTGTGTAGTTGACGACTATCGAAGGGGCTTCGACAATGTGTAACGGATGGACCAAAGGTTGAAAACACATGTATGCATCGATCAAATCCTCTCACTGATGTCCCCGTACACGCGTAGTTACTCAGAAGGGTTGCAGACAACTTCTCACTCCCTTTCGCATAATGCTCAGTGGTATGACGATTTCCGAGTCCCGGGAGCGTTGGGAAACCGCATCACCCCCTAGAGAGTTGATAATACTGCGGGGGGTGCGGGTTACGTTCCGCGTCATTAGGCGTCGCAGTTTCCGACAATGGGATCTCAAACCCTGTTGAAAACGATGGCTCGAAAATCTTTTAATGGTAGAATTCAAATCATGATACTTCCTAAAAATGGAGACACCGAAGACGCAATTGATACAAACTAAACGATAAGAATTCAAACGTGGCCAAAAAAAGAACACAGTTTGAGTGCGTTAAACGCCCGTTTTTACACGCTGTGAAATAACATTTTTCACAATGCTGAGGTCTTAAAATATGTTCGTAAAAATGGATAGCTAACACGTACATCCTTTACATAAGAGAGAATTAGAGACAACATTTCTTGTGATCAAAAATTTTATGACACTTAGTTTGGTTGATAACCGAATTGCATACAACTATGGAAATAAAGTATACGAAAATCTATTTTTTTTTCATTGTTGCTAAATGGGGCATTCCATACCGATTCAACCTAGGTCGGACCCTCGACCTCTTGGATTGATTTGCGGAAAATTCGTCAAAAACAATTCGTCGAATAGCAATTCATTAAAAATACAATTCGTCGAAGAGCAATAATGTGCTTATTATGTGCTAATTATGTGCCAAATAAAAAAATTTTGTGCTCCTCTCGATTTTTCAAAAAATCATTTTCAAAAATGCTCTGCTACCTTCATATGCAGGTCTGCATAACTTTAAACGCGTTTTTCGCAAAAGAACAATTATTATTATTATTGTTATTATTACTCAATAACCGCCACTTCAAAATGAGACAAGAAAGAAGATCTCCTACACGTTTTCTCTCCGAGTTAAAACTAAAAGGATAAAGCGTGACAAAGTTTTCAATTGTCACAGATCGCCTGTGACAATTTTCAAAATAAAATCAAATTCAAAATCAAATTTCGTCTGTGTGAATTTTTTTTTAATCCGCCATTGGAAATTAAAAAAGGAACAAAAAAGTTCCCACACATTTTCCTCTCTGAACTCTCTGAACATTTTGTCAAAGTTTATTTTTGCAGATGCAGAAATTTTCATTGTCATTTAATTTAGTGATTATTTTAAGGAAAATGGTATGTTTTGCGATGTGTCGCCTATAGCCGACCGTGTTCTGTTTTCGAGATAAACGGATTACTTATATTTTGTTTGGTTTGGTGATATCTCGATAACCCTAAAGTGTATTGTAACTGAACAAATACGAAAACTCTTATTTTTCACGTACATCTCATATGATTGTTTTAAAAAAATTTATTATACTTTTTTTTCGTCCGAAGATGTATAATTCTGCTACATTCGTTAATAAATACGTGTTTTCAATATAAGTTAACTTCAATTTTATCACGCGTACATTGAATTTCTATTTTTTTAAAAGTATATTTCATCGAATTTTTTACGCGGGCTTAGTAAGAATACATTGTACGAATTAAGTATAAGCTACTATTTACTATATGAATTTTCCAAATACTTCGTACAGTGCAATTGAGTCAACCAATATCATGGGTTATTAATAACCCATGAAAAATTACACTACGTGAGCGTTATAATCTTTATTTTGATATAAGTATATTATATTTGACAATGACGAGTGCAAGTAAAAATTAATATACGGTATAGACATCCGAGCTACGTAACCGGTATATTCTTTAAAAAAAAATTCAGTATTCAGTCCATAATTAATGTTTGAATGTTGTATTTTTTTTGGTATGAAGACGGAAGTGGAGGACATGGCGCCGGAAGGAGTGTGCGAAGGTGTACAGGCCACTCCAGGTACTGGTACAACAACTGGAATCGTCACCGACGTGTCAACAGGGCTCATGGAATGCGGGGGTTGTGGCGAACGAGTTCGTGAACGCACAGTGCTCTGCGTCGGTGGAAGAAGTTGGCACTCACGATGTCTACGATGCTGTGCGTGCGCGAGACCACTTCACGACCAACATTCATGTTTTCTCAGAGGAATGAGACTGTACTGCCGACACGATTATGCTCTGTGAGTCTTTTTTTTGGACTTGAATACATTTTTGAAACATGCCAAAATTCAAAGTCTACATTAGGGTGTATCAAAAAAATATATACATATATTTTTTCTCTTCTTTTTGAAGCGAAACGATGTATTTTGACCTCAATACACACCTCCTATGCAGAAAAAGCGCCTAAATATATATATATATATGTATATTGATATATCGCGAACGTAAACTTCAGTATTTGAACTAAAACATACCGCAAAATCGAGTTTTTGAGTTTGGAATTCAGTCGCAAACCTTTTGAAGACTATCAGAAACAAGTCAGGGAATTTTCTCTGTTTATTAAGTCCTAACTACGTTACTATTATTGCAACAATAATTATTATTACAATATCGTTACAAGGGTCGATGCGGGATTTAATGATATTAACAATAAGGCCCCTTTCCAATGTAATAGACTTTCAATAACACGCACTAATAGACTGTCAGATAGAACATGATTTTTCGATTGTATTGAATGACCCCACTCGACCTTTTGGCACTTGCACCTCTTTCGCATGTGCTACAAATTTTTTTAAATATCGAGTGCCACCTATTGAAATGTTAGCGACTTTCCCTTTTCATAATCGGTTATACAATCATCGTCATAATCTGTAGACTTATGCATAAATGCATTGCAGTAATATCACAAGTTATCAAGGTTCGAGAATGAAAATGAAACTATTTTTGCATGACTTAAGACGGTTTTCGCACAAATAAAAAATCAAGTTTTCTCGGTAAAAAATAATAAAAAGAAGGAAACGATTAATGTCATTAGAAAATGCCTGTAAACATTGATTGAGATGAGCCGAAAAGATTCGGATTACATCTTCTGCAACATTTCACCTTTGAAAACTTTTAACCTTAAAATTAGCTAAAAGCATGTAAAACTATACATTCGAGGCAATAAAAATTTTAAAAGAGAGTGTCAAAAAACTAAACTGACTGACCGTAGAGAACTGCAATAAAATGGTATCGAAGATCATAATTCAGACGAAACGTATGCATAACCTGGTGAAAATTGACGGAGGTAGAAAGTCAAGCAACCGACTGAATTTTCATATTTCCATCATTGTCAAATAACAACGCACAAATATGGGAATGAGTGTTTGCCATTCAATTTTCGGCCATAACTCGGTTGGGGGACCGTTTAACCACGGACTCAAAACGTTGAGTGAGAGGAAGTTTTTCTAAGTTTCTATTGTATTCGCATAGAAATGCGATATATTAAAGTTAGAACCGGTGTGATGGTCTAGTGGTTAGAGTACTGGCTTGTAAACCAGAGCATCGGTAGGTCGCGGGTTCGATTCCCGGTGCCGTCGAAAATTTTCGTCGAAAAATAAAAACATGGACGTGATGAAGCTCCAGATGTATACGTGAGACACAGACAGGTAACTGTGGGGGTCACACGTATACAGCTGTAGTCTGTGTTTACATTCTCGACGAAAATCGTGACGTAGCTCCGGTGTCGTGAGGCGAACTCGAGACCGGCTATATCGGCATAAGGTTTTTCCGCAATGTTTTCCTGTGCCCTTAGCAGAAATGTTATGGCAAATGCGATATAGAGGGGGAAGTCGGATGCGGCCGCATGGGGGCCTGGTTACTGATCCGGACCAGGCCCCCAGGGGGGACTGGCTACTGACCCGGGCCGACCCTGTAACAAGGCGTGATGCCTGCAGACGGGGGAAAATGCGAGATATATTAAAGTCAGAAAATAAACGTAAATTTTTTGAAAATTCAAAAATTTGTTAAGATCCGAACCGCTTTTCTGATTTCACCACAACAATTGCTCCATGAGGAAGCGAAAGAATAAAAATATTAATTAGCGTTCTTTTGTTCGTAATGAAACTGAAAATAGATACACATATGATAAATAATTAGTGCAACAACTATTTTTAATTCCACCTACCAGCTTCTCGAGTCGTGCACCTAGTTTTATTTCATCTTGCATCCAATACGAAGCGTGAGAATTGTCGTCTCACGTGACTTCTAGCTATACGCGCACTCTCGTGTTGCCAAGGCGCAATGTTTACCTACGCGGTATATAGGAGACGCTGAACGTTAGGTTGTTGTCAGTTCGCTGTCATTGGTCGCCGAAGTCAGCCTCTCGCGGAGACTTCATGCACGTGTGGCCCACTGTAAGGTTATGATTCCTATGCCTGTCCAACTCGACACCAAGTGACTCGTCGATATTGTGCACAGGTTTGTCTCGAGAGGAAGGTGCGCGACAGAGAAAGGATACAAAGGCAAAAAGAAGGACAGACGTCGAATAATAAGAGAGATAAAGACAGCCGCGTTCAACGTGTTTATCCAAATGTCAATCAGATTGGCCGAGTCGGCAGGTCTTACTCGCAAACCGAACGCAGTTCACGTCTTCGTCCTTCGTCTCGACTTTACTCATGGTGGCGCTGTTGTACCCATAGCTCCACGGATACCAACCCACCTAATAACTCACGTATCTCGACATTTGATCACAAGAAGATATTATACTTGTTTAAGATATGGGATATATATATATATATATATATATGTGGGATATGATACCGCAGAGTATTCAAATATGTTTGATTTATTGCTCTCTCACAGAGAAAGCTTTGTTTTCGTGAAAAAAAAATTTAATAATAATTGCGTTTTTTATGTCAGAATAATCAGAATTGTCCAAAACATCGACAAAAGTAGTTTGGAAAAGGTGTTCGTATGTATGTGTGTATGTGTGCAGGGCTTCGAAATTTTAATCGCCTGTAAGTGAAGAATCATTCAACCGATTGAGCTAAAATTTGGTACAGAAGTGAAGCAGTATCAGTTCGTTTTTTATTGTTGTAGTTTTGTATGAAATGTATCCAGGATTTTTATTTTATGGCATTTTGAATTTAAAAAAAAAAGGTGCGCGCTCTAGCTTTTGTGAAATTGATGATATTTTCTTGAATAATTCTTCTTAAGTGCAGGTACTCTTAAGGTAGTCCTGTCGAATAGTGTCGAGTTCGCATAAGTTTTCGAAAAATGAGAGGGGATTGCAAACAATTCTCGATGATACAAAAATTGAAAAAAAATCATGCAAAACAATGCTTTTTTTTATGACTTCGTCCTCTTATTTTGTTGGGTTGGCTAAGTATATTAAGCTAAATTTGATATCTGCCATACATAGATTTGAGATAAACACATTGTGTTTGTGGCAAACAATATTTATGTTATAGGACTTTTGTCATAAGGGCATTTGAAGAAGACATTCGCCACAAATCACTCAATTTTATATTTTTATAATTTGCAAGGAGTAGTACATTTTTTCAGCCTTGAGGTCATTTTTAATTTGTCATGAATAACGGTATTTTTACATTGACAAAACTCGCGGAGAGTAGTACACTTTTCGTGGTTGTAAAATAAGGTTTTTGCGAGTTGGAACAAAAATCGAGACAGCTTACAAATAAAAACTAAGCGTTTTGTAGTTCACCACCTTAGAAAAGTGCTATTCCCATCGTGATTTTACTACACGCCATATACATATGCACGATAAATAATATTACCTCACGAGAAACATAACCTCATTGATCGCCTGTGCGGGAGGTCCTCAGGAATCTGCCACGTAATATTTGTAGTCATGCTCTTCTCCACCCATGAAGGTTCATCGAGCCTGGACGATCATTGGCCGAAGTTGAAGTAGGTGTCAAAGTCGCCGACATTGGCATACGAGATTGGCCCGATTCTTGACACGATTTTTGGCTCGAGCCTTAAATGATAATTACGACGCGATATTCTGCATCTACACTATTTAAAATGCGATGTTAAAATGGACACCAACACTGTGTCTACAAGGATTCCCGCTGTTTTCGACGCGTGTCTGACCTTCGACCTCTCGTATTTTGTCCACAATTTTTTGTGTTATTGTCTTGATCCTAAAAAGAGCGCCAAATTTTTTTCCAGATTTTTTTTTTCAGATATGAATTTTTCAAAATTTTCCAAAATCGAAAAATTGTTAGCCACGATTCAAAATCCTGGACAAATTTCGTATCACAAATGAAGGTTTTTGAGCTTAGTGCTAAAGTGGGACGACCCTTGTTTCGATTTTTGTTTTTATAGTTTTTCTCCAAATAAAATGTCGATGCTTTTTTACATTTGCAGTAACTCTTAACAATATAAAAAAGACAACCATTTACGTACCATTGAACCATATATATTACACAGGTTTTTTGGTAATCACAGCGATTTTTTTTGTCACTTTTTGAGTTAAAAAATCCAAGTTTAAGGAGGTTCGTCAGTAAAATTGAAAATGCACAGAAAAATCTGAAATAATTACTGCGTTTTTAATAATTCATAAAAAACTCACATGAATTTTTTGGGAATTTTCGTCTACATCGTTTACACAAAATTAATTTTTTTATGCATGCATTTTAACATGGGCTCTTATGGCATATTTGCGTAAGTGAAAAATTTTCCTTCTCGAAAACCAATACCCAAATACCGAAAAAATTGCTGATAACATAATTAATCTGAAAATTTAATGCCCTATAATATTTATTATTTTCTTCAATCTTTCTTAAACATGATTTGAATTTTCATTTGTGCTTGGATTTTAAGATACCGCTAATATGAAAATTCAACATAAATGTTTATGGAATTCAATCTCGGAAGTAATTACATATCCAAACAAATGTCTATGAATCTTACAACATTTTTTTGGTATATTAATAAATATTCGTATATTAAATTTAATATACAGTATCTGCAAAAAAAAACTTCCAACACTTTTGTATTAATTGTAATGCAGATTTTTTTAACAGTGAAGAAAATTTAGTATATCGGTTCATAAATGAAAACTTCCAGTACATGTACATTAAATTTCGAGTAAATGTTTTTCACGTCGTATTTTAGAATGAGCAAGCGAAAAAATCTTTCTAATATGTATACATATTCCTTTTAACGAGAGATGAAATAAAGATGTGGTCATAATCTTCTTGTCATTCAAATCCTTGAAATCCCATCCGGCAAAGAAGACGAAACACGACGACGACACGAAATGATATTATGAGTCGCACGCACAGAATGGGTGTGACCGTCAGAATCATAGCTCTGTACTGTCAGGTAGTGCTATGATTATATAGGCACAAGCGTCTTAATCCTCCAGCTAAATCTGTCTTTGCTTAGCATATTTTACTATTTAAATAATCGGAATGAAAAACAATGAGGGAAGAAGCAAATCCGACGGAACATCGATTACATTAATATTACCTCGAAAATCTGTGCGTAGGACGCGAGACTGCATTATCCTCACATAATATACTATGTGAAAAAAAAAGGTTTGCTCGATTAGACGCACAAATATTAATGATGTATGATACGTACAGTCCTGCCAAAAGTGAGTTTCAGAGACAATTTCGATCACTTCCCGATGGGATAAAAATCGGAAAAAAATAATCCATATAAAACGTGCTGAAAAGATTGATTTTGCATAATAATAATCGCAAAATGTTATTAACAAATTGGTGAAAAAAACAATTGTTCAAAAAAGAATCAGTCAATCTAACTTTTTTTTTCTAATGAAAATGATATGTTAATTTATTTGAATGCATACGAGTAGGTTCTCTCCAATTTTGACCTTTATCTGTCAAGTAGATTAGGAAAAAACAGGTCTCAAAATTCTGACGTGTGGTGGAAGATGTGCCTCTTTAATAAAATCAATGAAAAGAACAGAGAAGATTTCTGTGATTCGGTGTCACTACTTTTCATTGAGATTGAGATCATTCAATGAAAAGATAGTATTGAGACACAAGTATTTTTTGTCATTGGCGAAGATTGCCGTGAATCAATGAAATTTTTTATCTTGATGCATGTGTAAATTGCAAGAGAAAAGGTTCTTAGGAATTAGAGGTGGGCACTGTTCGCGGTACTATCGTTCGTCTATCGTTAAATACTGATAGTGTTATCTCTCACGCGCCTAACCTCACTTTTTGTTTTCCAGTTTTTCTAAACAAATGGCTTCGAATTTCAAGAGTCCCGTACTTCAACCCATTTGTTCGGTACTCGAGGAGTTTCTCTCCAATTTTAACCTTTATCTGTCGAGTAGATTAGGAAAGAACAGGTCTCAAAATTCTGAGGTGTGGTGGGAGATGTGCCTCTTTAATAAAATCAATGAAAAGAACAGAGAAGATTTCTGTGATTCAGTGTCACTACTCTTCATTGAGATTGAGATCATTCAATGAAAAGATAGTATTGAGACTCATGCATTTTTTGTCATTGGCGAAGATTGCCGTGAATCAATGAAATTTTTTATCTCGGTGTAAGCGTGTGCAAATTGCAAAAGAAAAGGTTCTTAGAAATTAGAGATGGGCACTGTTGGCGGTACTATCGTTCGTCTATCGTTAAATACTGATAGTGTTATCTCTCACGCACCTAACCTCACTTTTTGTTTTCCAGTTTTTCTAAACAAACGGCTTCGAATTTCAAGGGTCCCGTACTTCAACGCATTTGTTCCGCACTCGAGCAGGTTCTCTCCAATTTTAACCTTTATCTGTCGAGTAGATTAGGAAAAAACGGGTCTCAAAATTCTGAGGTGTGGTGGGAGATGTGCCTCTTCAATAAAATCAATGAAAAGAACAGAGAAGATTTCTGTGATTCGGTGTCACTACTTTTTATTGAGATTGAGATCATTCAATGAAAAGATAGTATTGAGACTCATGCATTTTTTGTCATTGGCGAAGATTGCCGTGAATCAATGAAATTTTTTATGTCGATGTAAGCGTGTGCAAATTGCAAGAGAAAAGGTTCTTAGGAATTAGAGGTGGGCACTGTTGGCGGTAATATCGTTCGTCTGATTACCATGCTGGGCGGCCACGCTGGTCCTCGGATGAGGCCCACCGGGATAGTCGCGTGGCTAAGGCGATAAGCTATTCAGGAACGAGGGGGCGTCAGGTATCTACGAAAAAAGAGGAGCTAGAAGACGAAACAAGGATGATCGACCGAAGTAGTTTATGGTTAGACGTACTGAGAGGTATATACAATTCGAAACACTGAATTTTCAAATCAATCATTTATTTAAAAACTAGAATGCAATTGTGGCGCGCACGCCACGCGTGTTCGCAAAACTGGCAACTCAAATTTGAGCACTTAGAAAAATGGCTGGTATTCATTGAGGAAGGAAGACAGGACACACAAACAAACCAGAATGGTTTCTTCATAGTCAGGTTAAGTGTATCAGAAAACAAATAATTTCAAAAGGTGGATCATCGTGACATATGCATTGTTGGGTGTGTTGTAATATTAACAAAAGCAAATTCTTACTCTATTGTTGCTGTAAGACTGATTCGAAAAGGATTTCAAAACGAAATATGCAAATACTTAGCGCTAGAGTAAAGATACAAAACTTGACACCAATTTTAATGTTAGAAAACTGACACCATTAAGATGTTAGTAGTAGGGTTATATCAGTGTCAGTATCTTTTAACACTATTTGTTTTATACCCCTCGTTAGCACCGCAATTTGTTAGGGGCGGGGGGAATACCCCCAGAATAAATACCCCTAAAAGTGTAAATAAAACTCCAAAGATGTTTTACCAGGCAGTTTTTATAAAGTTTCCTAATCTTCAACTTCCTTCTGGTTTTTTTCTGTTCTGTTCTGTTCTTTCTGTTCTTTCTATTCTTTCTATTCTTTCCATTCTTTCTGTTATTTCTGTTCTTCCTGTTCTTTCTGTTCTTCCGTTCTGTGTCTTCTTTCTCTTTGTTCCTTTGTTCTCTTCTTTCTCTTTTTTAGGTATTTTTTTCGGGATCTGATGTGGACTTATAGACACTGTGTTGGCGTTAACATACGTTACCAAGTTCTGAGTAGTCCCAAATACTTTAACCCAAAATAACTAGCAGAAATATCCGATAATCCTCGTTCTGCACAATCGCATTTGATTTCTTACAATCTGACGTATCCGTATCGACTCTGTTATTTGCGTTGTCTAACCTCAAACTGTGTTAATCATTTGATTGGTATGTCAGGAATCTTGTCCTCCGGTAACATGCCGTGTCAAAATCACGATTTTTCATTTGAGATTGCTTGTGAAAAAAAATTCGTTAAACAGGTTTTAGCTTTTACAATACAACGGATTGGCCAAAAAATGACGTTATATTTCCAATTTTCAACGCTATCTAACACAAGGTACAACTGGTCGCCCTTCTTAAATCGCGCACGCGTGCAGGCGATGCAAAACAGTCTCACAGTGAGGGGGAAAAACAACAAAGAGGAGGAGAAAGCCAGCGAGTGAATCTGTATTGGCAGAGCGAATGTGGAGAAGAGACGCGGGAGTCTGTGGGTCCGAGGATCGTGAATCGGGATGCACTTTCCGTGTTCATGAATATGATAATGGCCTAATGGCCAGCTAGTCGTTGTTTAATTACTGGAGCTCCAGCTCGCGACCCACCAAGACCTACGACTGTCGTCGTTCCTGTGTTTTGCTTCCTTCTTTCTCCGATGCTCTTTCTGTTGCATGCTGCTGTGTGGTTTTTACTTTCCGGTACTGCTTCTGCGCCTTGCAGACCATTCGTTACTTTCTTTTTCTTGTTGATCGACACTCAGACTAAGCCGCAATCGAGTGTCGATGATTTCAAGGTTAAAAGTTAGATTATTCATGTAGGAAGTATACGTATACTGAAGAAGCTACGACAATCTTTCATTTGCCGATATAAGCGAAATGAACATTTTGTTGGAAAGAATGCATACAATGAAGTGGTTGGGTTAACGACACAATGATGACTCTCGCGGACCTCCAAACCGTCACGTATGGTTGGAATTTGGTCGTTTTACCCACATCCGACCACGGTCAATTGGTCAACCAAGCCAACCAATGTTCAAACTTTTCAAAGGTTCATTTCGAGTTGATTTTTGTAAACCAACTGTAAACCAACCATTTCTTGGACATGATGAAAAGTTGGTTCACAGTTGGATATTATGAACCAACCCGAATTCCGACTTCCAAGGTACAATATCAATGGTTCAATGGTCAATGGATAAGAAACTCGTTTAATGTCGATGATTAGAACGTTAAATAAATAAATAAAAATGCAGTTGTGAAGAATATTCTAATAACTTAAAGTTCGCACAAATTTTTCATCCTTCTATATTACTAAAAGATTTCACCGTGGCCGCCGATGCCGTGCACAAGACGGTAGCGAAGTCATTTGGCTGAAATGACGGAATTGCTAGATTCATGGAGTTGCTAAACTCATGGAGTTGCTAATCTCATGAAGTTGCTAATTGTATGGAGTTGCTAAACTCATGGAGTTGCTAAACTCATGGAGTTGGTAAACTCATGGAGTTGGTAAACTCATGGAGTTGGTAAACTCATGGAGTTGGTAAACTCATGGAGTTGGTAAACTCATGGAGTTGGTAAACTCATGGAGTTGGTAAACTCATGGAGTTGGTAAACTCATGGAGTTGGTAAACTCATGGAGTTGGTAAACTCATGGAGTTGGTAAACTCATGGAGTTGGTAAACTCATGGAGTTGGTAAACTCATGGAGTTGGTAAACTCATGGAGTTGCTAAACTCATGGAGTTGCTAATTTCACGGAGATGCTAAACTCACGGAGTTGCTCAAATACGGAGTTGCTAGAGTGACGGCGTTACTACAATCACGACTAAAGTCATAGAGTGGGTAAAGCCACGGAGTAGCTGACCTGACGGAGGTCATTGCTAAGGCGATGAAGTTGCTAAAGTCACGGCGTCGCTAAAATCACAGAGTAGCCGAAATCACGGAGTGGCAAACCTCAACCTACGAATACCCCGAATATATATATATTTATATATATAGTTACAAGGGTGAGTGCTTACAGAATTGGTTTTAATAAGTAAAAATGCTATAAAGGGTTATTCTCTTGACAGGTCACAAATTTAATTATGAATCCAGCTGATATTTTTCTTTTTTTTTTTCGTTTACATACTACCTTAACTATTGTGATATCATTTATATCCGTTTTGAGGAGATTATTGACCACATACCATTAAATCTTGAAATATCCTTTTCTTCTATTTCTCTAATGTAAAAAAATATGCACACGCTCACTGCATAGCTCAAGATATCTTGCCACAACGTTTTATTACCTTAAACGTGAGTGTTTATTTTTTGCTACAGCGTCTAGAAAATTAATATCGCGCTCCCAATCAAATATGTATCTCAGACATCAGATATCAGCTCTCGAATGCCACTAGGTCGTGAATTAATCAAGCGGTTAATTACTCCATGAAGGTATACATACGCGTATACCTATACACTACGTATCTTAATTATGTTGTACGCTATCCCACGATGTTGATGTTGAAAAATTAACACAGTAATGAAACTTCGTAAATCATATATTGGATGTGTTCTCAAGGATGTGGAAATGAATAATAACGATAGTGACTACTTTATGGATTTGTTCAATTTATGGAGCAGCTACAATCGATATTTGTAAAAAAATATCCGGATCACTGAATTTGAATTGGGGCTCATTTTCGCGCGCTTTGATTCTAGCGATTACTCACGGAGAAAACGGTTTGGCTATGCCAGCAAATCTTCTGTTAAAATAGTAATAGCATTGCGTTATCTGCTAGATTAACATATTTTTTGCTAGAAAAACAAATTTTTTTGCTAGAAAAACAAATTTTCTTGCTAGAAAAACAAATTTTCTTGCTAGAAAAACAAATTTTCTTGCTAGAAAAACAAATTTTCTTGCTAGAAAAACAAATTTTCTTGCTAGAAAAACAAATTTTCTTGCTAGAAAAACAAATTTTCTTGCTAGAAAAACAAATTTTCTTGCTAGAAAAACAAATTTTCTTGCTAGAAAAACAAATTTTCTTGCTAGAAAAACAAATTTTCTTGCTAGAAAAACAAATTTTCTTGCTAGAAAAACAAATTTTCTTGCTAGAAAAACAAATTTTCTTGCTAGAAAAACAAATTTTCTTGCTAGAAAAACAAATTTTCTTGCTGGTACCACAAAATTATCTGCTAGGTTAGCAGATAACGCAATGTTGTCACTATTTTAACAAACGATTTGCTGGCATAGCAAAACCGTTTTCTCCGTGCTGTTTCAGACCCGAGCTGTACTTCGTAAAAATTCCATTTTATAAGAAAAACTGAGCGCTAATAATCGATGCTTAAATTAGAGGGAAATAAAAAATGCCTATACTTGAATTGACTTGCAGGGCCTTTGGTGCGAAGTGCGCCAAGTGCGGTCGAAGCGTCAGTGCAGGAGACTGGGTTAGACGTGCCAGGGAAAGGGTTTATCACTTGGCCTGTTTCGCCTGCGATGCCTGTTCACGACAATTGTCAACCGGTGAACAGTTCGCCCTCCTGGACGCCCGATTGTTATGCAAGGCTCACTATCTGGACGTCGTCGAGGGCAACAACACATCCTCCGATGGTGAGATCACGTTGAGGCTGTGATAATCGTCGAATCCGTACAGGATTTCCAAACAAGGGTAATCGAGGTGTACAGGCAGGATTCCTAAGTACGGTAATTGATGGATCCTGCCTGGACTTCTGAACTATCGGATACTTCCTTGGCACACCACTTATGATTGCCTGTAATTAAGAGGTGGAAATCGAGCCAAATCAGGGACATTAATTGGTGCTTAAGTTACTTCTTTCGCTTGGGGTTCATTTCGCGTAAGTTCGAGATAAATGTACGGAGAAAACGGGTTTGTCATGCCAGCAAATCTTTTGTTAAAATAGTGATAACATTGCGTTATCTACTAGGTTAAACATTTTTCTTGCTCGATTAACATATTTTTTTGCTAGAAAAACAAATTGTTTTTGCCAACACCACAGAATTGTTTGCTAGGTTAGCAGATAACGCAATGTTGTCACAATTTAAACAAAAGATTTGCTGGCATAGCAAAACCGTTTTCTCCGTGTTAAAGAAATGAGCATTTGCTTTAGCTGCCTATGTGCCAAAGACACATAGGCAGCTAAAGTTTTAATTTCAACACAAAGCAAAGGTGATTAACCAACACCCCGCGCTCGCAGACTGCTAAAAATATATGTTGATTTTTCCCGTTACTTTTAACCTCTGTTAATGTTAATAATTTTTGAAAATTCATATCATCATGAATTGAGATAGCGTTAAAATTACGAGATATATCATTGGCATCTAGTAGATGAATAGATTTTCAATCAATGACATTTTATTCGTTGCGTGAAAGTTTCTACAATAAAAGCTTGAGGATAGATCCGAAAATAAGTACATTTTAGACTGTAGTCCAATTGTCCGATTGATTGGCAAAGATCTGATGACTATCGATCGATGCTCGGCTTTCCGCAGAAGGTGGCGATTCTGAAAGCGGTCACAAAAGTGGTAACAAAGCGAAGCGAGTCAGGACCACATTCACTGAGGAACAATTGTCGGTTCTTCAGGCGAATTTTCAACTGGACAGCAATCCCGATGGACAGGATCTCGAGAGGATAGCTCACGTCACGGGTCTCAGTAAAAGAGTCACTCAGGTCTGGTTTCAGAATTCCAGGGCGAGGCAAAAGAAGCATTTACATACTGGAAAGATGAAGGGACAGCATGGTAATAATTTATTTATGCTTTTCAATATAATTTATAATTTTTTTTTTCGAGATTTTCATGTCAGTACACTCAGAATGGTCCGAAACGTCGAGAAAAGTGGTTTTTGCGAAATGTCTGTCTGTCTGTCTGTCTGTTTGTGGCTGTGGCTGTGACTGTGTGTGTGTGTGTGTGTGTGTGTGCGTGTGCGTGTGGAAATTATTAGAAATTATTAAATTATTCGAAAATTGACTACAGTTTCTGTAGCTTCCGCAAATTTGTAACTAGGGAGCTGAATTACCAACAGATCCATAATAAAGGAGGATCCATATTGAATTTAAGATGAATTTATACATGAGTTTGGTTCCTGGAGTTTCAAAATTTCCGAAAAATATTCGTTTTATGCTAATCCCTAGAAAATATTACCTAACAGATTAAAAGTTTCTCCAGACTATTAATATTAGTACTCCGTGCTCCTACTTATCAAATTTCTTAACGATCGGTAAAGCGTTCCGGAATTTATAGTATTTTGACTATTTACATACATTTTTATTTTACTATGTCTCACGTAAAATGTCATGAAACAAGCATGTAAAGTAAAACCTTGCACATTGCTTCCACTTTATTTTTTGGTTTTACAAAGATTTTTCTATGAGGAAGCCAAAATTGATTGAAATACTTCCTCATAGACGTAGCTTCGCTAAAAGCGAAGAATAACGAGGAAGAAAAATCATACAATTTTTACGTTGCATCCTTTTTTGTTTGTTTGTGATTTACTCGATCACCGTAATTGCACGAAAAATTACACATTTCAACGATATAACGCGGTGAGTAATCACTATCGTTTTGTGTTATACGTAGTACATCAATCACCACCAAATTCTTCGGCATCTCCGGGAGACTTTGGAAGACACATCAATCTCCATCTTACCTACTCCTTCCAACATCAACAACATCAACAGAATCAACATCAAACGCAACTAAGTCCAGCCGCTTGCAAGAGCCCAACACCGTCCATGTACCATAATCACGGTGAGTTGCATTCAGCGATATTTCATTAGTTAGCCATCATGCTTATTTTTATCAACGGTTGATAATATGATTAGGCACATATATTCCGTTGAAAGTGGAAACTCCACAAAAAAAAAGTGGCATAACCTAAAATTGCTGAATTACTATACTTGAAAAAAATATTTGGCTCTAATTTTGACATGAATCATAAATAATTCAATATAATCTCTTAAATACGCGAGTTGGCATTGGATTTTCTTGAAACTATGTGTAAAGTTTTTAATTCATCAGGCCCTGAATTAATCAATTAAAGATATTTTCAAAACTTGTAATAATCCTTTATGAATTGAATATTCAATATTTATTAATAACTTCAAACTCGTGAATAATCTGGAGATATATGAAGAGAGCCCAGACGAAATTAGACATGTGAATGCATTATTATTTTTCTTATTAACTTGGCGTCGAGACGTTACCACGACCCTCGACATCCATGATCAACTTGGAAAATCACGTACATTCATAAATTATTTTTTTCGCAGTTGTCATTTTTAAAACATCATTCGATAATATTGTTGAATGGAAAAGTATATTTTTTTAAATTCGTGAACCGACAAGTCCGGTTTCCGAAACTGTAGAGCGTGGCGAAGGTGGCGTATTTCCGTACGCCGTGAAGAAATGTCCTGCGCAGGCGCACATCAACTTTATATGTAATCTTCTACGCTTATCGTTACTTTTCTTAACGCTTCCGTCACTTCTCCATGCAGCATATGAACCAGATTTAAGGTTAAGGACCTTTTGAACCCACCTTTGCCATATTCTGCGGCCCCGGAAAGCGATAATTTCCAGTTTTTCGTGGAAAAAGCGCGATGCGCAGCTTGTGCTGAAATTGATGATTGCGGTTCGTGCGATTGCCACAATAGTCAACTTTCTGCATTAGTTGCACAATGTAGTATTTTGTAACTTGCACATAAGAAGCCTAGAGAGTTTTGCAGGACGAAAGTATTCTATGGCATGGAAAGATAAGTTTGAACGAGCGAAGATAACCTTAATAATTTAATTCATGTGAAATTGATCGTAGCTAATTTAAATGCATTCAAAGCTGACTGTTCACTGTTCGTCCTGCAAGACTATCATGCATAGCACCACTGAATCGTGCGCTTTTTATAAATTAGTATTTTACGATATTAGTGCGAGAAGTGCGTTTTAACGCACGCTTCGCTCGAAGGAACCCTAATTTTTACACTATGAGAAATAATATTTCGATCGACACTCGTGCGATGCACGTTTTTTTTACTCATGGGATTATAACACTCGCCAGAAAAAGTTGTATGCTATTCAGTGTGTGAAGTGTTACTTCACGCACGCTTGGCGAGCGCGCAGTGGCGCTTCTCGCACTAGTGGCATAATAGTATATTACGATACTATATTATGATACGAGTGCGAAACTGTTCCTGACGTGGGTGAGTTTGCAATAATACGAGTTGAGAAAAATTTTCTTGCATGAGTTTCGTAAACAATTTTATGTCACTAGTGCGAGAAGTGTGATTTCTCGCACGCAAACCGAAGCGGAAGTTGCATAAAATTGTATACGAAATTCGTATGAGAAACTTTATCTTAACTCTGTCGATTCCAACACTCGCTTTCGGTTCGTGATGCAAACTTTATCCACGTCAGAAAAAGTTTCATCGCACTCGTATCGTAATAGACTATTATCGCATTAGTGTCGTAAAGTACTTTTATCGCGCTAGTGTCGTAAGGAACTATTAACGCACTACTATCTTAAAGTACTATTATCGCACTAGTATCTTAAAGTACTATTATCGCACTAGTATCTTAAAGTACTATTATCGCACTAGTATCTTAAAGTACTATTATCGCACTAGTATCTTAAAGTACTATTATCGTTTTAGCACGATAAAGTATCGTGTGCAGTGACGTTAAAATTGGCGGTACCACACAATATTTATTATTGGCTATTTCGTCAATATTTGAAAATACTTTTATGATAAGGCGCTACATAATTGATGTATAAAACTGTTGGTTCCTCAGGCTCTGAACAATCGATGGACGAACTTTCGCAGGATTCGATGATGCTTACGATGCCGAACGAGGTCTGAATTGAAGAGTTCCCGTAGCGTGAACCGCCCTTAAATTTTCGTCCTCTTTCTTCTCGTCTCGCTGTAAATAATTATAATGTATAGTATAGAATACTCAATTCAAAGGAGAATATATTAGGCATCATTGCATTTCGGAACTCTGCCGTTTCTCCACGGTAATAATGCGGATAATACGGAGCCATACGACTACCAAAGTGTCGCCAAGCTTCCACGGGCTATGTAATTATACTTTTGAGTTCTTGAATCGCGACAGCAATCAATGGCCCCCGAGTTCTCAACATTGGGCATTGGATCCAAGATTCAATTCTCGATGAGTTGTTGAAGCACTTAATTCGTGTCTATAAGACGCGGCATTGAAGGATTTCAAGTGTTTACCAAACGCTTTTTCCTCTCTGAAAATTATTCATTTATTTATTCACATATTTAATACAAAATATATCAAGAATAATTATTGATTCGGATCGATAATTAATAAAAGTACGAGGTAAAATGTTCTGTAATTTATAGATCCGATTAATCATCGCAGGCATATTGTTCGCCTGATGCAATTGGGCTTACTTCGGACTATTGCTTTCTCGTTTGGTATATTCAAAGAAAATCTTTATACTTATGTACAAGTTTTTCCGAAACCCTTACGCCATTTTACTAGGTTTGTACCAGTTTTGGAGACGTTAAGCATTTATCCTGACAGGAATGCTCGTGAAAATATAAATTCATAATCAAAAATCTTTGTTAAATACAAGCATAAAATAACTGAAGCCACCAGCAACGCGCTAAAATACAGTGAAATCTCTTAGAGCTTACTTAAAGCAGGACCAAGCATGAGTTATGCGCCTGCCAATCATGAGTCTGAAGGAGGATTAGTGACGTAATGTTCGTAATCGGTTCTTTAAAGTTTAACGCATCAAATAACATTAGTGAAGGGTGAATGCTATTGACGTATGTAGACTTAATTTTTCCTCAAAGATTCGTACTGATGAATTTCGCATAAAAATTTAAAACTTCACTTTTTTTCAATGAAATCTCTAGGCGGTAAATTCATAGAGTGTCTATTGAAAAACTATATTCTAAATTTTGAATTTTTTATATTTGACACGGTATTAGTAAGAATTTTATCTGATTTTTAAATTGTGGCTAACTATGGGTTAATTTTTTGAAATTGTACCAACTTCATAATTGGAAAAAAAATCTAAAAAAAATGCCGAGCTCGTTTTGGAGTTAGGATAATATCACAAAAAATTGTCGATAAAATCTGAGAGGTCGAGTGTCAGACTCAGATAGAAATAAGCGAAAATCTCCCATTTGCTTCAATGGAAATCAACCTATACTACTGTTATTTAATTCATTAAACCTACAACCTTACGCATATCCAGAACTCATTTGACGTTCAAAATCGTCGTCGATCTTAAGCAAATCCTCTTTTAATCAATTTTCCGTTCGAATTCACTGATATCGTCGACATTATATGCCATTGTAAGATTTTAAAAAAGTTACACAGTTAATAAAAATTACTACATAGTGTAACAAAATTATTCACAGGAACGGTTATCGAAAATTTACCACAGGTGTATAACATAGAATGAACTCACCATTCTTTTAAATTCATCACGAATCAATTTTGAACAGTTTGCTAAATTCAATACAAAAGACGTATTAATTGATGTACAATATACTAAACACGCTATGCGAGTCCTATTTTGAATATCTATTGACTTGAATTTTGCAAAACCCTAGTAAAATGTATTCAAGGAAAAATTGCTACACTTATGCAAGAAGCTCTTTTATAGAAACGGCTAAAGAAAATTTACATCGCGAGTGTAACGTAAAATTTATGTCCAATTTTCTTAAATTCGTTACTAAAGTCGTTATTATTAATACACAATCCCCCAAATTCGTTAATAAAGTCATTTTTTTTATGTAACTTAACTTTAATTTTACCACACGTACATTGAATTTTCATTTCCTTTCGTACATTGAATTGAATTTAATTCACGTGTTTAGTAAAAAATGCATTACACATGCTTGGTATTAATTACTATACAGTATACGAATTTGCCAAATATCTTTTACAGTGTAGTTATTACAGTTTTGCTGTATTGGTGATGATTTGGTGGTTAGTCGGTTATTGGCGGCCTATTTAATAAAAAAAAACTCTTTATACGTTTCGACCGTGTATTGCTGTATTGGGATTGGCCAGAATTGGTCCATCTCCTATATATCGGTCTACTCTATGTAATTCAGTGAAAAAATGGCACACAGGTTATGGAAAACCCTGTACATAGATATAATGATGTAATAAAATAAACTTTTACAACGTTTTTAGGAGCGAGTAGAAATGGTTCGAGGGTTACTAGTATATATTACACAAAAATTCACACCATATATTAAATATCACCATGTACATATTGTAAACTAAGTAGTTACTGATTAAAATACACAGAAACACATACTTTGTGTCCACTCGAGAAAAGAATGGTGTATTCACGTTATTATTTACCTTCCATGCAGGTAAGCTCATATAGTCGCTTAATTATCGTTGGAATTATGGTCGTTAAAACCGGTTGATATTTAAAAAAATAATTGTGCATGCTCGGAAGCTTTTACAATGGAACTAACAACGTTGTTTGATAACTACTGTTTTAACAGACGTTGAAATCGCGTGAGTGACGTAAGGTTAAATTAAAACTAAATTAGCAAATATATTCCGCATGTGTAGCAGCGAAAACATGCATGAAGTACTGAAACTTCTTTATTCGTGTCAAATTTTATCAGTGTAATATACTCATAATTCATATCCAATTATTCAAATTTTTTAATTCCTTCATCGGTGTAAACATTTTTTTTTTTTCCTTTTGAACTTGTTGTTAGAATTAGTGTAATTACAGACAAAAGACGAATATTCAAAAGGCTGTAGTCAAAGAATTAAAATAAAGTAGCTGAGAATTTCTTTGAAGCGTTTTGATGAAAAAATAAATGAAAATCACATTTTTAAACTAATAACAAGTTTGTCCATTTTCTTACTTTACGATTTGCTATCTAGAAAAATGTATATTTTTGGACCACTTATAGTAACACAGACGCGTTTAAGTTAAGAAATAAGGCACAAAGTGAAGGAACCTATGGGGCATTCCATCTCAATTCCACATGCGTTTACCTTTCGACCTCCCCAATTTGGCTTGTCATTTTTTTAACGATTTTTTAGACCCTTGAATGCACCGATTTTTTAAAATATTTCCTCGATACAAAGTTTGAAGATTTTTTTTTTTTTTTTCAAGTGATATTGAATATCATAATTTTAACTCTGAAACAATTCGAAAAAATACTTTGTTACATATTTTGAATTTTTGAGTTTTTAAGCTTTTTTTAATTAAAAAAATTATCACAAAATAAATAAAAAAATCAACTTACCATGGACGACTCATCAAGCATTTGTGTATATATACAGAAGTATATACACAAGTTTCAGAATTGTTTTCAGGTTCTTGAATTATGACATTCGATATGTCAATTTAAAACATAACGAGGTCAAATCGGGATGGAATTTCCCCCGTATATTTGGTATATTTCATGCTATTCATATTCATTGTATGGTTTAAAAAATAATCTAATTCGCATGAACGAATGTAATTTATCGGAAAAAATTCTAAAAAATCCGGTCTTACATAAATAAACATTTCACCAATCGCCTGAAGTAGGATAATTTTATTAAATATTTCAAAATAATTCCTTTAATAAAGAAAAGCTTAAGATTTTGAAAAAATCTTGCCGACTTCGGCTACAAGCTAGAAAATTTTGATATTGAACCGCATTTTTCAGATTTTTTTCGGATTTTCAAATTAAGACATTCCATATGCCTTAATTGCCAATATATTAAAATTATATTCAAAAAGACATTGCCATAGAAAAAAAAAATCTGCATTTGAGGATCCAACTAAGTCAACATTACGAATCAAATCGGAGAGGTCGAGGTTAAATCTTAGTCGAAACGGGGTTAATTGCCCTACATCTACCACAAAAATTCTCATTTTTAACGTATATTCATAACTTTTCAAAGTTTGCGTATTACCACCACGTGCAAATATAATTGTCGATCGTATTGACGACAATAATAAAATATTAATAATAATAAAATACACATTAATGAAGAAAAAAACCTCGATCGCACTGTAGCATATACCATGACTTGTGTCAAATGTTATCAGTATAATAAATTCATAATTCATATGGAATAATACAAATTTTCCCAGTTCCTGATTTGTATAACATTTTATTAATTTTTCATTTGTTCTCGTTTAAAACGATGGCAATTTGTGTAATTCTTGAAAAGAGAAAAGTAGGGAAGTTAAAAAGTTATTGTCATTGTTACGACCAAAAATGAAAACAAAGTTGTTGAGAACTTGTTTGTAGCGATTGATAAAAAAAAATTGAATTTGAACACATATTTGAAATGAATAACAAACTATTTTCATTTTCATACTTTATCGTAATTCCCAATGATAAATATTTATATTTTTGGACTCAGTAACAGATTCGTTTAATTAAGGTTAGACACAGTGCAAAAAATAAAGAAACCAAGAAATATACATTTGGCATATGACACGTTGGTCATATATTTCTGGAAATCATTGAGAGTAATGTTTTTTTACTCCAACATTCATATATCGAGACAACTTTTTCGCACAAAACCGAAAATTAAAATACTACTTACCGATCTGCAGAGTGTCGAGAAGATGAAAACATCGTTGTGCCAAAAATCCAGCAGATTTTTCGGCCCAATCGAACGATAAGTATGGAGAAAATAAATAATATATTGACAAACTGCGAGTTAACAGTGAAAGATAATTTATTATTGAAAACAGTTCGGTCTCGACAACCAATATGTTTAAAAAACGGCGCTTCGAATATTTTCAGGATAATTCTTCATTGACCCATCGAATACTTTTTAAGCGCAATTCATTGAACTTAATTAACCTACACGTGCAGCACCCAGCACAATTCTCATTTCCAACGTATGTTCATTACATTTTTTACAGTTTTCGAAATACCACCACGAGCCAATATAATAGTCGATCACATTGGCGCCAGTAATAAAACATTAATAATAATAAAGTACATGTAAATAAATAAAAGGGTTCGAAACCCTGTGTACTGCATTTATTTACAATTCCTTGAACGCCCTATCCAATCTCACTTTCTTGTTCTTGTTTCTTTAATCTCATAACATTACTGACTATACAAATTATGATATAATACATACGAGTCATGAAGTGCGTTCTCACAAATGACCCGATAATTCAACCACTTTCATACTCTTTCTTTCGCTTCTTCACGTTCACTTTGACATTACGCATTAGCAGTACAAGAATTGAAGGATAGTGAGAGCAAAGATCCTCTTAATTCGGCTTCGAACATGATAGAGAAGAACTTATACCTGGATGACGAAAGAACCAACGAGACTCTTCATGGACGAAAGAGATTTTAAGTGTTTTTCTACCTGAGACGGTCTTCATGGGCTACTTCAAGTCCTTCACAGGTCAAGAGTTATTGTTGTTCTCTATCCTTTGACTCTTTTCATCTTGTATTTTCACTGATTTTCGGAGCAACTGGTTTTGCAAAATATCAAAGTGAAGTACAACTCTGCTTTAACGCTCTCCATGGACAATTCATCCGTGGTGAGATATCATAAATTATCCTCCTTGGTGGCAAAACTGGACCTGCAGATGGTGGGTCGGTGTCGTTGGCGTCATAGGCGTGAGGGGCGTCAAGGGTGTCATGGGACTTCCGGGACTCTCGCTACCCGCACTACCCGCACCCTGGTAACTTCCCAAGTACGCCCCCACCATGTTAACACCTCCTGCGTACAGCTGATCGCCCGGATGATGCTGCAACGGTGGTGAATGATGCACTGTGGAGCATAAAAATAATAGCATAGGGTCCTCATAAGTACAGGGGTGCGAAATAAAATTTTACAGTAAAAGGGCGCCAAACGTATGAGAGTTGAATTATTCTCGAAGTACTCTGCAATTGATTTTAAATGTCAGCCAATAAAATATGAATTCAGTGGCGCGAAAAAAAATTTCCCAAATAAAGTCCAAGAATCAGGTTCGGTGGTTACAATGGATGGACCGAATTCTGATTTTATTGATACTTTTCCTGGCCAAATATGCCACATTTTTTTTTTTTCATTTAATTTATGATATTACGGGCACGATTAATCGTATCGACATCTTTAAAAAATGGAAATGTGCGTTTTTGATGGGCCACAAGAAAAAAATTAATTTAGAAACGGTTTTGTGATTTCCGACTATATTTTACGGCAAAACAAGATGAAAATTATTTTTTTGTCACGAGGACTTTAGATATTGGCATCGGAAAAATTATTGCACGTTCTGTAAATGAATGCCCAATTTTTCGTGCACTGAGAGAAAAGCATATCGTTGATGCAGCGATTTCATATAATAAAAAGCATACACCCAGAAAAAATATCTAGTTAACTGGACTAAAACCCACGCATCGGAAATAAATTTTCTTATTTGAATGCTGACCTAATAGACTTGTATTCAACTCGAATAATTTTTTTTATTTGTAAGTAATACATCTGGCGACTAATAAATATATTCAAACCTAAGAAATATGTATTTGATTGCAATATATCTTTATTACTTCGTAGAAAAAAAATACGTTTCAATGAAATATACATTTCTTCGTGTCGAAGAAAAATATATTGACGTCAAATAATTTATTCTTTCTGTTTACAAAATAGATAAATTTGTTAATTCATTCCAAATGGATCGAGTACATTCGTTTCTTTCAATGTTTGTTTGTGTTTGTTGTTACGTTTGTTAATGTGCTTTCAATACGTTGTATGTATTTTTTAAAATCTATTTTATGTAAGGTCAATATCGATCATTTATTATATTCAATCAATATTTATTATATTATTATTATTATATTATATTATATATTATTATATAATAATAATATAATAAATTAATATAATAATAATACAAACAAAATAATTCAAACAAAAATAAGTTGGATTGCCCCTCATAACAGCAGTGAATAAAAAGCTTTCAATCTAGTACTGTAATTAAACTCACATTGCGTTTTGATTTTCCCACTGTGTTTCTTCTGTCTCGCTCTAGAATTTTGAAACCAGACTTGAGTGACTCGTTTACTGAGTCCTGTAACATGAGCTATCCTCTCAAGATCCTGTCCATCCGGATTGCTGTCCAGTTGAAAATTCGCCTGAAGAACCGACAACTGTTCTTCGGTGAAGGTCGTCCTGACCCTTTTTGTCTTGCTGCCTTTGCCTCCGTGTTCGGAATCGCAGTCTTCAGAGGAGGATGTGGTGTTACCCTCGACTGCATCGAGATAGTGAGCTTTGCAAAGTAATCTGGCGTCGAGGAGGGCGCATTGTTCGCCAGTCGATAGTTGACGGGAACAAGCATCGCAGGCGAAACAAGCCAAGTGATAAATTCGGTCTCGTGCTCGTCTCACCCAGTCAGTTGCACCCACGCTTCTCCCGCACTTTGCACATTTGGAGCCGAAGGTCCTGCAAACACGTTCAATAAAAATAAAGTAAGTTAAATAAAAAGGGACTTCCTGTAGGGTAACACAACGAGGCGGTAGGATTCATTCATGGACTTCTGGGTACGAAGAGGAGTCAACACGTTGGCTTCATTAACATACTACATTACTATTGGTACAACCAGCGAGCGTGGCTGTTAGGGCTCGAACGTGATCACTAAAATAGCGGACGGTCAGTTGCATCGACTGGGCTTGGAACAAAAGGAACAAATAAATCTGTGGAGTGTCATCGGAAGCAAGGTCTCTGGATTGGGATCGAACTTCAGGATACCTATCACGTATTCGGAAACAAATCACTTTCAAACTAGCCACAACGTCTTTATTTTCCCATTTTGTGCAAGAAGGGCCAGTTAGGGCTCGAACGTGATCACTAAAATAGCGGACGGTGAGTTGCATCGACTGGGCTTGGAACAGGAGGAACAAATAAATCCGTGGAGCGTCATCGGAAGCAAGGTCTCTGGATTAGGATCGAACTTCAGGATAAATCCGTGGAGTGTCATCGGAAGCAAGGTCTCTGGATTGGGATCGAACTTCAGGATACCTATCGCGTATTCGGAAACAAATCACTTTCAAACTAGCCACAACGTCTCTACTTTCCCATTTTGTACAAGAAGGGCCAGTTAGGGCTCGAACGTGATCACTAAAATAGCGGACGGTCAGTTGCATCGACTGGGCTTGGAGCAAAAGGAAAAATAAATCCGTGGAGTGTCATCGGAAGCAAGGTCTCTGGATTGGGATCGAACTTCAGGATACCTATCGCGTATTCGGAAACAAATCACTTTCAAACTAGCCACAACGTCTTCAGTTTCCCATTTTGTGCAAGAAGGGCCAGTTAGGGCTCGAACGTGATCACTAAAATAGCGGACGGTCAGTTGAATCGACTGGGCTTGGAACTAAAGGAACAAATAAATCCGTGGAGTGTCATCGGAAGCAAGGTCTCTGGATTGGGATCGAACTTCAGGATACCTATCGCGCATTCGGAAAGAAATTCAAATTAGCCACAACGTCTTCAGTTTCCCATTTTGTGCAAGAAGGGCCAGTTAGGTAGAGGAGAACGGGGTAATGACGAAGTTGTGTCGAACACTGTTACTGTCGGAAACACTCCTAGGCCGTATCTATGAATGCAAAAGAGAAAATGAACTGGCAGAGCTTGAAAAAGGTGTACCCTCGAATGAATTGAGGAAAAAGATGGTGAGCTAAAGAAAGTAAAGGAAGAAGATACAGGAGACAATGAACGCTGCATTGAACAAAGATCAATCGGCTCCGTATCGATATTATTCGTGGCGGGTCTTCGGTATGCAACGTTCGCATCACTGCACAGTCATTGCTGCTCTTGCATCTTGCCTTGAAATCGATATGTCTATAGATATATCCGCTCGATGGCTTCGAGACTCTTTGGACTATCGATTATGGTAATCTTTCTGCAAAGACACGCCTAGGAGCCTGGCTCCGGCACCAGGACATCCTGCCGAGTCTTCAGACTTCGAATACTCACATGCATACTTCGGATATATTATGAGAGGAGATGTGGAAGAGTCTGCCTGCATCCTACACCTGGAGCAAACCGAGAGAAGAGATTTCATTTATTCTAAAAAAACAGATGGATTAATTTAAAAAAAAATATAATCCAATGAAAAGTTTCTTTGTTTTTAATGGAATTCTGCATTTAAATTTCTAAGAAGACATTCTGTTTCCTCCAATGGACCATTCGACCGATTGAACGAATTTACTTAACTGGAGTACTCCAAGTACTCCAAGTACTCCAAGTACTCCAAGAACTCCAAGTACTCCAAGAACTCCAAGAACTCCAAGTACTCCAAGTACTCCAAGTACGCCAAGTACTCAAAGTACTTCAAGTACTCCAAGTACTCCAAGTACTCCAAGTACTCCAAGTACTCCAAGTACTCCAAGTACTCCAAGTACTCCAAGTACTCCAAGTACTCCAAGTACTCCATGTACTCCAAGTACTCCAAGTACTCCAAGTACTCCAAGTAACCCAAGTACCCCAAGTAACTCAAGTACTCCAAGTACTCAAAGTACTCCAAGTACTTAACGTACTCCAAGTACTTCTTCGAATTTTCCGGAAGGTCAATATTTAAAAAAAATGGTAATAATTCGTGTAGAAGTACGGCAGAAATCAGCTGAGTTACTGGCTCCTTGAAACTCGAAACCAAAAATCAAAAAAGTTAGGTTATGTGCAAGAGATACAGCCTTATAGGCGGTTAACATTGGACGACAAAATTCCCAGCACTTGTTGCAATCAAGTATATGTTTTCATTAAATCAATGAAAACTTGTCTTTAAAACGATGAAATGTTCCTTTACAGGCAATGAAATGTTCTCTTTAAAATTTAAGTGCACTACCTTATTGAAATCAAATAGATATTTCGTTGAAATCAATGAAAAAAGAATCAAACCACCCATTTCTTTGCCGTCAATGAAATCTTTTCTCTCAGTGTGTTATTACAGCGTTGTTGAATTTACATGATTTTTAGATGTCTTGACCCTTACAGTGATGCATCACACATGTATTCCCAAGAATTTGAATAGTAGCCTCAACCATTCGATTTTCCGTGTATATAATATAACGAAAACTAATTGTGAATAGTTGCGGCTACCATTCACGTGGAAAGCGTGATTAGTTGGGTTAATTAATATATGAGTTGTCGCAATTTATTTTAAAAAAAACTCCGGTACAATAACTGTAAAACGTAGTTGGCCCAACTAATCTTTTTGCTTCGTGTGCCAAACAAAAAGTTGTTTCATCACGGTGAACATAATCCATGTTCCCGACCGGTTCAGTTAAACGGAGTTCCACTATATATCTTGTCTACTCTAACTTATCCTGTTTGAAGGCTAATGTGTAATATGAACCCACTAACATAAATAACACAAAGATATACTCAAATTGTTTACTCTATCCAACCTTCTTTATATGCATATTCAATCTTGCCTTCTCTGAAAATTCCAACTGTTCTCTTTCTACCATCTCCCAAGCAGTATCTTATGAGATTCGTTTGCATAAGAAGTTGGCGCCACCCTCGAGGCATTCGGTATGCAATCCGCGCCTCGAAGCAAACTTCCAAGACTGCAATTACGTCTTAGGATGTCTAAAATATCAGGAAAAAAAGAAATTTCATTACGGAGTTGATGCATTGAGAGCAAATTCTAGTATTGGGAACTAGGAAGTGACAACTATTCGTTTTGAGTTCATACAGCCCGTTTTTTTAAATAATTGCCATATCGTCAAATAGTTACCATAAGTATATGCTTAATAAGCTTTACGATGAAAATAGTAGCATCGAATAAAAAGTAACAAGTGTGACTTTATAATTGACTGTCCCTAAGAAAAAAAAGTATGCTGAGAAAATATGTTTTCCAGTATGACGGAAAATATATGAATAATGTACGTGGTATTTTTCTTATATGGTTTTTATATACTTGGTAATATCCACTATTTCGTCCAAACGTACATTCGCCGAATGTACGTAAAGTACTTGTTTTTTTCTAGAATCGTAAGTATATCTGGCCAATATACGTAAAATATATTTATTTGTATATCCGTGCATCGTCCAATTACGCATGTTATTAATACTAATCTTTCATCTCTACACAACTTCGCATTATAATACAAGTAAGTGCCATATAAATCGATTTTTGCGCTTGTCCGCATTTGTCATCTGATAGTCACAATATTTATTTTATTACATGCCTTACTGATCCCATTAGATTTGCCTTCTTGATTCAAGTGAGTCACCATCAATGTTTGATTTAATGACATCATAATGACAGGCCACGAAAATTCATAACATATACCCTCGTAAATAACTCGTTCATTAATATCGATATCAAATCTCCGAAGATAAAAGATTTATTGCAAGCGATTGATTGTAATCAATAATTGAAGTATCTACAATAAGTAATAGATATAAATTTTTAACTCGATTTATACGACTGTAAACTTGTTGTATTTTTAGAACAATACTTTTCAGTTGTTTACTTACTATAATCGGAAAATCTTCTTGAAAATATATTCTCCCATAAGAATCAATACTTTTTGTCAATACACTGTTGTCGAACAGCGCCACAAGCGGCGCTGGCATCTTGAAGGGTAACACCAATCTAACGAGAGAGAAATAGACTTAACTTTCACGATTTATTTTGGGAGAATAAATGAAGGAATAAGATTTTATTTCAGCAGGTTTATATAACACATGTTGAAATATGAAAAGTACTTTTTTTTTCATTTTAATACAAAATGACTACGATAGAGGCCATCTTGGATCTTGTATTCTTTGCAACAACTTAAGAGGAGGACGATTTTTGCATAAAGTATAAGACCTGACTCAAAAATCTGAACAAATTTATAACCTACATACGATTGGTTATAGAAGTACGTAGAGGTTTGTTTTATATCAATTTTTGTAAAAAAAGGTGCGCTTTTGAAAAAAAAAAAGATTTTTTTGCAAAAAAACAAGCAGTAAATTGTTTTAAAAAAAAGTTCACACTAAATAAAAAAAACGCTTACGTACTTCTATCGATGATGTAATTGTTAAGCTACTGTTGAAATTTCAAGTCAATCGATGCAACGGTTTTCCGAAATGTACAGCAAAATCAATTAATTAAACATTTGAAAAAATGTCTTCACTGCAGGACCTAAATTGTTCCATATTGTTCTTATAAGCCTTGAGTATTATTCAAGCAAAGAAAATTAGGGATGATAAAAACAAAATGATATGAGGGATGAGAGATAACAAAAATTAAAGAAAGAAAAATCGTTTGAAAATTTCCAAAGTTTTTGAGCGACCCCAAAATAATATTTGCAAGCGCCATTTTCCGCTAGAATTGCTTTCTCACGGAAAACATATTTCTTATTGAGTGAGACTGAAAAAACCTCGATAAAATTTGGGCTAACCTAAAACACGTCTATCCAGATTTTTTTTCTAAACCACTTTTTCCGGTGTTGGACCATTTTAAGTAATCTGAGATGAAACTCGAAGAATTTTTTTTCCCCATGAAAAATTTGTCTATGAGAAAGGAAAAATCGAATTTTCCAAGATTGTAAAGTAGTGTTATCCCTCGCAGAGCCAATAAAAAGACAGAACGGAGATAATAGAAATAAAGCGTCCCTGGTTTCAGAAGTCCTTTTACACTATAACACGCTTCGGATGCACTTGCACTGTATCAGACTGATCGTGTGCAAGGCATATCGATAAATCTTTAAGGGGAGAGGGGTACAAGCGGTCTGGTAGTTTAATTCTTCGAGTCTCCAGCCGCCAAACCACCCCGCCCTAATTTATTCATTTGTTCTTTCACGAGCAGCTCCAGAAGGAGCAGCAGCAGCAGCAGAAGCTGAAGCACGATAGCAGTCCTCCTATAAGTCATTGGAGGATTAAGCCAAGCGCCCGACGGCATCAGTTGTTATAGGATCGATGGCTATTATGGGATATCGGATTTAACCGAGAGTAGAATAATATTGAACTCCTTGTGTATATATAAAAACCACAGCTCGATATATGCAGAAAAACAAAAACTTTTATTAATCACGTTAATTTGGAAAATAGTCTAGAATAGTTTTTAAAAATTCTTCAGTGAATCTTCGAGTGAACTTACGCTTAAGGCAATATAGTTTTTTTTTTAATCAAGTACACCGATATATTGATATCGTAGTTAATTAAGCAAGCTAAAATTGGATCAATAAATTATTAAGTTACAATGCTTATTCGTTTATTAATAATCTCCTTCATTAATAGTCTAATATGTTCTATTAATCAATTTCTCATTACAAACTAACAATCATGGTAAATTGAATTGCAACTTGATTGAGAAATAAAAACATGAAAAAAATTTTCCCACTTGAAAAAAAATGAATGATATCACCAAAGAATAAAGATTTTTTTTTATACAATAACAAAAATCTTATGGATGATTTTGAGATCTCCTTCTAACGAAGGAATAATGAAACAAATAGCAAGAGGGGATTTTTAAGACTTCCACCTCTGTCAATTATTACACTATATTATAATGCGATCCGCACGAAGGAATTGTGGATACATAAATACATATAGAAATCGCACGCAAGCATGTACAAGGGAATAATATCACGTCTGTAGGCCTCGACGTCCCTTACGAGGCGAATTCCTCGAAGCTACTCAGCTCATGCAACACGCACTGACACAGCGTGCCTGACTTTTTCTCTCTTTCTCGTTGTCTCTCGTGACTCGGCATCCACGTTCATGCAGGAAATTTCATACGGCATGATAACCCACCCGCATGAACCTATATAGAATAACGTAGGGTAAATTGTGACAATGATTGGGAAAAAAATTCCGACGCGAAGTGGGACATTTGGACATATTTCAGATCCATTTATCTGGGTGCGATCACCAACACATACATTGAGAGAAATAGATACTAAGATTTTTAATATCCGATATACTAAATATAATATACTATCGGGTAGTATTTGGATAGTACCGTGTATTGTGTGTATTGTAAGGGTTTATTATAGGGAATGTACTTGGTACAATCAGATATTAACCATTTACTATAATTATACTAACTGTTGCACTCCAGAGAGTGATCCTTATAGGAAGCATCCAATATACTATTCGATAGTATATTTTTACTATCGGATAGTATCTCTTTCTCTCAGTGTATACACGGAGAGAAATAATTGGTTGCGATACCCAAGTTAAATACGGTCCAAGTAACGAAATTGGTTGCGAGAACCAACTTTTGGGTTCTGTCACACTCAATAGGTTGCTTATGACGTCCAATTGGTTAGTTGTGACGAGTAAATTGGTTGGTTACGACATCCAGTTGGTTAATTGTGACAGCCAATAGATGGCTCTCCCAATAAATTTTGTTGCTTGGAGCGTATTTAACCACGCGATTGGGTATGGCAACCAATTACTTCTTTCCCAGTACCCAGTACCCAGTACTAAGCCATTTTCCTGTGGAAAAGGCCTGATAGAAACGGATAGAAACAGGCTAAAAACCGCATAGATCCAGATAGAGTCTTATATAAGATTCTATCTGAATCTATGCTATGAAAAAAGTCTTATATAAGATTCTATCTGAATCTATGCGGTTTTTGCCCATTTCTATCAGTTTCTATCAACCCTTTTCGACAGGGTTGGATACTTCTACATGGGTATTCTAGCGGTGGTAATATGACGGTCACTGATTTATAATTTGTCCATAACTGGGTCATTAACCTTATCTAATGGAATTTAAACCTCATACTCTACAATTCTAACTCATGTAGAAATAATACAATTCGATTGACACAACCCAAAAATGGGTAAGACTTTCCCCGCTATACACCGAATGCACCGAGGAATTTTCTTCTAACAACAATAACATCCGAAAAAAGGGTCGCGCCTGAAAGCCGTATGCAAGGATTTTGTCTTTTGGCGAGTCACGCAAGTTCCCGGTTGATTCGTAATCCCCCGGTTCATTGAGGGTTGGGCGAGGCTTGAGACGTGAGTATCATGGTTTATAGAATAGCCCAGGTTACACCTTGTAGTAGCACTATAGCATAGTAAAACCGATGGTAAAGGCAAAAGAACGTCAGGTAGCCCACTCGGAGTGTAGATATCACTTATGGCACTGTCACGCATTACGCCTTCTTTTCAGGCTCTAAGATGAATAAATGATTCTTTGCCGTAGCCAGACTCCGCGAAGAACTGAAGAATGGAGCCAAGAAAAGGCAGAAACCCTACCGTGCAGTAGCTGGAAAATGTCCTCCTAATCTCCTTAGACATTTCGGTACAGGTTATACCTTATAAACCTTGGAGTGTTACTTTGATGTAATCTCATGTTTAATATAGTGTGGCCCGCAACTTTTCTGCGGGGTGTCGACGGATCGAAGCGATTTCATTCACGTTTCTATCGTGACATTTACAGTTACACTTTGATCCTATTTCATAAAATACCAAGTAACATCTAATACCAAGGAGTAAAATTTTTTTTTAGGTATATCTTCTTAGCTGGGTCGTCCATTGACTAGATAACAAGTCATTTGATGAATTAAGGGGTCTATGTCATTTACAAAAGACATGAGAAATTTTTTTTGTCAATGATACTTTTGTAAAGATTTTTTACTTATTTAAACCTCATTGAGTACATAACAGGAATTATTATCCTGCAATTTTGGGAAGACTTTCAGTGCAACAAAATAGCGTGGAGAAAAAAGTAGAATTTTCGTTCTCGATTTAAACGTAGCTTTCGGATGAAACCGGTGAATAAATTTTGGTGTTCGATGGCTCATTTCATCTTTCAAAGAGTGCATTTTAGGATAAGTGTAAGAACTTTTATTTAAGGTCTTTTTGGTAAGGCCATGATTTCAAAGGTGTTAATAAATCTTTCTCTATTCAAAACCAAGTAAAAATATTTCCAAAACAGTCATCATGACACAACAATAGGAAGATCGACAAACAATTATAACGACGAAAAAAATGGAAAGCCCTTGTAAAAACATTTTGGAGGAGTCACGTCGTCCTACAAATAGTTATATTGTCGATGTGTCAAAAACGACGTGACACAATTTTAGGACCCAGATAAATAACGTTGCTTGACCAAATGATCAAATGGCCCGAAACGATTTAGCTGAAACCGTTATCCGAAGTTACAAAAATGTCGTAACGTTAGGTAACGTCAGGGATGTAATGGCTGGGTAGCGAGAAATTTAAGTTTTCTAGCTTAGATCTTGTTGAGCAAGCAGGAAAACTTGTCGTTTTGTAGCGAGTTTGAATTTCCGGAAGGGAAAGGATATCATAATATTAAAACTTACAGTATGTAATCTTGTCGACAGTAGAGTCTCATGCCCCTGAGGAAACAGGAGGGATGATCTTCAAGTGGTCTTGCACAGGCACTGCATGTCAGGCACCTCGAGTGCCAACTTTGTCCACCGACGGACAGAACAGTTCGGTCGTGAACACTTTTTCCGCAACCCCCGCAATTTTTTTTCGTTCGATCGTTGCTCTGATCACTGTGAACACTGCTGATACTGTTGTTATTATTAACAACCATGGGCTTTTTACTTCCGGTGACATTGTTATTGCTGTGGTTATTGTTATTGTTGTTGTTGTTGTTGTTGTTGTTGTTATTTTTGCTGGCACAGAGCAAAACGTCGGTGGACTCCGTCTCAGTTTCGATTTCGGTCTGTAACACACATGAACATCAAATAAATTAGGATGAGAAATATTGATTGAGCAATAAATGGTCAATAAAATCGACTCAACGATGCAGCAGAGTAGAATTTAGTTGGACTTACAAATTTTAATCACTGTCTTTAAATTAACGCAATATATGAGGTCACACAAGCTGCATAACACGGTAATAGTATATGGGGCGTTCTACGTCGATTCGTTCTGGGTCTGGACCACGACCTTCGCGATTTGGCTCATTATTTTTTGTGGGATTGGTTAGACCTTCGAATGTACCGGGTTTTTTATTTTTTTGAATTTTTTTTATGCGAATTTATTGATTGATATTTTTAGTGCTCTGGAAAATACTTTGTTGAATTTCAAGAGCTTATGGTTAAAATGGGCATGATTTTTCTTTTTATAGTTCTTAAGCTTTTCTGGTTTGAAAAATTAATAAAAAATCCTATGTTAAAAAGCTGATGGATGATAATTGCGAAATTCATTGTTAGCGGTTGAAACATACTCTGATTCGTCGGTAGTGTCGTTAGACACACTGAGATCATGACAGAGTTCATGCATTGAATTTGTTTATGTCAGATGACAAAACTGACGTAAAGAGATTCGGGCGCTTAAGCGCCCTTGTCTTAATTAAAATTCTGCTAACCCTAGTCTTATATTAAAATTTCGCACAAACCACTTTTCTCGACGTTTTGGACCATTCATGTATTTGTACTGACATGAAAATCTTTAAAAAAACAAATTTTCATGAAAACAAAGCTTTCTCTATGAGGAAGCAAAAATATAAATAAAATTTGCTTAGAATAGATAAAAAAATATAATCTGGTGCATTTAAGGATCAGACCCAGGTCGAATCAGAATGGAATGCCGTATATATTATGGCTACCGTTCGATGATGAATGGAAATATCGCGTAATCTGTTAAATAGATATTCAGTTCATTGATGCCTGTGTATTAGAATACTATGTTGACATAGTAACCGTATCTTGTCTTTTATTGGCACTCTATGAACTGAATATTAAGTGTAATGTGTTGACTATAGATTTTCGCAACGGTTCTCGTTTCACGCGTTTGAAATTTCTTTCTCCTTCCGTCAAAGCTGCGGTTGTTTGTTTTTAGTGTCTGAATGTCTAATCCATATTCGTAATATTGACTACTTTCGATGAATATTATCATTTTATGTGACCTAACCTAACTTAAGCATATCTACACCGCTGAAAATATTTCAAAGGTTAATATACTACATGATTAGTTTATTTTCGAATTCCGCATATTAAATTCAGTCCAATACGGGTAGTATTTTATATTTTTATAAAAATAAAAATATTAATATGATAAACACGAATTTTCTAATATTTTCAATGCATTATCCAATTGTTCAATTAACGATAAAATGACAAATGCGTGCAAAAATATTTTTGCAAGTATCTTTCATAATCAATTTGTTTCGTCTATTTGTAATTAAACAAAAAATCCCCCGGCACTTTGCACCCGAGGTTTAAGTTTGACGTCAATACGAACAGACCTATTGCTGATATCCTGTAAAAAAAAATGTTAATACGGCGAATGACACAAGTGATCAAACAAACTCAGAGCTAATCTGAATATCAATAGTCTATATACCACTATTTGCAATGTTAGATAACCAGAATTGATGGGCTTTACCGTGATTTTCATGCGAATGCAAAAAAATTTTAATTTGTAAATACGCTATAAGAGCTCATGCTAAAATGCATGCATAAAAAAATTAATTTTGTGTAAACGATGTAGACGAAAATTCCAAAAAAATTCATGTGAGTTTGTTATAAATTATTGAAAACGCGGTAATTATTTCAAATTTTTCTGTGCATTGTCAATTTTACTGACGAACCTCCTTAATTCGAATAAATCTAATAAAATTCAAACCACCTTCAATTTATTGCGTCTAATACAAAAAAGCTCTTTCATAATCGATTTATCTATAAATGTGAATTCTAGTTAATTTTTCGAAATGGTATTTTTTCTAAACGAAATTTCTAGAAACTTGGATAACATTGACCGTGAAACTTTTCGATTACTTTCTCATCACAGCGTATGCAAAAAATTTAAGTATTTGAATCCGTAAAAAAATCGGTTGTATGAGATGTAATCTATAGCTGTAACGCCGTAACTTCTTGATAACAACTTTACGTCACTAACAAACGTCATGAGAAAGTTACATTCTGCGAATATGCCAGCAAAATTTTCTTTTTGTTATCGTCTTTCTCTTAAGAAAACACGTTATTTCTGGAGAAGCAGAACTAAACAATATTTATTGTAGTATAAATGGTGTCTCAGTGTAATAACCAGAATCTATAACTAACTTCGTTACGTCAGTAACGAAGGTGATCAGAAAGTCATATTTTGCAAATACGCCAGTAGCAATTTTCTTTGGTTGGGGGTTAAAATAGCGAATGTCAAAATAATGAACGTCTGAATCTAGAATGACCATTATTATGAAATACGCTATTTTATCCATTCGCATTTTTCATCATTCGTTATTTTGGCCCCCATTTTATTCAAATACAATCGTAATAGCGGATAATCGAAATTGCGAATGTCAAAATAATTAATGTCCGAATCTAGAATGGCCATTATTATAAAATACGCTATTTTATCCATTCGCATTTTTCATCATTCGTTATTTTGGCCCCTATCTTATTCATATACAATCGTAATAGCGAATAATCGAAATTGCGAATGTCAAAACAATGAATGTCCGAATCTAGAATGATCATTATTATGAAATACGCTATTTTATCCATTCGCATTTTTCATCATTCGTTATTTTGGCCCCCATCTTATTCAAATACAATCGTAACAGCGAATAATCGAAATTGCGAATGTCAAAATAATAAATTTCATGATGATGGCCATTCTAGATTCAGACGATCATTATTTTGAAATCCGATATTTGAGCCATTCGCGATCGTGTACCCCATCTTATTAAAATGCAATCAGAATAACGAATAATCGAAATAGCGAATGACATAACGATAGCCATTCTAGATTCCAAGCGTTCATCATTTATTAATCCGTCGAATTTCATAATGATGGCCATTCTAGTTCCAGACATTAGTTATTTCGAAAACCGCTATTTAAGCCATTCGCTAAAATAACTAATGACTAAAATAGCATATTTCATAATGATGGCCATTCTAGATCCGAACGTTTATTATTTAAAAATGCGCAATTTGGGTTATTTTTAAAATTGATAATTGATATTTTGAGTTGATACATTTAAACGTTCGTTAGTTTGAAATCCGGAATTTGAGCCATTTACTATTTTCACCTTCACTCGTTGCGAATAACCCAAAAACGACTCATTGTTTCTTCGTTTTCTATGTTTAGAAATCACTTTATCTCCGCAATAACAAATCTAAATTTTTTTAATTATATTATAAATAGTGTCTATGTGATCACCGAAAACTCATAACCAACTCCATTCTCGGCATCGTACCATCAAGAAAGTGGCGGGACTCTCAGAAATAATAATTCCGGGACAGCCAGGCGTGTCATTGATTTATGATCTGATGGAGGCGCGTTGAACTCGCGCACACACCTGTGATTTATATGCTCTTGGATCATCGATTTCGATGTTAGGTTTTCATAAAGGTTCTTGACTAGAGGCGAATGTCAGATGACGCGGGCTATTAATACTTTAAGAGTTAAGAGTAACATTTATAATGGATAACTAACCGACCAAATAACATTTAAAAAGAGAACTTACAATTGACGTTAAAAGGAATACGAACCTTTTGAATACGCCGTTAAAAAATTTCGAAAAATGAATATTCATTTAATCGACGTTTTAATATCGATATACTGGATTATATAATTATGAAGATAATTTTGTACGTCTCTAAAATTCGATGTAAACTTTTTTTTGTCATTTGTTCCCTCCTAGATAGTTTAGTAACCTTAAATATTATCTTTACAAGTATTTGCTGCGAATTGTGGTCTGGAATTCATTAATACTACTCGAATTTTTCTTTGATTAAAAAAGGATTGTAATTAGAACCTCATATATTGCTTCCTCTTTTTTTAAATTTTTTGCAAATCTACCTGTACCCATGCAGAAATTTTGACAGGGATCTAGCCTGGTATTCTTATCTTACGGTTAGATTCCCGTCGGTCATCGGATCGGATTCCTGAAATGGTATGTGACGTGCGGCAATAAGTGGATTCCAATCAGGATCTTGAGCTGGGATCCGATGCGATGGCTGGATGGTTTCTAGCCGTACTATGGGAATACCAGGGTAGATCTAGCTGGGTTCCTGAGAGAAGAAAGAGCTTTAATTGAAAGGTGCGTAGTGCGCACTGTAAAGAGAATAAGCACTCACAAATCTAATTACGATGTTGACTTTATTATACGAGGTAGGATTAGATAAATTTCCCGTCAATTTCCATAATCGTCCCGCCACTTTAACTTTTTCCATCGAATTCTTCGAATAATAGTATATTACGACACGAGTGCGACGATATTATCGCACGAATTTCGTATTATTTCACAAGTGCGAAAAATACAATGTCTCGCGAAGCGTGTGAGAAGTAGGCACTTCTCGCACGGAGTCGCATAATAGTATATTATAGTACGAGTGCGGTAAAACTTTTTATAACGAGTGTTGCAAGCCCACGAGTCATGGAAAAGTTTTTTGAAAATGCGTTCCATTTTATTACATAATGGAAAGTGAAATTCCGTTATTGCGGTTCCGCGCAAACCGCGAAAAGGGGCCCGACCCAGAATCCGGTCTGATTCCAATTAGATCATCTCCTTAGGGTAATCCTAGCAAATCCTGATCGATGATAATTTGCCATTCAGTGTGGAATCGGCAACATTCGGAATATATTTGAATTTCAAGTTGGATAAGCCTTTTGACAAAATCCGAGCCAATCCCGACCAGGATCGGGTTTCAACCTGGGCCACCCAGATTGATTTCTACTAGGAGCAGCTGTTGATCATGATGTTGATCATTTCGATTCCCTCACAGAGCGAGTCTCGTGAAAAGTTAATGATCATAATTTCCCCTTGCCAGTAATATTGTGCTATTTATAGAAATTTGAGCCGTCAAGAAATAATATCGAAACATTCAAATTTCTATACAAACCGAATTCTTCTACCAATTTCCACTAAATTATTCATCTCGCATCACTGAATATTATTTCGCTTATCTAAAAAATTAGAAATAGTTCATGATTTGCAAAAGTTCATAAAATAACGTCAATTATTCAGAAGTTTCAAAATTCATATAATTCAAACCAGTTTTTCGGTTTCAACTACATTAAATACGAACCAACATTAGTTTTCATACCTACAAAATTTTTTTCGCTGAAAAAAGAAAACCTCAAACGAAAGCATCTGATCAATAAAGCTGAACAAGACCGTTGGACACCTGAAGCAGACACAGATAAAGGTCGCAACTTCTATATTTCATTTCTTCTCTCTATTCTGTGTTGACCACAGAATTTTACGATGAACTATATACCCAGAAGAACCCTGCGAGGCAAAGACTCACGATTTAAGTGAAGACAGCAGAAGAAATAAATAGCTAAAGATGGGGAATAGAATAATCAAAAGGTTTTAATTTATGGGAGGCTTAAATGAGCCAACGTCCTGCTTAAAATCGGAACTCCAACGCAAAACCTTTGGTTTGATGACCGTCGGACCACGCGAACAGTCATCACTGCGTTTCTTTTTTTTATTTTTTATTCAAGGATTAAAAAACTGAAAAATTGGAACGACAGAAACACGTATACGTGTAAATAAATGAAATACCGCCGAAATATTAACGATTTCGCACGGTGTATGGTTGTTCCATTTTTTGAGACTAAATTGAAAATGCTAATCGATGATGAGCATAATATTCCCATTAACATTAAGAGCTCATACTTGGTGAGTACTTTCTAGAGATACTAAGCATCTAGTTTTCGTGTGTCAGATTAAAAAATAATAATAACCCATTTTTTTACCCACCCTAACAAGTACACTTTTTAGTATTCGTATAAAGCCATTTGTACGGCCTAATATACAAGAATATATACTTTACGTATACTTACGAATATACAACAAATATACTCCAAGTATATTCGCCTGAAATAAGTACGAATGTACAGAAAACTATATTCTGCGTATACACGGCAAATGTACATTCAGACGGAATATTAGACATTGCCGACTATATAAAGAGTATAGAAAAAATATATATGAAAAATACCATTCATATTATTTATATTTTTTCCGAGAAATCTAAAAATACACTTTTTTAGTGTCCATTTTTTCCATGGGTGAGAGTCCCTTATAACGGTATTTTAATATGTCCAATTATAGGGCCGATCCGAGATGGTCGAAAAAAAGTGTCTGAATTGACAAAGAATGCTCCATATGTAACAGGCAAATTGGATTCTGTTTGAGATATATATATATATACGCTACATTGGAAAATGGTTGGACCATCGTCCGTTAGACCGACCGTGTTGGAGAATCAACGAGAGAATCCCTTGGGCGGACCTGGTGCAGCGTCCGAAACGCAATCAACGGATAATAAGGACGAATAATGATGGTAATCCTTTATTCTCGTGGCTGTTAAAGAACGGAAGGAGGATATCGAGAACGAAGAGATGCTGAAGAGAGCCAAGATCTCTCTGACAGGGTGAAAAATACTTGCGACCAAGGGTCAAACGATCGAGAACACCGGGTACTACCGGTCATCGAGCCCTTTCTCGGCTGATCACCGCATTGGCTCACGGCGAGCGGGATAAACACGAAGAAAAGGGTCTAGTCAAAATTACCATATAACCTGAGATAAGCTGCTAATCGTCGACTCGTAATATTTGTAGTGGCATTAGCCATGGACAAGTCTAAAACTTACCGACCATATTTACCATGATCATGAAAATTATTCCCGTACTAGCAAATTCTGTAACTCACACGCACTTGCGTAGCAGCGCTTTAGAATGAGTATCGGCGTTTGTGTGTAAATTTTGTCACCGGAAGATGCTCAAAATCATCATCGACTTATTTAGATTTAAGGAAGTTTGTTTTACGGTTTTGCTGGCCCCGTAAATTTTTTGGTAAAATAGTGATAACAGTGTATTGTGTGCTAGGCTAGTAAAACTATTTGTTGGACTAGCGAAATGATTTAATGGACTGGTAAAACAGTTTGCTGGGTTAAGAATAGTATATTACACCTCTAGGGAGGGTAAGTAGACTATGTCCAACCACGTGTAAGATTATCACCCGAGTCGAAGGCGAGGGTGGTAAACACGTGGTTGGGGATGGTCTACTTTCACTCCCGAGGGTAGTATACTATTTTTCACCATATCTGCAGCGAGAAATTCGAATTACGTGAAGCCGCTAGGGAGCGAAGACGAACTTCTCGCGCAGGTATGGTGAAAAACAATTTTTCACCATACCTCCGCGGAAAGTTGGAATTCCTGTCCTAGGGGTTTTACGTAATTCGAACTTTCCGCTGCCGATATGGTGAAAAATAGTATATGCCACTCGGGAGTAGAAGTAGACTATCCCCAACCGCGTGTTTACCACCCTTGCCTTCGGCTCGGGCCGTAATCTTACACGCGGTTGGACATAGTGTACTTTCGCTGCCTAGTGGCGTAATATACTATTTTGGACTAGCGATACACTGAGCTGGCAAACAATTTGTTGGACTAGCGAAACATTTTGTTGGACCGGTAAAAAAATTTGTTGGACTAGCGAAACATTTTGTTGGACTGGCAAAAAAATTTGCTGGGTTAGCAAAACAGTTTGATGGGTTAGCAAAACAGTTTGATGGGTTAGCAAAACAGCTTGATGGGTTAGCAAAACAGTTTGACGGGTTAGCAAAACAGTTTGATGGGTTAGCAAAACAGTTTGATGGGTTAGCAAAACAGTTTGATGGGTTAGCAAAACAGTTTGATGGGTGAGTAAGAGAATTTTTTAGCTCAGAAAATAACGCAATGTTTTCGCTATTTTAGCACAGTATTTGCTGGCGTAGCAAAATTGATTTCTCCGTGTTGTTTGATCGGACTTTTGAATATTTGAATATTTTCTGTGATTCCTTCAGGGTCAGATATTCATATTCAGACAATTCATAGAGTCCATGTAATGCACTGAGAGAAAAATATGGTAATTTAAAAAATAATATAGTTGGACTGACGATAAGCTAACTATAAACTCTAATTCCCAGGAGGAACGTCTATATTTTATGGTTATAGCAAATATAAGAAAATAATTGGATCAACCACTAATATAATTTCCAGGAGGAACGTCTATATTTTATGGTTATATCAAATATAATAATAGTAGCAATTATTAACATGATAATAGTTCCAAAGACTATCCTAATAGTTTCAAATATGCCGTTTTGTTGCACATACGATTTCAACGATTGCTTCGAATAACCTTACAAGTATCGTTTATTGAACCATATTATCATCGCTTCAACCATAAAATATTGTAAGCCTTCCTATATTCGTTTTACCATGTGAAATCGTTAAATAAACGATATGCTTTTCTCTCAGTGTGCCTGCAGACGGGGAGAAATGCAAATTAAAAAAATTAAAAAAATTAAAAAATTAAAAAAATTATAATGTATGTTAATTTCACTACAATTCTTTCGTATATCATTAAATCTGTCTATATTCAATTTAATATTAATTTTATAACTCTATTTGATTTTAATGAGACCATCCATACACCTTTTAAAGATCACGAAATTCGGGCGATGATGTTAAATCATGAGTGGATTTTTATCGATCAGAAGGGAAACATAGAAGAAAATATTAATAGTTACATACGCGTCGTTTTTTAAATATAATCATATCGTCATTTTATAACAAATAAGCAGTAAGAATGGAAGCTGTTCGTTCTGATATGTTTATGAGATCTTGGTTTGAACCATCACTCGGTGATAGGTCAAAATAGGATCGAACAAAAACGCTATCGATTATTCATCAAGGCATTGCCGACTATGTTTTCATCATTTAAACATCATGAATAAAATATCTGCATGACTACAAAAATTGAATTTCATGCAAAAAAAAAACAATAATGTTGCGATTCTTAATGTGTTCAAAACTACCAATTAGTTATATTTTATTAATGCGAGTTGATGCAGGTATGCAGACGAAAAACCTCATTAAATATACAGACGCAACTTTTGGGAATCCCGAAAAATATTATCAATCACCTTAGGCACCACGTTTCATACAAAAATCGTAGTCCATTAAAATTCCCCACATTCCCAATTTGAACACAAAACTAAATAAATTTAGATTATTAAATACCGAACGAAAATTCATCATTGATCAATATTCAAATCACCATCAATTTCACCGATATCTTATAAACAATGTTTCTCAATAATAATCTCTACAAAACTTACCTTCATTTCAATATCCAAGGTTCGAAATTCACGTCACGAAAAATGTAGTCCCTTATTCATCTTCTCCGTTCCTCATTACAATATAATAACCACTGCAGTAATAATAATTATAATGATGTTCAAACGCACGTGGTTCAATCAAATCACCGAATTAATTAGTCCACTTGGAAATTCGATTTTTAAAATTATTCACATAACGCGGTTTAACTAAAACGTTAATTATTTATTTTTGTTGCACGTTATTATTAGTCAAAGTTTAAAACAAATCTTAGAGCGGTTCGACAAATTCGAAAGACACACGAGGACGAGCTAATGTCGTCCGGTTGGTGGCCCGGGTAAGACTGACATCGATGAGTCTATCCCTACCATTCGCATCTTGTATTGCCAGTTGCCCACTAAAATGTTATCCCCGTACGCACGCACGCATGCAACAGCGGCGGAGCGAAATGTCGGTCGAGTCTCGGGAGTGGAGGGTTCTTCAAGTCCTCGCACGATATTTAGTTTCGAACGGCCCCTTCAAACGTTTCGTAGGCCAAAAGTAGTTACTTTGACAGGGGTGCGAACTCAGTGCAGCTATTGAAAAGGCAACGAAGGGAGGGAAAGGGTCGAGGGACATCCTTCTATAGTCATTGGAAAGGGACCCTGCACGGTTACGTATTTACCGGAGCATCCCTGTTACGAACCCCCTCTAAGGGGACCCTGAAGAAACTCCGCCTCCAGTTCACGCCCCCAATTGCAATCCCACCTTCGTATACCTTGGATCAACTGGCCATGTGTGTATTGGAAAGAATCCTTATGTCTATGTGTTTGTGTTTAATGTATCTCTGCTGAGGTGGCCCAAATTTTGGTGATATTTTTGAACCCCTTCCTCATAGAGGAAGTTTTCCGCCGGGGGAAAAATGTATACTGAAAAATTATATTTTTCGTGCGTCGAAATAATTTACTGTAGGTATACTAATATAGTATGAATAGAATTATAAATAAAATATGTGGAATTTTTCTTATATATTTTTTATATATTTTTTATACATTTTTGTTACTTCATACACCCAGAGAAAATATCTAATTAACTGGACTAGAACCTGCGCAGCGGAAATAAATTTTCTTATTTGAATGCTGACGTAATAGACTTGTATTCAACTTGAATAATTTTGTTTATTTGTAAGTGATACATCTGGCGATTAATAAATATGTTCAAACCTAAGAAATATGTATTTGATTGCAATATATCTTTATTACTTCGTAGAAAAAAAAATGTTTTAATGAAATATACACACTGTTAAAAATTTTTGTATGAAAATTCATAAAATGTATATGAAGTTTTATGCATATACAGTATATGAAATTTCATATACAAGTATGTATAAATATTAAATTATTCGTATATTAAGAACAATGCAATATTTGTCATTATTTACACACAAACTTAAATTTGATATAACTTCGTATATTAAACGTGTTGTAAATTTAATAATATTTTCAACAGTGATATATTAATATTACAACAAAGTTTGTGAATCAACTTTTGCAATACACAGCTTATTAAATTTCAATGTCAGCTACATTAATTTCAACATACAGGTATAAAAATTAAAACAGAATTATAAAAATTTCTATACGTTATATATGAATTTGAATTTGGTATACCTCGTTTGTAAATTTGATATAACTTCCTATATTAAACGTGTTGTAAATTTAATAATATTTTTAACAGTGCATTTCTTCTTGTCGAAAAAAAATATATTTACGTCGAATAATTTATTCTTCCTGTTTACAAAATACATAAATTTGTTAATTCATTCCAAATGGATCGAGTACATTCGTTTCTTTCAATCTTTGTTTGTGTTTGTTGTTACGTTTGTTAATGTGCTTCCAATACGTTGTATGTATTTTTTAAAATCTATTTTATCTGAGGTCAATATCGATTAAGTGGAATTTTTTCAAAAATAAAAAATAAAATCGATCATGAATCCGTTACTGACGAACAGAAAGCGGAAATGCGTATTTCGAGAATCTTCCACATTATATAGTCGTCCATTATGAAAATTCGACACTTACATAAAAGCTGAATTGAACAATATATATTTTTTATATGAATATATCACAAGTCGATTGAACCAAATGTTTTCTATGGATGAACATCAATACGTATTAGAGTTAAGTTTGGTGTATCATTACTAGATCATCAAAGAAACGTTGATTTAAATAACTAAATCAATTACAGAGAAGTAATTTCTAATGCGTATAGAAAATGCTGAAAAGGTTATTTTGGCATAATAATAATTAAAAAATGTTATTTACAAATTACTTAAACAAATAATAGTGCAGCAAATTACCCCGAAACCTAACTTTTTTGTTGTTATGTAAAACATTTGTTAATTTTTCTAAATACGTATGTATTATTTCTGATGTTTTTCTGATTTTCAATTTTACACTTGGAAAAAACGGCCATTTTCAAACATCAGATAAATTTCTAAAAAAGTCTACACGTATTCAGAAAATAAACAAATCATTTTCATAACAACAAAAAAGTTAGGTTTCGGGGTAATTTGCTGCACTATTATTTATTTCAGTAATTTGTTAATAACATTTTTCAATTATTATTATGCCAAATTAATCTTTTCAGCATCTTTCATATAGTTGATTTTTTTCAGATTTTTATTTCTTCGAGAACAGTTCGTAATTCTGTCTCGATTTCGCTCGAACTTATGCGATGTCAGACAATACAGGAGGACTACCTTAATATACGGCTTATTATTGCTTGATTAATATTCTTTGGCACCACTTACGTAGTTGCGAGGCAAACAGCATCAGCCACCGAACCATTAACTCTCGACATTGCTACTTATTTTTGATTTCAAAAATTTTATTACTTATACTTTTTTCGAAAGATTTTATTACTTATCTTCGTTGCGAATGTTTTTATGGCTTTTTTTATTTCGAAAGATTTTGTCACTTACCTTCGTTTCGAATGACTTTATTACTTACCTTCTTTTAGAATGATTTTATTACTTTTTTTATTTCCAAAGTTTTTATTACTTATCTTCGATTCGCATGACTTTACAACTTATTCCTGTTTAGCACAGATTTCCTTATGACTGGAATTATATTTTTTTTAAAAGTGATTGTTCGTAGTATTCGTTCTCTGTTACAAGCCTTTCGTTAAAATAAACGCCATGAATCACAGTAAACGACTGTATATTCATTCTGTTTTCATTGATCCTAAACCACTTAGGCGGGAACTGGGTTCGCAGGCCGACAAACAAATCCGGTCTAGCGCCTAGAGTGTTTCATTTTACAGGGTTACGCTATTTCTGTGCTGGCTAATCTGTAGCTCAGTTGACTAAGTGTATAGTGGAATCTTATTCAGCTCCTGGCCATGTTTCTTATATAATTACTGGACAGCGAGAAATTCCATAAAGCATTCAGATCTAGCTAGTTTTCTGACCCAGATCTTGTAGAGTAAATATGCAAACTGGTCGTTTCCTAATTTGTGGCGAGTTTTAATTTTCCCACGGGTTTGCATAGTAAATATGGGATTCCAGTTCTTGGAATTCTCCGGCCTTCGTTCGAAAGAAAATGCACCAGTGCTACTGAAGAATGTCAATAAAGCTAATCTCCTGTAGCAGGTCCAATTCAGAAACCCTGTCCATAAATTAGAAAAAATATTCGTAGATTGGTAAATTCGGCAGGTATTAAGTTAGTAAGTAACACCGATAATAAAACGCTGGCAGGTACTTGACCCTTACCCTTCGGCTACGGGAAACCCGGCTAAGCTCCGCCAGATGGCAAACGACCCCAAACGTTTCTCGCAAACCATTGTTTGCCGTTCCGTTTGTACGTACGGATTATCGCAAGGCGCCAGAAGTCTGCGTGCGACGTTTGACTTCCATACTATTGTTTATGAATCATTTACAACTCACTGAAAATAAAGCCATTTGTATCGGCCTCGGTTTAACGAGGTTTGCTGGTGCTTTTGTGCAAATGCGATACAGTAGTGTATTATGGTGAGTGACTGCGGACAACACTACAGGTACACTTAAAGAAAAATCTGGTAAATCCGAAAATAATTTAGTGGGACCGACGATAATCCAACTATAAACTATATTTCCCAGAAGGGCTGTCTATATTTTATGGTTATATAGCTAGTATAATTATAGCAGGGATTAAATAGAAATTCATAAGAAATGCTGAGTGAGGGTATTTTTGTTTTATATCAAGTTCCTCCGCGTTGTCCTTGGCGAGATTGCGCATTTATTAATAATAATATGTACGAAGCTGGAATCACAAATTAATCAGTTTATTTAATTGTTATTCTTGACATCATTGACTATTTTTGTTCCAAGCAATTTTATTAGTTGTTTTTCGTTTTATACAGAATCCCTAAAGGCGGAATTTATTTTTCTAGGGGACAAGTGTTGATTCGTAGCGTTTTTTCTCTGGTACGTGTCATTAATCGAAATAAACGTAATTCATCGCAATCAACGACCGCATCCGACTGCAGTCGAATGTAGATGAGGTATTCCATGGGGTTTCAAACGGTCGAAAAGTTGTCCACTCTAAAAAAAATTGGAGTTTTGTCAAATTGTTCTATTGTTTGTAAAAGAGAATTTTACATTTTTTCAAAATTTTTTGATCGCATTTTTTCGAGTTTTTCAAAATTTCAAAATTCTGTAAATACCGTTATATCTTGAAATAATACGATTAAACAGAAAAATGTTTTCGACAAAATAGTTGCAGTTTTGCATTAATTTTGTGATAAAAAATTTGTTTGATTTTTTCGAGTTTAAAAAATGACCATTTTCATAAAAAATATACGAAAATAATTATTTTCGGTCAATATGTCACTGTCGATTTATCTCAAAAAATTTCATAAAATTTTATTATCTATTTTTTTAAAGATGGCTCGATCAGTTGTTCCAAAGTTATGCTTTGTTTTATTATTATGATTTTTTTTTTTTTTTTTTTTTTTTAGAAAAATCAATTATTATTAAAAATTATTTTCTCGCAAATTTTTTCTTTGAAATTTTTAGACAAAAGACCATCTATAATAATAATATTAATTTTTTGGAGCTTATTGGAGATTAATTCATCGGTAACGTAGATGGAACTCCATTGAACTTGTTCGAATACTACGCTATACATAATCACTCGTTCAAAAAATTCTATGATTCAATTAATAATTTTCTGTCCTAACGTTACATTTTTTCTTATTGTTGTTAACATTAATCACAATGTATCTTCACTTTTTCCCAGTTCTTACATTGTGATTAATCTTAACAACAATAAAAAAAAATATTACGTTAGGACAGAAAATTATTAATTTAATCATAGAATTTTTCGAACGAGTGATTATAAATAGCGTAGTATTCGAACAAGTTCAATGGAGTTCCATCTACGTTACCGACGAATTATGCTCCAATAAGATTCAACACATTAATATTATTATTGTAGACGGTCTTTCGTCTAAAAATATGGAAGAAAAAATTTGGGAGAAAATAATTTTTAATAATAATTGATTTTTTTCAAAAAAAAAAAAAATATTATAATAATAAAACGAAGCATAACATTAGAACAACTGATCGAGCCATCTTAAAAAAAATACGTGTTATCGTACACACTTCAGAGGATTTCCTGAAATTTTTTTAGATAAATCGCAAGTGACATATCGGCCGAAAAAAAATATTTTCGTATATGTTTTATGAATATAGTCATTTTTTAAACTCGAAAAAATCAAACAAAATTTTTTTCACAAGATTAATGCAAAACTGCAACTATTTTGTCGAAAATATTTTTCTGTTTAATCGTATTCTTTCAAGATATAACGGTATTTACAGAATTTTTTAATTTTGAAAAACTCGAAAAAATGGGATCCGAAAATTTTGAAAAAATGTACACTTCTCTTTTTTAAACAATGGAACAATTTGACAAAATTTCAATTTTTTTGAGACTGGAAAACTTTTCGACCATTCGAAACCGTATGGAATGCCTCAGCTAGTTTTTGGATCTAGATCCCGCCGAGTAACTAGGAAAACTTGTCGTTTCCTAGGTGGTAGCGAGTTTGGATTTCCACAAGGGTAATGAGTATGGTCAGGAATGCGGACATTTACTCTATTACGATATCTGTCAAGATAAGACCTCCACAGACTTGACGGTCACAAAATAGCCAATCGCTCCTCCTAAGAATATAACAAACAAACAAAAAAACACGTTAATTGTGATCTGCTAAAAATATCTAAAAAAATGTCAGGCTATCGGTAATGTACGCTATCAAGAAAGATCATATTACAGCATTGGTAGATTATTTGAATGAAGATGACGCAATTTTTACGGATTGTTGCATAATCCTTGTCACATTATGTATCTCACCGATAACGACATCATATTTGCTCAATTGAACGGTGGTGTTAAGTTTGAACGATAAGCTCATATATCGACAAAATCTTTTCGCTGTAATCTCAATTTAAAATCTACAAATTTCAACTACCATATCAATACTACATCGCGTTCGTGAATTTTATCCGCCAGAATGGCTTTTTTGAAGTTTTTCCAATTTGATTAGTATGTCCAACAACTTGGTCTATCCAACAACTTGACAGACCAATGAAGTTGTTTTATATTAGCTTGTTGAACCAATAGATTAGATTAGCCAACTACTGGGATATTATTCTAAGTGTAATTTCGAAATACCAGTATCATAGAATCGTTATACTATTTTTAAACGAAGAATCAAAGTACTTAGAAAAAAAATTACTTGAAATCTAATCTACATATACTGGATGTTTTTATTCATAAGCTGTACACTGTTAAAAATATTTTGAGAATTAATATATGTATTGGAAGTTTTTTTTGCAGATACCGTATATTATATTGCATTTAATATACGGATATGTTGTAAAATTCAAATAATTATACTATTATCACAACTTTTATAAAGCTTTTAGTATTCTGTATACTGATTTTACGACAATTTCTTTGTATATTAATTAAAATTTGTATATTAAACTTAATAAACGCGTTTCTCCAAAAAAACTTTCAGAACTGTATATTCATTTTCATACAAAAATTTCTAACAGTGTATCGCATTGTGTAGTAAAGAATGTGTTGGATTGAAATGTGTAGGAACGACATGTGGAGAAAAAAAAAACGCGTGAAGATTATAAATGTGCGGGAAAACTGGCGTGTAGTATCGGCACTGTGGAGAAACGCACGTGGTGAATCTGCGCTGTGGTGACAAGAAACCTGCGGCATAGAAGGGCTAACCCTTCAATTATTATTTTTTTTTTTTCATTGTAATTTCCAAATATTAGTATCGTACATTTCTTATATTATTCTTGAATATAAAATAAAAGTAAATAATATCGAGTTCGCACACCCGAATCATAAGTCTCATCGTTTTGTACATTGAAGGTACCTTTTTCAACCATGAACAAAAATGATGCCCTTCTAGTTTCGATCACGCAATATATATTCGATTAAATTAATTCAGATTAGATTGTGGTTAGCTCGTGGGTATGCAACATGTGCACTGCAAAACTGGCAAACAAAACTCGCCGGTTTGCTAGTGACGATAAAGAGGAATAAGACAAACAAAAAAAAAAATAACAGGAGGAAGGGACAGAGAGCACATAAGAGGGATCGAACGAAGGTTCACAATAGAACGGCTTAACCTGCCGCTGAAAGAGATGATTGATTATCGTTTTTTCGTATGGAGTTCCGTGGCGATGCTCCAATCAATGATACACTGTATTATATATATATATCAATTCATAAATATCGTACATATTTATAGATCGAAAAAGGGTTGAATTTCATGTGGCAAAAAAAGAGTATAGTACCGGGAACAATAATTTAATGCTACATATGCATTGAGGGCAACGCCATTTTTTTGACAAAAATTATACTAGAGAAAATAATGTCGACACCTGACAAAGATTTCAGGTTTGACAAATTAATTATTCAATGGGCGCCAATTGGTTTTAGAGACAAACTAATAAGTTATTGATAGTAACATAACAAATTTTGCTTGGCGAGCTTAATAAATATTTGTCTATGAGACAAAACAAAGATGTTCGATGGGAGGGACCAGATAGAAATAAATTTGCAAGTTTAAAAAGAAGCAGACAATTCAGCAGGCGATATACAAACATGTTAAATTCTAAGCTACATGAGTAAGAATATACAATTTCGTTTGTTGATCATTTTTCTTTATTTCCACAGAGTTTATTTACGGTTTGATAATAATGTAATTCTACAGTGTTATCTTATAGGCGACTATATATTGTATACGTTTTAATAATGTTAGCGTTTTTCTAATGCTAACGTATATGAATTTTATTAGACTCGGTATAGAAAATCGAAATTGATATGTTTGAACGGTAAATTTAATATAGAATAATGAACTTTGATAATCCGGAGATTGAAAATTATAATACATTATTATTAGATCGACAATTAACAAATCAGTACATGGAAATCAACATACATTTTAGGAATAATAGTGCTGGGTTCGATATTTATGACACGTTGTCGTATTAACTGTAAGATCAAAGTTATCTAAAATTTCGGTTACTAATATTGAAAAATACCGAGCAAAGTATTTGCAATTTTGTCTACATGGATGTATTACGTTATGGAAAATATTTGCGTTTTGAACATAACATTGTAAGGTATTTAAGGAGGTTCGTCAGTAAAATTGAAAATGCACAGAAAAATCTGAAATAATTACCGCGTTTAAAATAATTCATAAAAAACTCACATGAATTTTTTTGGAATTTTCGTCTACATCGTTTACACAAAATTAATTTTTTAATGCATGCATTTTAACATGGGCTCTTATAGCGCATTTACGAAAAAAAAAAAATTGAAAACATTTTTTACATCGTTGAATTTTTTAGTATTTGGTGGAATTAATTCTTTTTTCTTCGATGTAAAAAATGTATACAATTTTTCAATTTTTTTTTATTCGTAAATTTGTAAAAAAACAGAAATAATGAGAAAACATTATTTCTCAACCGCTTTCCCTAGAAGATCAACGATTTAGTTGGTACAATTGAAAGTAGAACAAGCTACGGGCAAATAATATCAACCAATTAGAGCACCTTCGAAAGGTGTTTACTTTGAGTTGCGAAGTTGATCCGATTCATATATACGCTAGGATCAAGAAACGCTCGCGCGAAATACTTGAGTTGTTAGCCATCTAGCGGACATAAGATTCGATTTGAGAGCTCGTGGTGTATCACTACTAAATATTCAACTGGAAGCGTATAAAAATATTCCTGGACAATAAGATATCTAAATTATTTCTACAATATTTAAGCAATATTATGTGGTATGTGGATAATAAAGTCTAAGTGTTCAATTATTATAAACAATTCTATAATTCACAAGATTCTTTTTATAACCCTTTTTAGGTCCCTAAGCAACCAATAATTCGGCTGTAGTGAAACCCATCAGCTACCGCTTATGAACTTCTTCCTTCAAACTTATCCCACAAACGCTTCTCCCTATTCGTAGGTTAAGGTCACAACCGTACACACGCGAGGGGCATGACATTGGATACATAATAAGCTGGCGATATAAACACGCTTTAAAATTCCTGTGACTAGTCCATTTGAAATAAACACACACGAGTGACCACGACTCGGATTCTGAGTTCTTCAGACGTTGGATCCCAAAGTCTGTGGATATAACACGGTAAAGTTGCACACGCACCCAAAATATATTTGGGGGGGGGGGGGGGGGGGGGAAATATGGAGTGCGTCGATGAGCGTGTAACTCCATTGTAGTAAAAACCCGGACAAAAGTCCAGACACAATGAGGCAAGAATTTTTATGACAAAATAGCAGGAGAAAGAGGGAAAAAAAGAAGGTGAAAAGGACAAAAACGGTTGAGAAGGAGATGGCTGCGTGCGGTGCGGAGAAAAAACTAAACGAACGAGACGTTACCACGCGGAGAGGGCTGAGATCCACCCACCCCTTTTTATATACTACCATTCTATATTTACCTGGCGTGGATACGTTATATATTATCATCCTTTTCTATTTGGATGAGTTTGAGGGGGAGCAGCTAGAAATTTTTCTCTCCTTTTCTCACTCTTGAGGATGAACGAGGCACCTGTTTGTATTTCTGCCGCTCGCCGACACATAAATCATTCACGAATGGACTAACGCCTTTTATCACTGCGGTACCTTCAGTCCTTTCCGTTCTTCGTCTGTATTAATTCTGTGTATAAAGTTCGAGAGTGACTTCAGGCAAGTGTAATTTTTATTCGAGTGCTTGCTGCTAACTAAGCAAGTATTTTTTTTTCTTTTTTTTTTTACTTACTCGGCTATATTAGAGTTGGGAGGTTTCATTACTTTTTCGGATAAATATGTATTGGAAAATGTATTTAAGTAACCGTTGTTATTCTTCAAGGATAAATATGATGTATTTATTGCTAAGAAAAAAATGTGAAAGAAATGCTCTGCATTTTTTAATTTACTTGTCAATATATTGTTTGTTTTAATGGACTGCCCGTTTCCATGATTTTTTGTTGTTGTTCTGCGTTTTTAATGGCAATGAACATCGTTGTTAACTCGTATACTGTTTTAAAAAAAGTACTGCATTTTTGAGGGGGCATATCCTCCTTTGTCGGGGGTAATTTTTTTACCACCGTTGTACGACGAACATTTTTTTGTTGTTTAATTTTTAATTTTTAATGTCAATAATTGAAATGGAAGCTTGCGCATTGTTTTTCTATTATTTTTTTGCTTTTTGCAAAGCTACCTCTATGAGGAAGTATGTTAATTAATTATGGTTTCTTTATAGGGGAAACTTCGTGAAAAGCGAAAAATAATAAGGAAGCAATGTGAAAGGTTCTACTTTACATCCTTGTTTTAATTAGATGAATAAACATGTTGTGAAATCGCTTTTTCTATTTCGATATTACGCTATATTGTTATTATTAGAGCGTTTTCGAAAGTAAATGTGATAACGTATATTTTGTACAATAATTTAACATTCAATAAAATCAAAAATTTCATACCGCTTGTGACTAAATTATACCTACATAATCGCTATCTAAAGTTTTGGAAAAGTTACAATAGAACGATAATGTCAATTTCGTGAAAAATTCGAAATTGACATTATCGAATTATCTTGATTCTAAGCCACTTTTTCTCAATATTTGGATCATTCTTAATATACTGACATGGGAGAAAATAGTACATTATGATACGAATAAAACATTTCTAACCAATGCTGTAATTACACTAATTAAGAATCATGTTTTCACACGAATATCATAGAAAATTTTACCTTACATGATATAAGAATGATCATTTTAGCACCGAGTACAATAATAATATTTTATAGCACAGTCTGCGTGAAGTAGCCACTTCGCTTCGCTCGCGTGCGTAGAATAAGTACTTCTCGCACTAGTGGGATAAAATTGTATACGCTACTCGTGCGAGAAACTTTATCTGATCTCGTGTGATCACAACACTCGCCTTTGGCTCGTGCTGCAAACTCACATTCGTCGCAAAAAAGTTCCATCGCACTAGTATCGTAATGTACTATAACGATACTAGTGCGATAAAACATTTTCTGACGGGAATAAGTTTGCAGCACAAACCGAAAGCGGGAGTCGTAACCTCACGAGTTGAGAAAACGTTTATCGCACGCGTATCGCATGAAGTTTTATTTTACAAGGTGTGAAAATGGGGTTTCATGGACCCAGAGCGTGTGTAAGACCGCGTTTCTCGCACCAAGTGAAATAAATAATATTATTAAGCCATTTTATAATAATAATAATATTTACCTTTTGTGTATGCTGTCGTAGTAGTTAGCTTAGGATTGCGAGCATATGATTAGAAGCGACGCGTGATAATAAATTATGAGAATAGTCCAGTGTATCAAGTACAAAGCCGCATAAATTCCAAGTACTTTATGCATCCATAACAAAAAGATGCGTTGAATCCAATTGAGCCCAGAAAATTCCACATTCGTGCTTTCGTGTTGACGCATCGTTCACAATGACAATTATTCACAAGCCAATTAGGAATATTATTATCTATGGATGTTAGTTTCACGGTACAGGCCCTTCTAGTTCACTTAATCATAGAGGTTAGTAGTAATCAATGGCTTCAAAGAATAACAATTCATCGCTGCTTTGTAACTGAGACAATTGACAGCCGCTCATTGCCTCTCACACATCACGACGTAGCTTCGTGAAATAAAGGCAACCAAGTCATTTTTGCAATGGAATTACAAATCGCTGAAGACATACAACCAATTTCCACAGAAAAATCATTGAAAATTCACCATCTCACCATAATTGAATTATAATACTTTAGCCATTACAAAAATTGTTCTTAACATTCGTCATTCATATACATAATTAGAGGAAACCAATTTAGCGCAAAAATTGCGAGACATTCACGACAAAAAATTTAATTAATTAAATAAACACACACACACACACGCGCGCACATAGAGACATATTTTCTACGCCACTTTTCTCGACGTCTTAGGTGATTCTAAGTATGTTAACATGAAAATCTCGAAAAAAAAAATTTCACAAAAACAAAGCTTCCTCTATGAGAAAGCAAAAAACTTGACTAAATAGACTTCCTCATAGAGGAGACTTTGCGTACGATGAAAATAAATGAGGAAGCAGTATACGAAGTCCTACTTTGCATCCTTATTTAACTCTCAGTGTACTAATGGCTTAGTCTTTACAACAACTTTTTTCGTTTCAGTGTTGATCGAGGTTCGATTAATCGTTTGGTTTTACCGGTTGGTTCTAAAGTGGAGGGCTATTCTCTCTCAGTGGCAGCGGCTGCGACAACGGGGAACCCCGGGGTTCGCGCGAGCCCCCGTCCTTTCGAAACTGTATACACCGTGTAATATATAGATGAAGAACCATTCTCGCATACCTTTGTCCATCCTACGTGGGACTGTGCTCCACCACCGGAATAATTCGACTGCAATTTTTCTCGCATTATGCCGGGTAAGCGTTACTAATGGCTAGCAACACCAAACAGCACTACTATAAGCTTGGACTTAACTGTTGTGGTCAACCAGGAGACACGCGTGCTGCCTACGCTATGTCCTTATCTCCTATTCGTTTAAGGAGCGCGAAATACTTCATGTTTACCCTCGTCGGAAAAAAAAAAAAATTTCTAAAATCGAAATGCTAATCTTGCTAAGTAACAAATCTGTTCTGTTAATTTTATCGGATGGTAAAATAGATCGTTTTCTCAATTTGAGGGTAACACTACTCTAGAATTTTGGAGTTTTGTTTGTCTCAAACAAAACTTTAGGTTTATAAAAATAATATGCAGTTGGTCATACAGTGACAAAAAATTTTAAAAACGTCTAATTAATCGATTTTGACCCACATCTCGGAGCGCGCGCTTTTAGCGTAATCGTATAACTTTAAGGACCTTTTTTTTAAACTACTTTTTTGAAACTGTGAGGACGGATTAGTTGAACACCGTTGCATGAATCGGTCTTAAATTTTAAAAGTATCTTCGCACTAACATTCGTTATAGAAGTACATAACCGCTTTTTTATTCAGTATAAGGTATTTTTTTACGTTATGAACGAATGAAGAAAAATCATGATTTCTAAAAAATTCGCAATCTTCTACTCCATATTCACAATATATATATATATATATATATCGCGCAGAAATAAATCTAACCTAACCACAACCTAAATTTTTCTATCAAATCCAGAAACTATCAAATTAAACCAAACAACTCATCCAGACGTAAGCTATTTAGCGAGATAATTGAAATCTTACGAAATGTCAAGCAAAATATATAATAAAAGTAAGTAATAAATATTTTATGTAAAGAGTTTTAAAAAAATGTTGTAAAGAAAAAATGTAACCCTTCTGATAAATAATTTCTTTGTTTTTTAATGTAAATCCAGAAATTGAAAAATGCAAGTCTGGCCGATTACACTTTTTCGACTCCAACTCAAAAGTTGATTCCTCATTATAACGTCTCAGCAGTGGAGAGGCTAGAATTTCCTCGTTTCTTGTTCCAAAAGCCAGTGACAACATCAAAGCTGTGCAAGAAAAAAAAAATCAATGCCTCCAATCAAGTCGATTATTGTCAGGATAAGAGGCAATTGGGGGAACAGACACATAACCGACGAGAAAAGACGTTACAATTTTTTTTCAAATGAAAATTTGAGGATAGTAAAAGTGATTGAAAAACTCTTCTTCGCTATACATTTTCATATGACTAGATATTTCTGAGAATGTCCTGTCTCCAATATCGCACAAACGGGAACATAAAAGCGAGCGAAATCCAAAAGAGGGCTTACTCATGTAGTCGAGTTAGCCCGAAAAAAAATGTAACGCTGGGGGCATAACGGGGATGTCGGGCAAGTTCGAAAAGCCTGCATTATTACAGGACCCCTGCAACGCAACGAAATGCAGATGCAAGTATATCCAGAGAAAAGATTTATTAAATTACAATGAAATTTGTTTTAACGACATAAACTTTCTCATATGTCCGTTGTTTTTTAAATGAGTATACACTACGAAAACCAAAACCGTTAAATGAACAAAATAATTTATTTAAATACTCTCTAATTTTGAAACAACGATACGTAAGGTATAAATAACGATATATTTTGTTGAGTCAATTTTATAAAAACAGTCGACTGTATGCAGTCAAAAGAACAGTACAATTGGAGCAATTATAGACTTGGCTGAGTCAATTGGATAACCTGACTGCATGTGTTTAATATATATGAGGCATTCCATACGGTTTCGAATGGTCAGAAAGTTGTCCACTCTAAAAAAAATTTAATTTTGTCAAATTATTCCATTGTTTGAAAAAGAGAAGTGGACATTTTTTCAAAATTTTTGGATCGCATTTTTCCAGTTTTTCAAAATTTCAAAATTCTGTAAATAAAGTTATATCTTGAATGAATACGATTAAACAGAAAAATGTTTCAGGCAAAAAAGTTGCAGTTTTGCATAAATTTTGTGAACAAAAATTTTGTTTGATTTTTTCGAGTTTAAGAAATGTCTATTTTCATGAAAAATATACGAAAATAATTTTTTTCGGTCGGTATGTCACTTTTGATTTATCTCAAAAAATTTCATAAAATTTTATTATCTATTTTTTTGAAGATTGCTCGATCAGTTGTTCCTAAGTTATACTTTGTTTTGTTATTATGATTTTTTTTTTAGAAACATCAATTATTATTAAAAATTATTTTCTCCCAAACTGTTTTTTTTTTTTTTTCAAATTTTTAGACAAAAGACCATCTACAATAATAATATTAATGTTTTGGAGCTTATTGGAGCATAATTCATCGGTGACGTAGATTGAACTCCATTGAACTTGTTCGAATACTGCGCTATATATAAAAACTTTATTTATTCCAAAAAAACTTTATTTATGCTTCACTTCATTTTCACTTCTGGAAAAATAAATAACTTGAAACGATCTATGTATGCTTCACTTTTTCCCAGTTCTTACATTGTGATTAATGTTAACAACAATAAGAAAAAATAAGAAAAAAAGAAAGAAGATAAGGAAAATCCAAAGTACTTTTATTTGTCGTAAATTTTGCGAATTTCCTGAAAACAAAAAATTTTATCATTTAACGACATTTTGTTGAATTAATTCCACGACCATTTTGAATTACCATGGGCGACAGTTATTTTTTTTTTTAATTGCACACTCAGTTTTCGTACGCCATATATGTGTGCTATTGTTCCACTGATGAATGCGATTTTAAAATGATATTTTATTTTTTGTATAACATAGTTGCTTCTTTTTGATCCTCGATCCATATGAATATGAATTTTTTTACCATTTTCCAAAATACCACGTGGAATTGAGAAGTGACGGTATTTTTTGATTATAAGTTTTATAAATTCCAATAATAATAATATACCTACGATTTCTCTTTTACTTGACTCGAATATAATTTCCCTTTTTTTGAGTGATTTTTTTTTAAAGAGCACATTTTTCATAAAAATAATTTTTTTAAAGGCGATTTTTATTCAAGTACTTGGCGTCCGTTTTTCAAAACTTTTTTTAAGAATATGTTTCGTCGAGGATCAATACATTTTTTTCTTATGATTTTATTTTGGGTGACTCGGTCCTCTAAATGCAACAGGTAGGTTTCACTTAAGATTTAAAAAACGCTACTGTCATCCCACGACCAGAAATTATTTCACAAGTCATTCGATCGCTATATTTCCAGTCTTCTCCTAATAACACTACAAGCACAACTTTTCATTCAACTCTTCATTTTGATTCTTGATGACAGGTTTTCTTGACAGGTTTATGACTTCCAGAAGCTTGGTGTTGAATTAATCATTCTTGCACATCTATTCAGTATAAAATACGGTTTAAGAGCGTTGAGACTAATAGAACAGCTTCGAAGGATGAGAAAAGATAAAATTTTATATGAGACTTTCACACAGGTGGGAAATCAAGAATTTCATTTTATTTTACATTGCAGAGTCACGGAACACATTTTTTTATATATACACTGTTAGAAATTTTTGTATAAAAATTAGCATAAAGTTTTGAAAGTTTTTTTGGAGAAACGCGTTTATTAAATTTAATATACAATTTTTAATTAATATACAAAGAAATTGTTGTAAAATCAGTATACAGAATACTAAAAGCTTTATAAAAGTTGTGATAATAATATAATTATTTGAATTTTACAACATATCCGTATATTAAATAAAATATAATATACGGTATCTGCAAAAAAACTTCCAATACATATATTAATTTTCGAAATATTTTTAACAGTGTAGGAGCAAAAATGGTCCTTTACCATTTATTTTTACCGGGGAAAATCATTCTCATTTTGGTGCTTAGTATATGAAGATGCAAACAGGAATTTTTTTACCGTTATCTAATAGTCTTATAGCCATAATAATTATCCATGTCTTTTGAAGCATTATTTTCCATAATTTTTCAGTTTGACACTTTTTTCATCCCTTGCAGTTTCATTCAACTTTTCAAGCATATATTCTATTGGAAGTATCATAGTTTTCCTAAAATACAAAACACTGTTGCATATTCAGGTTTGTGTATATTCAGAGTTGTTCTTGGTTATTAACATAATAAAAGTTGCAGTTTATACCTGTTTCTATTGACTTCGAGTGCCATACCACAAACAGATTGGAAACGGTCGAGAGACTCCGTTTATATATTTTTCTCACTCTCACAAGTATTTTCTCCTGGTCTATCGAAAATGCGCCCCCGCTCACGCAGTTTCGGTCCAAACGACCGATTTTCCGCTCGAGGGAAAATATATCTTACAATGAAAAAAAAAAAAAAAAAAAAAAAATGAAAACGTAGCGTGACATGTTACTGTCGTGAAGCGTAAAGTCTTTTAGCATGCTCTCGATACGAACCACCTGCTGTGCAAACAAAACGGGAAATCCGGTGAGGGAACTTATGTTCGAAGTGATCACTCATTATTTGATTAAATTTTAAATTTTTATAATTGTAATTATAGGAAGAATGAGTAAATAAATTAAAATAAATGAACGAGTGTTTAAAAAAACGTAGTGACTCAAAGATTTTATAGCAAAGGTGCAAAAATAAATAATATATTTTCGTGATGATATTTTTACATGTTATTAAAGTTCAAATGTTGAAATGTTGCTTACTGGTCATGAATTTTTCCCAGTGATTAATGGGGTCTTTAAATTTATTCGCATTCTCATATGCAAAATTTATTAAAGACGACATGCAGCACAATTAATAATCACGTTCGCACATGATAAATAATATTCCAATTATACGCTGAATGTTTAATAAAAAAAATTGTTCTTGGATTTGTGAATGAAAAAATACTTTCATTGGTGAGTTTTGTAATTTCAATGCAAACGTAGTCAACGGTGTAACATTGATGGTGTATTTATTCTATTGAATGGTTGTGGATTTAGAGAGAGAGTATATTTTTTAATTAGTATGTCTTTCGAAAAATCGGTTTTACAGATCGATCGCGAAGACATTTGCAGTGCTTCAAGTGCTGACTTGAAGTCACTGAAAAAAAATTGACCTTAAAATCACTGAATGCATGGAGAGAATGATCTGATACTTTTAACCATATCTCTAGTAGATAGTATAGTAAGTTTTTAGTACAGGGGAAATACATGACGCCATCTATCGTCGAGTACGAGATCGATTATGGTGAAAATCTGGTGTTGGAAACTGCATCACAAATAATGTCAAAAATGGAGAATAATCTAGAAAAAATGTAAAAAATAATGAAAAATCGAGAGGGAAGAATCAATAAATTATCAAAAAATAGCAAAAGAAGAAAATCATAAAGATTCCAAACGAAATGTCAGATTGGTTCGAAGATTTAGCGACATTTGGACGTTTTTTTTCGATTCTTAACATTATTTGTAAAATTTGTGACCCAGTCTAAGAAAATTTTCGGATGCTTCGTAATTTTTTCATTTTATTTTTTTATTTTTTTATGTTTAGTTGATTTTTTTCCCGACTTTTTGTCAAATTTGACAGGTTTATCAAACGTTTTGAACAAAGCTGACGAATTTTTTTATTTTCCTCTTAAATATTCGATCGAATTCATCATTTTTTTCGTATTTACAAACAAATTTGAAACATCCGTTCAACAGTTGAATGAAATTTAACTTGTAATTAAACTTCACGACAGACAATGGCTCCAGAATTGACCTCAAATTTTAAATTTCAATTGAAACTGATCTTAGAGGGCGGAGAGCTTCTTGATTTTTTTTATTTTCAAAAATGTGCGCAAAATATCGAATTTTGAATATGTGTTCGGCATAAAACCATCTACTAGACTCAAGATTTTTTTGCAAAACGCATATCCAACATTTGTTGTATACTGCGCATTTAAAAAAAAAAAACAAAGTCAAAATAAAGAAAAAAATCTGCAAAAATTCTTATGAATTCAAATAAATTAACATATCATTTTCATTAGAAAAAAATTTAGGTTGACTGATCGTTTGTTGAACAATTTTTTTTTTCAGCAATTTGTTAATAACATTTTGGGATTATTATTATGCAAAATCAATCTTTCCAGCACGTTTAATATGCATTATTTTTTTTTGATTTTTATCCCATCGGGAAGTGATCAAAATTGTCTCTGAAACTCACTTTTGGCGAGACTGTACCTATAATACATCCTTAATGTGTTGGCCAGAAATAAGTTGCTACAAGCTACAACGATTTACTCGGTGCGTACAACTATCTCGAATAGTTATCGTGACAACGAAAATGAGTTGGCGCAACTTTTCAGTGAGTTCGCCTAACTAATCAACGAGATCGCTCACCCACTTCAAACCACCGTAACGGGCGCTCGCAGTCTCAAATTTTTTCAATTAATCGAAGCGTGTGATAATAACACTGTGACGAACAACTATATTTGTGGAGTTTCGCATCATTACTAGACATAGACATTTTCGGCAAAAAAAGCTGTCAATACACATTTTTGGCAAACAAATAACTGTCAATACACATTTTTGGCAAAAAATAGCTGTCAATACACATTTCTGGCAACAAAATTGCTGTCAATACACATTTTTGGCAAGAAAAAGCTGTCAATACACATTTTTGGCAAAAAAATAGCTGTCAATACACATTTCTGGCAACAAAATTGCTGTCAATACACATTTTCGGCAAAAAAATAGCTGTCAATACACATTTTTAGCAAAAAAATAGCTGTCAATACACATTTTTGGCAAACAAATAGCTATCAATACACATTTTTCCAAAAAAAAAAGCCGTCAATACACATTTCTGGCAAAAAAAAGCTGTCAATACACATTTTTGGCAAAAAAACAGCTGTCAATAACATTTTTAGCAAAAAAAATAGCTGTCAATATACATTTTCGGCAAAAAAATAGCTGTCAATACACATTTTTGGCAAAAAAAGCAGTCAATACACATTTCTTTCAAATGCCAAAACTCACAAAAAGGGACAAATGTCAACGGGTACTTGAACGCCCGTGTCGTCCGAATATTTCAAATAAATTATTTGGCGTATCAATTTTTTTTTTCTCTCAGTGCAGGATGCAATAACATATGATAGTTACAATGGTAACAAGTTTTAGAAAGCAGTTCAGGATCAGAAACGCCTGTCTTGTTTATTGTCATCGGGCGAAATATATACGTGCACGTCAACGATGGGGATAATATAGCCACGTACTAGGTAGTCCTGTAATTTGAGAATTTCCACTTTCCTGCAATCCCGGATTGTAGCCGGCGCCGTCGCACCCCTTTGCGAGTGCTTGACGCTCCGCCACAGAAGCTGAGCACCAGAGAACGCAGAGGATATAACCATCTTCCTGCTCTATGATCTGCTCGTTGCTCATGCACCACAGTCTGAGTTTCATCCCTCTTCAAGTTAGGCACAGTCAGTCAGAGGGAGGTTGCCACAATGCGGACGTGATTGCAAATCCGCTCGTTATCGTCGAAACTCCTTTTCGAAGGGAGTGTAGTCGACCCACCCTTCGTGCTTTGCCTTCCTGGTAAGTATCAGACACGATCAAGAGGACAACGTCCGTCAGGATATGAGCTAGTCTGTCACATGATATATCGCTTCAACCAGTAAAAAAAAACTCTTTCCTTTTTTCCCATTTTTTTTACTTCCTCATAGGAAGCTTTGTTTTCGTGAATTTTTTTTTTCGAGATTTTCATGTTAATATACTCAGAATCACCCAAAACGTCGAAAAAAGTCGTCTAGAAAATATCTCTGCGCGCGCGCGTGTATGTGTGTGTGTGCGCGCGCGCGCGTGTGTGTGTGTGTGTGTGTGTGTGCGTGCGTGCGTGCGTGCGTGCGTGCGTGCGTGCGTGCGTGCGTGCGTGCGTGCGTGCGTGCGTGCGTGCGTGCGTGTGCAGGGCTTCGAAATGCCAAGTACCTGTAACTCAGGAACCGTTTAACCGATTAAGCTAAAATTAGCCATACAAGTGAAGCATTAGTTCGTCTTTGTTTTTGCAATTTTTAACTAAATGTATGCCGATATTTGTATTTTATGGCTTCTTAACAATTTTCAAAAAGGAACACACTCTCACTCTCACTCTCACTCACACACACACACACACACACACACACGCGCGCGCGATGTTTCAGCCAATTCTGAGTGTTCCGACATTAAAATCTCGAAAAAAAATTTGTTTCCATGAAAACAAAGTCTCCTCTATGGGGAAGCAAAATGAACCATCTAATATTTTATTACACTAGCCCGAATATATTTTCCTTCGATGCTCCATTGATGATAAATGGACCGAATATAAATTCCTCTTGGGTCGGCCGATGTTGTCTTCGAGGTCTCCCATCTCTTCGTCACTTCTATGCTATATATGCAAAGGGAGATGCTCCGACTGAGGGTATCCCAAGTCCGAGCCAAGGCGATGCACAAGCAGGAGCATAGGAAGCTGGACTTTACGCGAGTGAAGCTGTGAGAAGGTTAGTTCTACGCATTCTTGATCCAAGGAGCATTTGCGCCCTATGAAAACAGTTACCACGCACTCAGGTTCAACCTTTCTACACCGTGTTCTTCAACGTGAGTTATGGCTATCCACAACATCGTCGATTGTTCGCTGGGTACGAACGCCGACGCCTCGCGCTTTCTCTGTCATGCGGTTGCAACGATATATATGTATTGTGTATATTTGTGAGTGTGTTTATGTATATATATACATTTGAATTAATGTATATCTGTGTAAAGGTACATCGAAGCATTCTCATGTCAATGATGGCATGTGGTATGCGCCTACCCTCAACCTTTTCCTATATTTCCAACTCATACTTTTGTATACTCGATACATATGGTGTGTACATAGATTTATGTATTTATAGTTTACTCATTTCATTTATGTAGTCGATATATGTACATAGATATATATTTGTAGAGATGAGTAAGTCGATATATATATCGATATATATATATATATACGTATCAAGCATTTCATGTCAAATCAACCTGGATGTAACCATTGATCCCTTCGATTTCTACCCCCACTTTGCGCCCTTATAGAGGAAGTTTTGTTTTCTTGGAAAAAAAAATTCGAGATTCTTATTTACGAACACCCAGAATCGTCTGAAATGTCAAGAAAAGTTTTGCATAAACTAGTGATTGGAGAAAAAAATTTCTTGCTCCTTCAGCTTTCACATGATGATGAACTAATTCAATGATCCGTGCTGATTAAGCCAATATAAATTTGAAAAATCTAATGGTTTTTCAGCAATACACTTTTTTTTTCTTATAAGAAAAGCCGTCATTTGAATGATCTTTTGCGAAAATCATAGTCGTTGAAACTATATTCAACTGGGATTCATGTCTTGATCGGATCATTAGCTTCAATTTTCCGAAGTTAATATGTTGACACTATAAATAAAAGGACTAGAGTACTGAAAGATATACATAGAAAATGTGTTCATTTTGATTGAGATTTTCGTGGTGGCAGGAAACTAGAATTTCTGAGGTTTGAATTTGAATTATTTTATAAACCATAGATAGAAATTTGTACGTGCTATCACAGATGCCTTGTTGATAGTATAAGTTGCGCTGTTGAGAGAAAATTAATCGTATGTTTCGTTATACATTTGAAAGTTAGGTTTTTATAATTTACATAAAACCGAATTATTTGATTGTTCGCATGATTTTCATGCTATCACTTTTTATTAATAGGAGGTTCGTCAGTAAAATTAAAAATGCACAGAAAAATCTAAAATAATTATCGCGTTTTTAATAATTCAGAACAAACTCACATGAATTTTTAGGGAATTTTCCTCTACATCGTTTACCCAAAATTAATTTTCTTTATGCATACATTTTAATATGGGCTCTTATGGCATATTTACGAATAAAAAAAATTGCAAAAATTGAAAAAAAAATTTGCATCGAAAAAACAAAAATTTATTTCAACTAAATACTTAAAAAACGATGTAAAAAATGTTTTTAATTTTTTTTTAATGCCTAAATATGCCATAAGAGCCCATGTTTAAATGCACGTATAAAAAATGAATTTTAATCGTTTCAAGAAAATTCGAATAAAAATTGAGATTGTTTCTTAGAGATGGAATAATAACATAAAAAACCGAGGATGCAATCCGAGAGGTGAACGGACCAGATGCTGGCAGAGTTGGTATGGAACGCCCCATATATACATATATATATATATATATATATATACATGTATCTAATATTACAAAAGAACCCGCTGGCATGGGCTATCAAAACTTGTCACTTGTCACGGCGTACCACCGGACACCTGTTTACCTTTCTTTTCCCATCGTTGTGCATATGCCCACCATCCTTCGCGATCTATACCGAGGTAGTTGACGACCTCGAAAATTTATTCGAAATATTTTCGGAACAGATACTGTCGGCATGATCAAATAAATGTAATTTTAAGGAGGTTCGTCAGTAAAATTGACAATGCACAGAAAAATCTAAAATAATTACCGCGATTTTAATAATTCATAACAAACTCACATGAATTTTTTGGGAATTTTCGTCGACATCGTTTACGCAAAATTAATTTTTTTATGCATACATTTCAACACGGGCTCTTATGGCATATTAACGAACAAAAAAAAATGAAAAAATTGAAAAAAAATTTTACATCGAAAAAAAAAAGAATTGATTCCACCAAATACTTAAAAATTCAACGATGTAAAATTTTTTTTTCTTATTATTATTATTTTTTTCAAATTCGTAAATATGCCATAAGAGCCCATGTCAAAATGCATGCATGAATAAATTACTTTTGTGTAAACAATGTAGAGGAAAATTCCCAGAAAATTCATGTGAGTTTGTTATGAATTATTAAAACGCGGTAATTATTTTAGATTTTTCTGTGCATTTTCAATTTTACTGACGAACCTCCTTAAGTTGGATTTTTATTTTTTATTTATTTTGACTGCGTTTTAATAAGATGGAGGTGAAAATAGCAAATGGTAGAAATAGCGAATGGCTGAAATAGCGAATATCACAATGATGACCATTCTAGATTCAGACGTTCCTAATTTCAGAATTCGCTATTTTAACCATTCTCTATTTAGGTCATTCGCTATTTCGACCCCCACCCAAATATGGAAACCCTGAAGATAGGCTTAGTAGAAAGAAAAAAAAAATGTTCATCCATTCTTCGTCATCCAGAAAAAAATATTATAGAAGCACTTGGACCGTAAATCATTTGCCATAACGACTGTGCTTTGATTGAGATGGCGTTGATTAAAATTACACTCTCTTCGACAATATTAGTATAATTACCGCGACGGGCAACACAATTAGGCTCTGGAATAATGAACCCGTGCATGATAGTATGCCAAGGACCGTGGATGAAAGGATGGTGAGGGGTGCAGGAAAACTATATATCGAGGATGAGGGCGAATGAGACGAGCATAGAGAGAAGGGCGCTGGATCGTTAAGCCGAGAATTGCCGTGAGGCGAATTTATTAGGTTTTGTGCGTGTGTATGTGCATAAAGTTGCGTGCACCTGTGAGCACCACGATAGCGACCTGTTCCCACAGGCCAACCATACGGATAAAGGATTCTTCAGGATATCATCGCTATACGGTGACGTCAAGCTAGAATCTGCACGGGCGTCATAAAAGCGTGCGAAAAAACGGTCCAGGCATTACCGACTGTGCTACAGTTGATAGACATGCTAGATAACATCTACATACCACATGCACACTCTCCATTTCCACTTCAGTAGTGAGTGTGAAGTTGGAAAGTGTGTTTGCATTCTACCTGCTACAAATCAGTAGCTGTTGAACTGAATATTTCATTACAAATGATAATAATTTGTATGGCAAGAGCATAAAATAGCACATTTCAACGCTAGGGAGAAATAGCATATTACGACATGAGCGCGGAAAAACTTTTTTTCACAAATCCTGCAATCATGCAATCTGACAAGACCATTTTCCGCCGAGTATTGTATACGATTTCATTTCACAAGGCGTGGAAAGGGAATTTTCAGCGCGCAGATAACTTCACTTTTCACACCGTAGTGGAGTGAAAGTAAATTTTACTATAAGGGAGGAAAGTGCGTGATTGTCTCTGACGAAAAAAAAGGTCGGGCTTTACTCGGACAATGAGTTTAACGTTCGGCAAGAATCCTGCACTTTTCTCCCTTCGAGTCGATGATGTAGTGTCAATGATGTAGAGTCGATGATGTAGCGTCAATGATGTAGAGTCGATGATGTAGCGTCGATGATGTAGCGTCGATGATGTAGAGTCAGTGATGTAGGTCCATGATGTAGAGTCGATGGTGTAGAGTCAGTGATGTAGAATCGATTATGTGGAGTCGGTGATGTAGAATCGATTATGTGGAGTGGGTGATGTAGAATCGATTATGTGAAGTTGGTGATGTAGAATCGGTGATGTGGAGTCGGTGATGTAGAATCTATGATGTGGAGTTGGTGATGTAGAGTCGGTGTCGTGGAGTCAGTTTGATGTAGATTTGATAATGTGTAGAATCGGATTTTGTAGAAATGACGTATTGCGAGTTTTTCGTGCCATTACATTAGAGGAAGTGTCAGTTCTGGCAACGAATTTATACGAAACTTACCAATACTTAGTTGAACTATTTGAATCGTTGTTCGTGTATAGAGTCCGAAAGGACGACATCAGAGCGTGCGAAAGATCGGACCATGCGCTTCCTAGGGTGGATAGATACGTTTGATAATATCTACATACTGTATAAGCACCCTCTTTTTTCACTGTGTTCGTGATCCCGCTAACTGCCAGAAAAAAAGGTCCACGTGCATAGCAAACCTTGTTTGGTCACAGGTGTACACATGTTAAGATATAGCCTTATTGCAGACAATATCCAAATATGGGGGAGAATGTCCGACATCTTGATAAGGGACTCTTCTATTGCTAATCTTACGTACGCTAACAAACAGCAGTTCACGGTTATCCGCAAAATCATATCATAGAATCCTGTCACACACACTGACAGTTCTAGGAGATCTCGGGAAAAGGAACCAAATGAATCAGGGGAACTGAGAATATTGATTTATCTTGAGTGAGATAAAAAGGTCGGGAAGGTAATCAGCCGAAAATAACAAAAACGCTATCATTGAATGAACTGTGCCGAACTGCGAAAAAAAAAAGTTAAATAATAATCACAAATGCAATCACCGTGACAGATTTAATTTTAAGCTATAGGGCAATATTTTGGGAGGTAATTCGAACCCATTTATTCAGAATTTAAGGAAGGTATACAATGTCATAAATATTTAAGGTAATATCACTTCACAATGCAAAACACTCTTTCACAAAAACGAGTATAGAACATTTACTACACGAATAGAACGTAAAATTTATGTTTTCATTATGAGTTGACTTTAATTTGACCACACCTACATTGAATTTTTATTTCCTTTCGTTCAGTAAATTTAATTTTCGATCGAGATCGAGAACATTCGTTTCTTTCAATGTTTGTTTGTGTTTGTTGTTACGTTTGTTAATGTGCTTCCAATACGTTGTATGTATTTTTTTTTTAATCTATTTTATCTAAGGTCAATATCGATTAAGTGGAATTTTTTCAAAAATAAAAAATAAAACCGATCATGAATCCGTAACTGACGAACAGAAAGCGGGAATGCGTATTTCGAGAATCTTCCACATTATATAGTCTTCCATTATGACAAATTCGACACTTACATAAAAGTTGAATTAAACAATATATATTTTTTATATGAATGTATCACAAGTCGATTGAACCAAATGTTTTCTATGGATGAACATAAATACGTATTATAGTTAAGTTTGGTGTTTCATTACTAGATCATCAAAGAAACGTTGATTTAAATAACTAAATCAATTACAGAGAAGAAATTCTAATGATTATAGAAAATAATTACGCATTGGATTAAAAGAACGTTCTAATTGATTTTTAATAAAAAAGATCGAATACATATATCCAGTCGTTTTAACTAGATATTCTTTCCGGAAGAACAAAGTATTTAGTACGAACGAATACAATATCTATTTAATGTCCACTGCACAGTAAAAACTGCTTCGAATAAATAAATATGTTCGAAATAAATAAACTGCAAAATTGAATGAAATACATATTTGTTCCAGGGCAAGCAAATTTTCGTTGATTGAAATGAACAAATGTTGAATAGACAATTTTAGTTAATATTCCTCAATCTTTCTTCTGGGTGTGCAAGTCCGATGGTAAATTTATTGTTGGTACAATAATTTTAATAATTCGATTTAATTTAACTGTAAAAATACTTTGACTTTATTGGAAAAGCACCTGAATTTAACATCGCAATTATAAATTTAATTTAATTGACGAGTTTATGAATAAAAAAATTCCATTCTTTTCTGACAGTGTAAATCGTCGAGTCAGAAATCGCCAATGATCAACGCCGCATCCTCATTGTTAGTTGCGTGTGCGCATGTGTTGGTTTAGTGATAGCACGACGACAGGAGGGTGGACTTACGAACGAATCCAGGGCGAATTTACTTCTCCAATGGCGTGTTATAGACGACACGTGGCTTCCTGTATGACCGACTCCGTTTAAGCTTCCCTTACAGCTTTATACAATACCTAGCACAACATATTATACGTATGTTCCCTACGAATAAAACATTGTGACAGCAGTTCTGTGGAATTAATAAGGCAGGACATCCCCTTATCTTCATATCACTTTTCATCATATATGTTCACTCTAAATAATATTTCCAGCAGATATTTCATAGGAAACTCATAGGAAGTTATAGGAAATTATCCAGTATTACGTCCTGCTCTACTTTTCTAGGCAAAACTGTACATAATTAAATATTTTATCATTTATTATTGGGGTCGTTGCTGGGATTAAATCCCAGATTTTAAATTATCGCTCGAAAATAGATAAGTTGTCAATATAATGATATTTATTCGGCACAACACATTGAATTCGCGATGATCACAAGGCAATGATAATATTCGTTGAAGAATCATTTAAAGCCGGAGATACAATATTATTTATTGTTGTAACGCGTTTACAATATTCAACGCGAAAGACAATAAAAATAGAATCACTCTAGTATAATCTAAATTTAACGAAATTTATCGTGTGAATTTCACATCACAAAACCTGTCAATATTAACACTTTGATCAGTAACACCGTCAAAAAGTCCTTGACAGCCGATTTTAACGCCATGGATTTCTAACAGTATACGAGTTATAACGACAACGCTTATCTTACGCTTAAATAAGACTAAGGAAGAATTACTCGACATAGGATAACCAATATTTTACGGAAATTGGAGCAGGCAATTTTTCAAATGCTTCAAAAGGACGTGACATCTAAATTTCCGCATACATATTGTTATAGAAAATCTGGGATTAAATCTGGGATTAAATCCCAGATTTTAAATTATCGCTCGAAAATAGATATGTTGTCAATATAATGATATTCATTCGGCACAACACATTTGATAAAGAATCATTTAAAGCCGGAGATACAATATTATTTATTATTGTAACGCGTTTACAATATTCAACGCGAAAGACAATAAAAATAGAATCACTCTAGTATAATCTAAATTTAACGAAATTTATCGTGTGAATTTCACATCACAAAACCTGTCAATATTAACACTTTGATCAGTAACACCGTCAAAAAGTCCTTGACAGCCGATTTTAACGCCATGGATTTCTAACAGTATACGAGTTATAACGACAACGCTAATCTTACGCTCAAATAAGACTAAGGAAAAATTACTCGACATAGGATAACCAAAATTTTACGGAAATTGGAGCAGGCAATTTTTCAAAAGCTTCAAAAGGACATGACATCTAAATTTCCGCATACATATTGTCACAGAAAATATACAACCAATGTTTTTCTATGGAATAAATATTTCGTCTATAAGGAAACAAAAAAAAAAGATAAATTTATTTCCACATGCCAGAAATTGGTAGCGGTCAGCAATTAGGACTTTTACACAGCCGATGAGAGCGGTGTAACATCCCTTCAAAGTCAGTACAAGCCTACAATGAACTTCCACCCTACATACGGTGGCTTCACTGGCGTGAGCGAGAGTGAGTGAAGCGAAAGCGGTGGGTATGAAACTCTAATCCGATTATTCCTTTCGAATCAACGCACTCGACGTAACGCCGTGAGACGATCGTTCTTTCGCTTCGTACATACATAGAGTCGGACGATTGTACAGTGGCGTCGTGAACATAGTGAAAGACAGATTGAGTCATCGAGTATATAAAGCCACGTGCTGGTGTACAATTTTCTGATTCGCTTGTGAATTTTGATGATTTATATTTGAGCAGCTATAGTTATGAAAATTGAATAAAATATATGCTACTCATATATATATATATTGAATAATATATATGTGCGTGTGCGTGTACGTAAGCGTGTGCGTAAGCGTGTGCGTAAGCGTGTGCGTAAGCGTGTGCGTAAGCGTGTGTGTAAGCGTGTGTGTAAACGTGTGTGTAAGTGTGTGCGTAAGCATGTGCGTAAGCATGTGCGTAAGCATGTGCGTACGCGTGTGCGTGTTCGTGTGCGCGTGTGTGTGCGTAAGCGTGAGCGTGTGCGTGAGCGTGAGCGTGAGCGTGAGCGTGAGCGTGTGCGTGAGCGTGTGCGTGTGCGTGTGCGTGTGCGTGTGCGTGTGCACGCAGGGCTTCCAAATTTCTGTTAGAAAAAAACTGTTCAGCAATTGAGCTGAAATTTGGCACCGAAGTGAAGCAGCAGTTCGTCCTTGATTGTTGCTATTTTTCACGAAATATATGTAGAAATTTCAATTTTATGCCTTCTTGAAATTTTCCATAAAAGGACGTGCTTTCGTAAAATTGATGATATTTCCCGAAATAATTATTTTTAAGTGCAGGTACTTTTAATGGTGTGTAATAATGTTGTGTTACGGATAAAACAACATTGAAAAAAATGAAAAAACTTTTTACATCGAAAAAAAAAAGAATTGATTCCACCAAATTCTTAAAAATTCAACGATGAAAAAAAAATTTCCATTTTTTTTTTTAATTCGTAAATATGCCATAAGAGCCCATGTTAAAATGCATGCATAAAAAAGTTAATTTTGTGTAAGCGATGTAGACGAAAATTCCAAAAAAATTCATGTGAGTTTGTTATAAATTATTTAAAACGCGGTAATTATTTCAGATTTTTCTGTGCATTTTCAATTTTACTACGAACCTCTTTAAATCAAATTAAGAAGATTTCCTACCCGGGGAGAGAATTGAGTATTCGGTGTGGAGATTTCATCGAAACATAAGATAAGTACACGATAATGATAAATCTAAGCATATCGAAAATTTAGACAGTAAAATTTAAATTTGGCGAACCATAAAAGAATTGGCTGATCGAAAATCTGTATAAAATAATAGAGTGATGACTGAAGAACGAAAGGTTTGAAAGAATATTTTTTGTGTGAATTTAGATGACGATAAAAAATTGTGAATTTAGAAAAATGGTATGAGTGGGAAAAAATTGAAACGATAAACCTGAAAAATGACTTATTTGCGAAGAAAGATAATTTATAATCAAATAACGAGGAATAAGTTATGATGAAATATTACATGATGTTAATTGATGAAAACGAGGGTGAAATATTCTGAAGAGAAAAGTTATCAAAAGTGTCTGAAATTAGGTCTTTTATTTATTGAAATTTGATTGCACGCTCTTTTTATTATTTGTCTGTGTGTCTTGTGGATGTTATTTATTTATTTCTCATATTTCAATCATATTTCCCATATTCGCCCTCAAAACGAGGGCGAAATATTCTGAAGAAAAAAGTTATTAAAAGTGTCTGAAATTCGGTCTTTTATTTATTGAAATTTGATTGCACGCTCTTTTTATTATTTGTCTCCGTATCTTGTGGATGTTATTTATTTATTTCTCCCATTCTTCATTCAGTTCTGATTACCTACTCCATAAATATTAAACACAGAAACGTTATAAATGTTACAATTTACACCATGCAAATTGTTTCTTAATAATTGTTGCTATTTCTCACATAGCTTTCTCTATGAGGAAACTAAAATCGAGAACCATACTTCCTCAATAAGTCAGCTTTGTAATAAAAAAAATTCAAAAATAATGAAGAAGCAATTTGCAAAGTTCAACTTTGCAGTTTTTTTCTCCGTGTTCAGGTTGTGAGTGCAACAACCTGCAAAGTTGAGTAAGAGAGATATACAATATATAAAGAGTATGAGATATAAAGACGGACGTTGTATCCGAGATTGGTGAATTAACGGTGTAATTAATGAAGCTCGCAAGAATTTCAATTTCCTTTATTTTCAGTGTGTTATGTGGGGGCGCCTCGAAGAGAAGAAGACGGGCGGTCCTCCTCCGCGATATCGATGCAGTCAGTGCAGTAGCAAAACCCACCAGCATAGGTACAATGCAGAATCAGTAGGTAAGAGGGAGAGAGAAAGAGAGAGAGAGGCTCCGAATGCTTATAGACTCGTATATCTCTCAATAGGGCCTTATCATATTTATGGGATGCACTGAAAGCGCACTACATGAAAACCGCATCCGTCGTCACGCATATTTTTAAATACCAATTGGTCCCTCGAGTTCTCTTGTCCTTTCACTCTTTCTCTCTTACACATATCGTCTTTCGCTCTTTCTTTGGCTTCCATCGAGTGCATTATCAGCTACAGTAGCAGCGAAATGCTCGACTTCTTGCTCAGCGACTCTTCTCCTTATATTTTTACCTTCTATATTTTTTACCTTAACATACACACATACAGAAATAAACGTTGGTGTTTTTTTTATATTTTTTACTGATGAATCCATGCGAATATGATAAGCGTATATGCTACGATTGCAATTATTCATTCGTTTTTCCTTTGTATCTCTTTTTATTCGGAAGCGGCAACATTCTGCGCAGCGACTCGTAGTACGAAGCCGAGATAAGAGCTCAGTCGACACTGTGTAATATATATACTCGGCGTAAGACCATCGAATAGAATTAATAATAATATTATGCATGTTCGAATATTGAATTAGAAATATATAATTTGGGGCAGTGTATTGTTGAATTTATGAATAGGTACAACGAAATTGGAAAAGGAAATGTGAAAACTAATACTCCCGTCTTTTTGCCCTGCGGCCTGTTGGGAGTGATAAGATAAATGCCTAAAACCTATAGTAAAACTGAACAAGTTAAGATATTGAATAGATTGAACTTTGCATTTTTTGATGACCACGAGCGACCTCTAAATATTTTTTGACTTGCAGTAACCTTCGCGACAATTATTTTTTCCGCAAAAAGAAATGAAATTTGGGTCGAGACTTGAAAAATAAAAATAAAGCTAAAAATATTGTCACCCTAATACACGTTCATCCAGACATTTTTTCTAAGCCACTTTTCTCGATATTTGGAGCATTCTGCTGATATGAAAATATCGAAAACAAAATTTTCATGAAAACATTTCTCTATGAGAAATCAGAATTTAGTGTTCAGTTGTGTCATTCAATTTTCTCATGAACTGTAAAAAAGCGTTTTCTGTGTATTCACTGGCGTCTGTTCAATCACTGGTACATTCATCCTGGATGATTTATTCACATAAATATGTATTGATATCCTGCCTCAAGTCCCAGACTCTGTAAGCAGTTACATGTTCATGTACTCGAGAGGATTACAGTAGGTATGGTAAAAGTAAAATGGATTCCGAGTGGAACCTCTGCTGCTTCAACATTTCTCTATGAGAAATCAGAATTTAGTGTTCAGTTGTGTCATTCAATTTTCTCATGAACTGTAAAAAAGCGTTTTCTGTGCATTCACTGGCGTCTGTTCCATCACTGGTACATTCATCCTGTATGATTTCTTCACATAAATATGTATTGATATCCTGCCTCAGGTCCCAGACTCTGTAAACAGTTACATGTTCATGTACTCGAGAGGATTACAGTAGGTATGGTAAAAGTAAAATGGATTCCGAGTGGAACCTCTGCTGCTTCAACATTTCTCTATGAGAAATCAGAATTTAGTGTTCAGTTGTGTCATTCAATTTTCTCATGAACTGTAAAAAAGCGTTTTCTGTGCATTCACTGGCGTCTGTTCAATCACTGGTACATTCATCCTGTATGATTTATTCGCATAAATATGTATTGATATCCTGCTTCAGGTCCCAGACTCTGTAAACAGTTACATGTTCATGTACTCGAGAGGATTACAGTAGGTATGGTAAAAGTAAAATGGATTCCGAGTGGAACCTCTGCTGCTTCAACATTTCTCTATGAGAAATCAGAATTTAGTGTTCAGTTGTGTCATTCAATTTTCTCATGAACTGTAAAAAAGCGTTTTCTGTGCATTCACTGGCGTCTGTTCAATCACTGGTACATTCATCCTGGATGATTTATTCACATAAATATGTGTTGATATCCTGCCTCAGGTCCCAGACTCTGTAAACAGTTACATGTTCATGTAGTCGAGAGGATTACAGTAGGTATGGTAAAAGTAAAATGGATTCCGAGTGGAACCTCTGCTGCTTCAACATTTCTCTATGAGAAATCAGAATTTAGTGTTCAGTTGTGTCATTCAATTTTCTCATGAACTGTAAAAAAGCGTTTTCTGTGCATTCACTGGCGTCTGTTCAATCACTGGTACATTCATCCTGGATGATTTATTCACATAAATATGTATTGATATCCTGCCTCAGGTCCCAGACTCTGTAAACAGTTACATGTTCATGTACTCGAGAGGATTACAGTAGGTATGGTAAAAGTAAAATGGATTCCGAGTGGAACCTCTGCTGCTTCAACATTTCTCTATGAGAAATCAGAATTTAGTGTTCAGTTGTGTCATTCAATTTTCTCATGAACTGTAAAAAAGCGTTTTCTGTGCATTCACTGGCGTCTGTTCCACACTGGTACATTCATCCTGTATGATTTCTTCACATAAATATGTATTGATATCCTGCCTCAAGTCCCAGACTCTGTAAACAGTTACATGTTCATGTACTCGAGAGGATTACAGTAGGTATGGTAAAAGTAAAATGGATTCCGAGTGGAACCTCTGCTGCTTCAACATTTCTCTATGAGAAATCAGAATTTAGTGTTCAGTTGTGTCATTCAATTTTCTCATGAAATGTAAAAAAGCGTTTTCTGTGCATTCACTGGCGTCTGTTCAATCACTGGTACATTCATCCTGGATGATTTATTCACATAAATATGTATTGATATCCTGCCTCAGGTCCCAGACTCTGTAAACAGTTACATGTTCATGTACTCGAGAGGATTACAGTAGGTATGGTAAAAGTAAAATGGATTCCGAGTGGAACCTCTGCTGCTTCTGCCGGCGCTTTTGATCGATAAACGTGTCGCGACGTCGCGGTACTGCTGGGCGTGTCCGCGGCGTCATTCCGCCCCCGCAACAATAAGCGACCCACACGAAAAGCGTCCTTGTCGCCCCCAAAAACCCTGAATCAAGATATTTTAGTTTTTCAGTCGATTTTTATATATCTATATTTATTTATTGACAAAGTCATTTTGTAACTCGGAAAAAAAAAAAATTTATTAACTTAGCGAACGATAAACTGTAAAAATAAAATTTCTTAAAATTAATACACCTTTATTGGAAAAAATATATATAAAAAAATATATCTGACATATAGAACTTTCCGGACGATAATATAAAATATATTTTTTATTTTGTAACTCGGAAAAAAAATAAATGTATAAACTTAGCGAATGATACACTGTAAAAATAAAATTTCTTAAAATTAATACACCTTTATTGGAAAAAAATATATATAAAAAAATATATCTGACATATAGAACTTTCCGGACGATAATATAAAATATATTTATTATTTATTTTGGGTGCATCCTAGATAAATTGTTAAGTCGCATGTATTTCGTATATATTCAAGAATATATCTCAGTTACAGTATTTTTCGGACAAGTAATATGTCATTTATCTGAAATATATTTTTTAATATATCTTGGATGTACTTTTCTTCATGGGGGTTATCATATGCATAAGCTGTGTACTGAATTCATTAATATTGAATTTTTATGTAAACGGTATTACAAATATTGTAGCGTTTGATAATGTTACGACACAATTTGGTTGCAAGCAATACTATTATTATCATTTGGAATTACATATAATAATTCGTAAGAAAATGTTCTAGTGCGAGATTTAAAAAAATTGGAAAATGTGTATTAATTTTCAAATCGGACACTTAATTTATTGACTGTCATTTGAATAATATGATAGTGATAAATTTAGTAGCTATCGATTGTAATTTTATCTCACTAGAATTGTAAGATCGATAGGCGCATATTAAGCTTGCGATGGAACTATATTAATGTTTATTCCCTACAGTAAGTCTTTTAAATTTTTCAATATCTTGCCTGGCGTTTTTCAATATTAGTAACGAAAATTTTGATAACTTCGATCTTGCATTTAATGCGACAATGTGTATTTATTTTTTAATCCAAAACTAATATTCCTTAAATTCATACACGTTTCCATATAAAAAAACGCAACCATTTTCAAGAGTGAAGTTTTTTTTTATTTTTTAAAATAAGGGCGTAGTCACTTTAATTTCCATGAAAAAATGTGTCAGAACATTATAATTTCACGAAGTAAAAAAACCCACTCATACGTAAAAATATTAAACATTTTTAAACTGTGTTTTTTCACATATTTTGAATAATTCAAAATTCTATAAAATCCGCCCCACTTGAACGTATCTTCAGTTATGAAGAACTATTTAGGTACATCGTTGACCTTCTACGAAATTTGAGGAAACCACGTCCTCTTTTCAAAAAATTTGAAATTACATAAAATAAATAAAATCAAATGAATGCATATATTCAGTCGAAAATCACAACATTTAAAGAGAGAGGAAATTTGGACCCTTATCCCTTAAACTAAGTAAGAGACGATTAAATTTTCGAAGCCCTGCACACACACACACACACACACACACACACACACACACACACACACACACACACACACACACACACACACACACACACACACACACACACACACACACACACACACACACACACACACACACACACACACACACACACACACAAAATATTACATAATATTACCAAAAAAAAATTTTTATGACAACAGTCCTCTATGAGGATGAGGAAGCAAGATAAATTTTTGCAAGACTTTTTTGTTCACTTTACAATAATAGCCATCTTTGATATTCATGAGGAAAGCTTTGCAAAACCTTTCTTAATGAGACGGTTAACGAAATGTTTCCGGGACTTGGGACTTGTCCTTCTCAACATCGTCTTAACGTCCTCGTGGTGCGCCTCAGTTAATTCAGCGTGTAACCGTACGCACAGGATCGAGTTAACGCTAAGATCAAATTGGATTTGGTCTCGGGACTGCTGCCGTTTCTACGGTAAGTCCTGCTGATGCTGCTGTTGCTGTTGGCCTTTCTGAAACTTAGTCATCCGACAGGACCCTTCTAATCCGTTTATGTTCCTTCCTACATTTCACTTCGAGTATGGCTCTTGTACCTTGCTCAAGCTCTCATGCACTTGTGGTCATTGTTATGCGAATACTAATATTTTAAAGCCGACGTACTCAGTAAAAAATAATTTTATGGCGTAAACATATAAATTATTTTGTTAATCACATGATATTTTCTTTCCATGCAGATTTTTCTTTCCTCATAGCGGAAGCTTTACTTCACGAAATTTTTTAAAAAATATCTTCATGTCAGTGTACTCAGAATGGTCGAAAACATCGAGATAAGGGGTTTAAAAGAAACATTTCCGTATGTGCGTGTGCGTGTGCGTATGCGTGCGCGTGTGCGTGTGCGTGCGCGTGTGCGTGTGCGTGAGCGTGAGCGTGAGCGTGAGCGTGAGCGTGAGCGTGAGCGTGAGCGTGAGCGTGAGCGTGAGCGTGAGCGTGAGCGTGAGCGTGAGCGTGAGCGTGAGCGTGAGCGTGAGCGTGTGCCGAGCGTGTGCGTGAGCGTGAGCGTGAGCGTGTGCGTGTGCGTGAGCGTATTTATTTATCTAATTGCTGGTAACGTTTGTGGAAAAAAAGTTTTGATCAAAGGTACGAATTTCCATTCGTGTGCTAAATTTAAGCTTGATAGCTAAAATGTTTTTTTTACGTTGAAATGAGTACATTTATTGTAATACTTTGATTGTAATACATTGATACATTGATTCGAATTTCCTATTGTTCGTACCCCATCGAGTCCACATTACTTCGGATTATGGCACTTAACTGTATTTCTTCTCACTACAATATATTAATTGCAAAGCAACATATAACTCTAAGCCATTCCATAGAGCGATCTAAAAAATATAGCAAATAGGACACCAATGTCTTTCGTGAGTCACATACATTCATCCACCGCGGCAAGTCTCATACGGCACCGCCACATAACGCTACTAACGCACATGTCCACGCTAATTGCGTGGTTTATTTTTCGTAAAAAAGACGTTAAAAAAGAAACCCGTTATCACATTTACTTCCGAAAACGCTTTCATAACGGAATAATGAAATAGATAACATGAATTCACAACATATTTATTTATCTAATTGCTGGTAACGTTTATGGACAAAAACTTTTTATCAAAGGTACCAATTTTCCATTTGTGTGCTAAATTTAAGCTTGATAGCTAAAATGTTTTTTTTTTACGTTGGAATGAGTACATTGATTGTAATACATTGATACATTGATTCGAATTTCCTATTATTCGTACCCCATCGAGTCCACATTACTTCGGATTATGGCACTTAACTGTATTTCTTCTCACTACAATATATTAATTGCAAAGCAACATATAACTTTAAGCCATTCCATAGAGCGATCTAAAAAATATTGCAAATAGGACACCAATGTCTTTGGAGAGTCACGTACATTCATCCACCGCGGCAAGTCTCATACGGCACCGCCACATAACGCTACTAACGCACCTGTCCACGCTAATTGCGTGGTTTATTTTTCGTAAGAAAAGACGATAAAAAAGAAATCCAACGAAGTGTTACGAAGAAGTTTGTCCGAGAAATACAAAGAGAGAGAGAGAGAGAGAGAGAGAGAAAAGTACTTCTCAGTGGGGTCTGAATAAAAAATGTTGTGTCAGCGTGGATGATTGGCCCAAAGACTCAGAGGCTCATCTCTCGCAGATCCGCGTCTTCGGCTTTCTTCGTCTCTTTTTTATTCGTCTTCTTTATAATTCTTAACCTCCGTCCCTCCCAATTCCCTTCGATCGTACTATTAACGACGATTGACTCGCCAAATTTTTGCGTAATATGTCTGAAATCAACCGATAAATTAAATTGAAAATATTATTACTTTGTGCGAAATTTTATTCGCATCCGGAAAAGAGAAAGTAATGGGTTGTCCCACGAATTATTGACAGGAGTTTGTAGGGTAAAAGTACTATTAGTGGCCACACTAAAAATGCCAATATTAATTTATCGTTAGTACAATCTATTCAAATTACTGAATAATGAGATTATTTTACATGACGAAAAGGAAAATTAACATTGAATATGTGATCCTTTAAATACCGAACTCTTTAATAAATTGTTTCTAAACAATTTATTAAAAGTTGAAGTTGAAAATTGGGCTTTCTCTTTGTGGCCATCACTGTCATTTACGTGCAATAGGACTGACCACGAATTATCAGATTGCTGGGGCCACATTCGGTACTAAAATGGACAGAACCGACATTTTTACCCTACTTTTTTTCTCAGATTCAGCTGCAAGTTTGTTAAGGATGTATTATACGTACAGTCCCGCCAAAAGTGAGTTTCAGAGACAATTTCGATCACTTCCCGAAGGAATAAAAACCGAAAAAGAAAATGCATATAAAACATGCTGAAAAGATTGATTCCGCATAATAATAATCCCAAAATGTTATTAACAAATTGGTGAAAAAAAACAATTGTTCAACAAATAATCAGTCAACCTAACTTTTTTTAAAATGAAAATGATATGTTAATTTTTTTAAATGCGTATCAATTTGTTTAGATTTTTGTCTTTATTGTGATTATGATTTTTTTTGTTTTTTAAAAATGCGCAGAATATAACAAATTTTGGATATTCGTTTTGCAAAAACATCTTGAGTATAGTAGATAGTTTCATGCCGAACACATATCCAAAATTCGTTATTTCGCGCACATTTTTGAAAATAAAAAAAGTCCAAATCAAAATGAAGAAAAAAATCTAAATAAATTCATACGCATTCAAATAAATTAACATGTCATTTTCATCATAGAAATAGATAGAAAAATGAAAAAGTATCGTAACGTTGGATTATCAAACGCTATATTTTTCCAATACCGTTCATATAAAAATTCAATATGAATTTTAATGAAATTTAATGAACAATTTATGCAATATATGGTACTTCCAATACAAGAATATTAATTTTAAGAAAGATTTCTTATCAGCTGACTTTCATACGGTTCGACAGACACTCTTACAGTTGAAGCAACGACAAAGCTGAATTCTTTTGTGTGTGTGTGTTTTTTTTCGCTGGACAGGCTTGCAAACGTATGGATATACTATAATAATAAAATCTCCATGAACATCTCTGACTTGCGCCGCACGCGGACGATGGGAGCTAATGCGTGACATCGTGTAATTCCCCTGCGATTAATTACTTCCGGGGGGAGGATTAGGATCGTCGTTAAGGATCGAAGATCAAGCGAGAGGATATCGCCGATAGCTTATTGTAGCCAATGCTTACTTTCAGGTCTCGATGCGTGCAGGAATGGATGATGCTTAAAGTACAAAGCGAACTACGAAGAAACAATCATTTTTGCGACTATACAAGAATAGTACAGTCGTATAAAAAACATTACGACTATAAATCAGGCATCGGCAATATTGGCAATCATAATATAGTACTTATCGGAGTTATAAGCATCCCATTAATTTCATAAATGCACTAGAAGAAAATAATTCGATAAAAAGAATGATTCTCAATCTTTAGACACTCCAAAAATTATTTGAAAAGAAGTAACAAGAAAGAAAATCTAGAGAGAAACAAAAATATTCAATGAAAACGAAATGTAACATGTTTCATAATAATTGTTGTCCTTTTTAAATAACTTGAAAATAGAATTTCTTTCTGTAATATTAAGAAAAAAAAATTGAAAGGTTTGTAGACTAAAGCTCATTATTAAGAGTACGAATTATTTAATTTGTTTCTGATGAGTACTATTGAAATAATATTAAAAAATATGGAGACCAGTTTAAATATAACATTTTCAATGATAATTGTTGTCCCTTTTTAAATAACTAGAAAATGAGATATTTTCGGTAATATTGATGAAAAAGAAATTATATAGTAATTAATAATAATTCAATATTAATTTTTTATCTTTTTTACTAGAAAATGAGGGAAAAATTACGAAGAAAGAGATTATTTAAAAAAATATTTAATGCTTAAAAGTCACATGATTAGAAATTTCAACACTGGCATTGATAAAGTAAGAACGCCCTTTGTGAATTCAATTTCCGGTATCTTAGAAATACCGATGTTGAAGTTCACAAATCTTCTGAAATTCAATTATAAATAAATTACATTTTTTGTAATTTCTGCACGGAACTTAAGATTTACAAAAAAAAATTGATTGCAAAGAAACCTCGAAGCAAAAACAAAAATTGAATAGATTCTTATTTTAATGAAAAAGTAAAAGAACGATTATTCTCCGTCATAAAAATTTAATTAAAATCAAACATATTCACTGAGGTTGCGCAAAAAAAAGTATGAAGGTTATTACAAAATTTGGACCATAATTACGTTATACAAAAAAAAAAATTCTCAAACTAAAGCAACATTCTATTGTCCTGTCTGAAAAACAACATGAATTATTATGTAGTTTAGCCCAAAAAATAAACAAACGGTACCAAATAAACGGAGAATTGCTTGAAATTCTGAACAATTGGAAAATTTAGGGGGAATTCAAAGAAATTAAGTAATTCTATTATATTCTGCCTTACCCATGCGCAATATCTTGATGGTTCGTGTGTGGGTGTTGATTTGAAAGATTCAAAACCTTTTGGTTATTACTAACCGAATGATATAAGTCCGAAGAATCTCCAAGTGCATTAATAAAGGTTACGGAATAAGATTTCACGAGACTGAGGGAAAAAACAGAGGGAAAGTAAGAACACGTATTTATATGTATATATATAGACGAGGGTTCAAACCGGCCGACTTGGCAGTATTCGTAAAATTGGGGAGAGCACGAATTCTCGTTGTCTGTGATGCTGGTGATGCCGGATCCTATGGCGTACACCGAGTCCGGTTTATCGAGCTGGAACAACAAGCGGCAATCAGGCATAACTCGATCATTTCATTCTTCTGCCTGCCTGGATCCTCCCTCAACCCCTGATCATCTCGTAGTCTTTTCTCCCTTGTCGTTCGTGTTGGACTCGCTTGACTCGGAGACGCGGCAGAAACTCTGCTTGTATAAGAACAGATAAAACCTGAATCACCTAGACAAAAACAAAAATAGCTGTTGCTAAACAAAAGTCAGGACCACGAAATAATATCATGAGAAAGAAAATATAATGATACACTTCTTTCAAAACAGAATGATGCACAAGAATGGTGTGAGGTCAAACTGCCCTCTAAAAAACAAGTGAGTTGTTTCAACACGGCTTAGACGTTTACACAGTTTCGCGTAATCTATGCAGTCGTTGTTTCAATAAAACTGGTATGTTTGAGTTACAGTATATGACAATCACTACCAGCATAATATTGGTTTAATATAATCTACAACTGAATTGATTCAAAAAAAAATTTCTTTGATTCAATCGTATACACTGTCAGGGTTGAAAATGCAACAAGGTTGACTCGACCGCACATGGTTGTGTTTAAAAGTAAAATCGCTGTTTGACCAATCGGTAGAGCCAAGCAGAATAAATTTAGTATAATCCTATTATAGAATAGATGTAACTAAATACGTTCATTCCATAACTACAAACAGTTGCTTGTACATACAACACCCTGTCCTAGCGCATAGAGAACGTGCGGTACGGTTCAGCACTGTGTGCCGTCAAAAAAGGGTTACGTGCGACTGAATGTAACGGCACAGTGACGCAACACGGTTTCAGGACGTTGAACCGTCACCGTTTCGTTACGTTCAGACATACATAACTGCACGGTACCGACACCACGAGTCGTGCCTTGTCGCTACCATGCCATCATCGTGTCGCCATATTGCTATCTGGAAAGCTGCTTTATGATGTTGCACATGACCACGAACTACCACGAACACACCGTGCCGATGCAAGCTGAGACGGTCAGCCTGTAATGTGCTGACATTTTTCTATCTAGGTATTCACACATTTAAAATCATAGCTTTGTCATGAAGACCTGCCATGAAAAATCCTATTTTCAACCCCGAATTCACTCTTTTTCCAACAATTTTTCACTGTCTTAGTCTGAAACCTGCGCCAATTTGAAATTTTTACTTCTTACCTCATACCATTGTGCTGCCCTTTATGTCATTACAAACTTGCAGGATTACAATGCTCGGTATGTACTCAATGAGGTTATAATTGATAATTTTTTAACAGAACGGTGTCATCTACAGATTTTATTTAACTTATGGCTGTTTTTAGTGAACTGAGCTCCCTTAAAGATAAAGAAGACTGAAAAACAGTGTACCAAGACCTCTAGAACAATTCCACGTCCGCCATGTTGAGCGTCGAAAAGATTGTGCAGCCCCGTTCTCAGGAATTCCATCTTTACCATCCCCTAACTCCCAGTCTCTGCCTCTCCACCGCGCCTGCCTCAGCTTACCCCTGTTCCAACGCTCTTCCCTTTTGTCAACCCTCACCATGTCGCGGATTGAGCTTTCTAACCACGCTGCTGGAATTGTTGAATCCGAAATCGCAAACACGCTCCCCCACGCCCCGCAGTTCTGTAGCGCCAATCATGGAGGATTCTATTCGCAACCCTCCGCTACATAATATCATCCCTCAGAGAGACGCAGCGAGCTGAAGGTGCAGAGCGGAATAGCTTTGGAGTTCGGGAAGTATAGTGTATGTATAAACGCATATACAGTACGTAAAGTATACACACGTGTGTATTATGAATGTGAAGCGTATTGTGTCTACCCGAATAGAATACCTTAACGTTCCCTGATTCTGGGAGGAAACGCGAACTACCGGAAGCTGGGGTGAAGACTTCTCACCAGTGAACTTGACGGCTCGAACAAATTTCCCTATGTGTATTACCACATATATAGAAGAATCTTGAAATCTGTGCCCTACAGAAATATTAAGGCATTTCGCACCCAGTTACAGGATTTATGTATCAGGGAAGCATTTTTTTGAAATCCTCAGTTTACTGATAAGCTTTTCCAAGCGGATGTAAAATTGAGCCCCTTACGGTGGTTTCTCGTTATTTTGTAACTCTTACAAAGTTATTATTGATTATACGTACACTTTAATATGTTTGTTGAATACCACTCTAAAAAGTGAAGAAGTGTGCTATCTAAACACGCTTTACGCATAGTGATTATGTAGTCACTTATCACACGTTCGTAAGTGTGTTGCTTGGAACACTTTTCCAAGTGTGTTGAATCAACACGTTTGACGTGTGTTGTTTCAATACGGTCTAAGCATATTTACGCATGTAGTCTCTTTTTACACGCTTGTACGTGTGTTGATCGACCAATGTATATGAAGCGTGTACTTCCTACACGCTTCACGTGTTTTTTTTTGGTTTCTTGTATCCTATATATGTTTTATTATTAGCAGATAGGCATACTTTCCTGTCATGAAACGTAGATACAAGAGGGGATTGAGGGAATGTTAGGTCTTCCATTCTAATTTCAAACGGAATCACAACGTCCACTTCGTAAACGCTGCTCGGTGATGACGTACGACATGTTTCAATAATTGCTGATTGTATGTAGCTTGAAAGCAGCATACATGGCAAACGAAAATCATTGATAACCGGTCCATTGTTGTGTCAGCTGTTATCGACTCCGACATTATACAATTAAGTTATTAATTTTAACTCGTCTTCTCTCGTGCTACAAACAGCACTCGGCTTCGCCTCGTGCCGTTATTGCAGCACTCATTCCGACTCGTTCAGCCACTTTCCAACCTTCGCTGAAAGGCCGCTTTCACGCACTAGTATCGCAAAATGTAAATAAGTCGGCTGTGGACGCATTGGAGGTTAGGTTAGCTTATGTTAGTAAAGGGCGAGTAGGGAGCGATAGGAGTAAGGGTGGGAAGGGTGGTAAAAGGCGATTGAAGTCATACCATGGAAGGAAGGAAAAATCTTTAAAAATCTATAAAATGAATAGGATAATTTCAAAAAAATCTATTAAAATAATGGCTTGTTCGAGAACTACATTGGTATACATATTGTATATTTAATATGTATACATATTAATGGTATACATATTGAATTTTAACCCCACCCCATTTTTGACGAGAATTTTCCTAGCGAATTTCGTCAAAAATGTAGGTGAGATATTAATTTTCGGAATTTTAGACTTTCGTGTATTTACCATTCGAAACTTTAACTCCGCTCCATCTACAGGCTATAGTCCTAAACAGTGCATTAGCTAGGTTTGGCGCTGGCTCAGTGTGTTTACATCGTCAACGGCGTTAGTTGCCCATTGTTGTCGACAGTGTAAAGTGCGCCTAAGAAAGAATTGGTAAAACGAAAGCATGTAAGTATACATCTTTTTAAAAGATATATTATATACGCAATATTACCTATGTATTGTTCGTCTAGACAACAAGAAAATCGTCGAATGTCATTGCCGTTGTAAATTTTTGCGTAACCTGCACTTTTTGCAACGCGCCATAAACATAACCTTCTCTTTAGTAACACCCGAGATCAGGATGAAAAGTCGCGATGGTTTTAATAGGATCCTAAATTGGTAGAAAAAATATTATTTTAGTCGGTTTTTGAAGCAGTACGAGATGAGGTAGACGGTAAGCAATGAGTTAGACGAATTCCAACGCGATTTCGGCGGAGATAGCAGAGATTGACACAAATAATGAGATTGATGTTGTAAGAAAAATTAATCAATATATAATGAGTGGAATAACATATATTTTTTAATGCTTTTTTGTAACCTATCCTTCCCAACCTACCGTCACCTTTCACCTTCGCTTTCTATTAATTTAAGTATCATTTTAAATACACATATTTCCGACATTGACTGGTAAACGATGCAGAAGTAGCACATAACCGGTCTAGCAATCTTCACTATGGCGCGTTTAATCAGCAATATATAACGTTATTAAGTGAACACAACTGGCACCGTTTGCCGTACTGTATATTTGATACCAAAAATTCGCGTTAATAATCTGTAGGGCAGTCATCGCCAGACTGGTCGAACAAACCGAATTTACTCTGCTGCATGAGAACCATCGTCAAACTTTTGAATTGTCATCACCAGAAAATTCTCTGTCCTATAGGACAGAGAATGCGCCATATATGTGTGTATCCTCTGTTACATAGAATGTACATACTCCGGTCGTTCGCTTTCACATGTACCAATTTTTTGTTTTGTTTTTGACAAGGCTGCCGGAAAATCCGCCGTCGAGGTCCCAATTTGCGGATTATACACTAGGCGATCGGACGGTAGTGCGAGTCTCCACGTTTCTATTGTCTCCGGATCGGGGGTAAAGCGAGAAATGCGTAGAGAGACCACGGCGAGTACAAAAGGGCGCGACGCCCAGCCCGTCTGATTGAGAGAACGGGAACGTGGTTCATCTGTATGTACATATATAGTTGTATCAGGTCGCTCCAGCGTTAGGCGTAGGTGTGTGCACTGGCCGACTGGGTAACAGGATTATCCGAGGGGGTTGCCGACGGTTTGCAATGCGGAGCATGGGGGTTGATTCGTCGAGGGGCCCCGAGGACAAGTGGACCGAATAATGTTACTTGGTGGCGCTGCTGGGATGTGTTAAAGGTTCCGCAAGGCGTATGTAGTTACACATATACTAGGATGGACCAAAAAAAAAGAATTCCGAATTTCACAAGGACTTAATGCAGGAAAGTACATCCCCAGTAGTAATGATCGTGTGAAATGATTTTCTGATCGGATAGTATATTCAGTTCTGTCAAGAGGTTCAAAATTGTTATTTTTTTACTAAAGAGAGAAAAAATTCGTCTTGCTTAAAAAAACATGTGAATGAATGTTCTGTTTTCTTCATTTATACACGAAGATCAAAAATGGCAATGAAAATAAAAAATGTTTGGAATTTATCCACAGACAGCTTGTTAATGGACGACAAATTAGAAGTCTGGAATTATTGTCTATGCTGTTGATGAAAACGCAATAATTGGCTAATCTTTACGGATCTGAAGTTTTGCTGTATTGTCTAGGGCTCAACGACAGACTCTCGTTTGTAATGTCAGTGCAGATTGTTCTTGTAGCGGGCGTAAGTGTTACGCAATGCACAGTTTTCTGATCAGCTATTGGCGCATAGCAAATGAATAGCAAAAATCGAGGAATATACGGAGTAATCGTATAGTTATGCGACGTCAAAGTGTTTAATCATAAACTGAACGATATGGATGTAATCTTAGACTACTGAAATGTGAGATCGAGATAGTCTGGGAAAGTCTGGTATTTGATTGCACTCAGGATTCGCGCGGATGCTGCTAAAAACAAGCCTCGAACAATAGTGTCTTAAGGAGTAGAAACAATGTATAACGAGGGAAAGAATAATATGAAAAGAATATATCACGCCGTAACTATTATTTTATATATAATTTGATGTGCCATAATTTTTGTTCCAAGAGAAATTAAGGAAAAAAAATCTGTTCCGGGATGAAAAATGTATTTTACTTCACAACTGCGAAAAAACATCATTTTGAAAGCGTGCGACAAGTGATCCTGCAGCGATTATAACAGTCTGAAGTTAGCTTTATGACAAAGCCAGTGACAACCAATCAGTATGCTAGAAAGGTGGCTTCAGTTTTCAAAATTTCAACGATTGATGAGCTATGATTTTGTCAAAAAAGGACAATGCGGGACGTGACATCATTCCTCAACAGTCACGAGCTGTGCTACGCGTTATGTAGCCATGTACTATGAAGGGGTAGTTTTCGGTTATTACAATATATAGGACTAGGAATAATAATAAATATAACTATTATTAAACAGACACTGGTGGTTCCGCGGTCTCACCGGCTCTGGCGATCTCACGCGTTAAGCAGCTCTGCCTGCGGCCATAACTTGGATGGGTGACTGCTCAGCCGTGCACCGGCTGGCTCATAAACTAGTGAACGGGAGGTCAGTTTTTTTGGAGCCTTGGTGTATATACTTACGGAAGTTTTATTTTTTTATTTTTTTAAATCGCATTTCCGTCCGTCTGCAGGCATTACGCCTATTACAGGGTCGGCCCGGGTCAGTAGCCCGTCCCCCCTGAGGGCCTGATCCAGATCAGTAGCCAGTCCCTCCTGAGGGCCTGGTCCAGATCGGTAGTCATTCCAATAAAAAAATAAATGAAAGAAAAATGCTTAAATTAAACTTTACAGAGGTTATACAATTGAGCGCGTAGAGTAAATTCCAAATAAAATAGTATATGAACACAGGCCGCGATTTTATGACAATCCAAGATTGGATAATCCAAGTGGTTCGTAATATTCAGAACCGACTGCTTATTTTCAATATACCAGTCTTGTATTTGTCAATGACTAATGTATCTGAAAATTAGAATACAGTATAGGCATATACCGGTATATTAATTTTCAAACTATTTTTTTTTACAATGTAGGTACTTAAATATAGATAGGTCGTAGGTTTAAGCCCCGGTGCAGGTAAAAAAATTTCGTCGCGAAAATTAATACCCAAGTACCAGACAATCGCTGGCAACATAATTTGTCCAAAAAAAAAATGCCCGATTAATATTTATATTCTTTTAAAACCGTTTTCAGTACATTTCGAGTTTTCATATGTGCTTGGATATTAACATGGCGCTCATTTCAAAATTCAGCATAAATGTTTATGGAATTTAATCTCCGAGGTAATTAAATATCAAGACAAATGTCTATGAATTTTACGACTCTTTTCGTTTGTATATTAATAAATGTTCTTATATTAAATGTAATATACTGTAGCTGCAAAAAAACTTCTAACACGTTTGGATTAATTTTAATACAGATTTTTCAACAGTGTAAATTTGTAGTAGAGTTCATTGTACAAAACATTAGTAACCCTTACACTTATTTTGAGAGAGGAGTCGTAGGGTGTTAACCTTTTTCTTACAACAAAAACAGAACGCCCTTCATGTATTGCTGCTGATGCAATAAACCGTTTGTCCCTTCTCAATAGGCGAAAGTATACGCAAGTGAGGTAGAACTTCTGGCTAGACCTGCTGGCCCTTTGACTATTATTTGGTATAATGCAATTCATAAATCGATTGACTGTAGCGAGCGCTATGACTGGAATTATCTGTCCACAAATGACGGGGTTTTTGAGGGTGCTGGGGGAGGGGCAATTCGCTTTGATCGAGCTTTCTTCCGTTTCAACAAGGGTGCATATTTATCACTTGCCTCTTCGATGCCAATACAGACCTGGTAAAAATATTTCTCTGAAAAAATTTTAACTGCGCTGTTTTAAGGATTTTTACAGATTTTTCGATATTTAGATGAGTTTTTTAAAATTATTTGAGCAATTATTTCTAAGCCATTTTTACGAATACCATTATTTTTAATTATTCGAGATTTATGCGAAAAACTTTGGAAAAACATGAGATAGCGATTAACATTAAACTTAACAAAACATGAGATAGCGAAGTCAAATTTTTGACATGAATTCAGTACGATCTAGCGATAATAATTACACAGTTTCGTCATAATTTGTAATGTAGCTTAAATTTTTCGGGAATTTAACTTCGATAAAAAATAAAGCTGCAAAGACCCGAGTCTTCTTTTAACAGGATTAGTAAGTGAAAAATGTTGACGGTGTAAGGCAGTGACCAATCAACTGTAAATTCGTGATGAGTCGCCCGATAAAGACAAAACGAGGAAGGGGTTCGCTTCGAATATAAAGTCTCGCAGTTCCAACCCTCTTTAACTTCCTTTCAAATGGTGCGGCTCATTTGGGAATGAAACGTCGCAGTTTGACGGGAAGGAAGAAGATTATTGTGGCCCAAAGGGGCGATCGCGACCAGGAAAGAACAAGAAAAAAAGTTGGAAGAGTCGATGGAGAAGAAGAAAGCGTAAAACTCTTCGTTTTATTCCTTTGCATAGCTTGCGCGTAATTTGCGAGTCGATGCTGCTCTTTGATCTTGAATCCATCCTGTTTATTAACCAAATTTCATGTGCGCTGCAGTTTCACATCGGTCGTTAGATACAATACTCGGAGAAGTCGCGTGAAATTAAAAGTACAGTTAATTGACTGACATCGCATAAGTTCGAGCGAAATCGAGACAGAATTACAATTAAATTAAAGACAGAATTACAATTTAATTAAAATCAACTATATGAAAAATGCTGAAGAGATTAATTTGGCATAATAATAATTGAAAAATGTTATCACCAAATTACTGAAATAAATAATTGTGCAACAAAATGCCCGGCAACCTAACTTTTTTTTGTTATGAAAATGATTTGTTTATTGTTCTGAATACGTGTGGATTTTTTTTAGAATTTAATCTAATGTTTGAAAGTGGCCGTTTTTTCCAAGTGTAAAATTGAAAATGAGAAAAAAATCTGAAAAAATACATACGTATTTAGAAAAATAAACAAATGTTTTACATAACAAAAAAAAGTTAGGCTGCCGGCTAATTTGTTGCACAATTATTTATTTCAGTAATTTGGTGATAACATTTTTCAATTATTATTATGCCAAATTAATCTCTTCAGCATCTTCCATATAGTTGATTTTTTTCAGATTTTTATTTCTTCGAGAACCGTTCGTAATTCTGTCTCGATTTCGCTTATTACTTATTTAGTGTTGAATATAGAAAACAATCGCCGATTTTTAACCTCCTACAATATATGACTTCCAATAAAAGATTTCCCGTTCAACAAATCGTGAGTCCCAGATCGCACCCCAACAATTACATTCAATCTAACTGACAGCTATCCTATGGGCGTATCAATTATCGGGAACGAGGCGTTAAGTATGAAGAAACGACGTTCGTATGGCATGACATGTGCTCTAACCATACTAACTACGATGTACTGAGCATCGTACGTGAAAAGGGGACGAAAGTGTAGGGTGGATTATATGATCTGGCTAATACCAACATCCCATGAGACCATGCGTGTAAACAGATACGTACCGCCCTTTAGCAACAGAAATTCATAGCACAGTGTGTTTTTCAATAAGACCAGCGGCAATGCACATATTTAGGAAAATTTGCATTTTAAGGAAAATTTTTTTACATTGTAAAAAAAAATCACTCAAAAGTAAATGTGAAGATTCTTAAGGTAGTCGTCCTGTACGGTCTGACGCCGTATAAGTTCGAGGGAGAATTAAACACAATTTACGAACAGTTAATAGTATACGTTATCTGGGAATACTCTTCAACAACGAATTATCCTTCACCGCACACTTTGCTCATTGTTGAATAGCTGCAAAGTTTGATAATCCTCAAGCTCTTCAAGCACAGTATGTTGCAGTGGTTAGAATATGCGACGGTTATATGGTCAGCCTATCAAAGTACACTTTCTGATTTCAACGAACGAGTGCAACATAAGTTCACACGCTTTGGCGCCTTTCGTCTAGATATGCCGATGCATTATACTGATTAAGATTATGGATGTTCTTAAGTTGCACTCGTTAAACTCTCGTTAGTTGATGGCGAATCTCAAATTTTTTTTTTCAACATTGTTAATTAAAAATTTGACTCGCTCGCGCTTTTCTTATTAATTCGCCTTCACAATGTCGATAAGGTTAGGAAAAATAATGAAATTTTTGTGGTTTCTTTTTGTCGTGTTAATTATGCCTTTAACTGTTGGCTATAAATAAATATTGCCACCGGTGGGTGTTTAGAACCACCATCAGATTAGCTATTATCACGGAGCTCCTACCGTGGTGGGTTTTTGTTAGTATTGCACATGTGTCTTCACCGTGCTATCACGGCCAAAACAAAACCGTACCCACCGTGTTCCGATCGTCACGTTGACGCCACGGGTGCCACAGCAAATATTTTTTTAACGCACGGCGTGTGTGCCACATAATTTAAAATTGTTTGTATCTTGGACTGCCGGCAGAGACTGCCATGAGAAATCCTATTATTATTTTATTAATTCTTCGAAATCCGAAATTCCGAGTTGAGGGGAAAAGACAGCCAACCAACGATTCTCGTTTCATCAGAAGAATACAAAAGCTATCGCCTTCAGACATTGGCTGTCTTGAGTGCAGTCGGATCCGAAATATCTTCGCAGTTTTATAAACACTTCAGCATGAAACCGCTTGCGAGAAACACTTTAGTCTTTCGCCATCTAGCGGCATTATGGAATATCGACGCGCCGTCGATATTCCATAATGCCGCGTAAGTAATCTAGTCAAGTAATCGCGTCGTAAGTAATCTAGTCAACCAACTACAGTCACGGAGTAGCTAAAGTACCGGAGTGGCTAAAATGCCGATGTGGCTAAAATGATGGAGTAGCCAATATCACGAAAGGCTAAAGTGACGAAGTGGCTAAAGTGTCGGTGTGGCTAAAGTCAAGGAGTGGCTAAGGTCACGGAATGGCTAAAGTCACGGAGTGGCTAACCTCACCTCATAAATAGCCCTCTCTGACCCACACGATCAATGCAAGCACACGAAGCGCTTATTGTGGCTTCATAAAAAAAATTCACCATCGCAATATTTCCGAAAACGATGTACCTGTCAGTGCACAATGGAATCCCGAGCAGGGTTTCCCTCGGCTAAACTATTCGGAATGAACCCTTTGATGCATCATCAAATGCAACAAAAATTGTTTGACCAAAATTGGTCCATCGCACGTCCAGTATTATTGTATCAGTACCCGAAAGTTGAGTTATCTCTAATGAACTGGCAGTGTACTAGTCACGTACCCTTTACCCTTTTCCCAACTGGTCCATACTATGTAGACCTTCGAACTTAGAACAGCTTATGCATGAATGGACCTATATACTATGGACCAGTTACTCGCACAATCATCAGCCGGCCTGTATATAGGTATTCCAGAAAGGACATGTATATCGTCTTATACATATACATATGTATATACTTATATATAAGAGCCCCCCGCATGTCAAATTTCGAGTTGCCCGATGCTGCTGACTCTCTGTAGACTCGTCGGTGGCCAAAGGATACAAATAAATCCCGTTAGCCGCTTGCCCGAGCCGCACATTGCTGGTAGGAATTTCACGTTGCAACTTCGATCTACTATGAAACTTGTACCATACTGACACACACACACACGCACTCTTACACTTGGAGTATCCACAATTTCATTCCTTCCTGTACGTCTCTGCCATCTGTGAATATTTGCTCATTCTAGCTATTACATCTCGTCACGTTTTGTAGCCCAGCAAAGTCCTCGTTCTAAATCGAATGGTACACACTCCCTACGCTATACACAGAGGGAATAGCTATGCTCCATGAATATCAACTCTCGTTCCTTTCGTTTCTCGATCTGGGGTTGCACGAATTTACATTTTTACGGGATTACATGGATCCGCAATGTTGTAGTGGTACAGCACTGTTGGTACGTGACAGATATAGGCTCAGGGATTAACGACGATAGTTACAACTGTAATAATAGACGGGGGTGCACAGAGACCTATTGGGGAAGAAATTCGCTATGAGACTCAGGACTCGCAACGCTTTTCTTTCTTTATTTTTTTTTATAACTCTCTTTGTCGAGTTCAGCCGCGTTCTGTCATTCTCATTCTCATAATCCTTTTCACACTCGAATGGCCGATCTGTGCCCGGTCTGTGAGGCTCGTGTGTAATTTTTTTTTCCATGTGTAAGGATACTAACAACGACGTGCTCGCTTTGCTCGCACCTTTTTCCTATCATTTGTCTGTTCTTATGGCTAAACATGAAATTTACATGTTTACGCCATTCGTAATTTACGAACAATTCTCGATGAGATATAAATCTGAAAAAAATCGATCGTATAGAAAATGCTGAAAAGGTTATTTTAGCATAATAATAATTAAAAAATGTTATTGACAAATTACTTAAATAACTAATAGTGCAACAAATTAGCTGGCAACCTAACTTTTTTTTGTTATGCAAATCATTTGCTTATTTTTCTAAATACCCATGTATTTTTTAAGATTTTTATCTGATTTTCAATTTTACACTTGGAAAAAACGGTCATTTTCAAACATCAGATGAAATTCTAAAAAAATTCTCACGTATTCAGAAAAATAAACAAATCATTTTCATAACAAAAAAAAAGTTAGGTTGCCGGGCAATTTGTTGCACAATTATTTATTTCAGTAATTTGTTAATAACATTTTTCAATTATTATTATGCCAAATTAATCTCTTCAGCATTTTTCATATAGTTGATTTTAATTAAATTGTAATTCTGTCTTTAATTTAATTGTAATTCAGTCTCGATTTCGCACGAACTTATGCGATGTACCTTAATGTTCCGAAAAACGACTGCAAAACGACCTTTTTTTTTTAATTTTGCTTCCTCATAGAGGAAGCTTTGTTTTCGTGAAAATTTTTTTTTTCGTGATTTCTATGTACACTCAGAATGGTCCAAAACGTCGATTAAGCTGGCTTGTGCGGGTACCGATCAAGGTGGCATGGTTTGCTAAGGTACCGATCAAAGTGGCATGGTTTGCTAGGTTACCGATCAAAGTCGGTAAGAAAATCATCTTTAGCATTCCGTTAAGGCAAAATGCTTGGCAGTTTGACTTGAAATACCCTGTACCTATTACGACTGTTACGTGAATACATATAAGTATGTGCGCAGAGATGAGAAACGAAATCGTCGTGTAACGTCCGCGCGTGGTGCTGGACGTTGCAAGACGAAGCGATCTCGACGTACACAAAACGCTCGCTCATACAATGACGAACGTGTTGGTAGGTACGCTTGTCTGAGTTCCCATCGACAGATACAAATAAATGATTATGATCTTTGATGCGACACCGCGTGGCAACCGGACCACCGGGAAACGCGACTCTTTCACTCGTCCTCTTATTCTTCATCTGTAGCTTATAATGATCGCAAGGAATGCTGCGCTGCATCACAATAATGCAATAATAAAATATTTCCGCGATGAAGCATCACTTTTTTTAATTGTTTGAATTTTTCACTACGAACCTTTATTTAACACACAAAAATTAATTCATTTCCGTACGAATCACTTGCTCATGGAATAGTATATTATACTACAAGGGAGAAAAAAGCACGACTTTTATCATGACACAAAATGAAAATTACGGTCCTGGCCGTGGAAAAGCATATGATTCTTTTTGCCAACTTCACTAACATAACCGCGTTAAATTACTCAATTCACAATTACTGCGCTTGCGTGCCTTGGGTTCATTACTTCCCAGGGAAGGAAATGCTTCATTCCTGTACATACGAACTGGCAAGTGTTGAAAATGAAAAATTTGATTAAAATCGATGGTTAAAAATTATATTTATATATTTACTGTATTTTCGGGAATAAAAATTTGAAAAAATCCTATTAGGTGCAAAGACGCTTGGTGTCTTACGATAGTCCGTACTTATACACGGAACGGCGAATCGCTTGCGAGAAACGTTTCAGGTCGTTCGCCATCTAGTGGCGCTAAGTTGGGTTCCGCATGGCAGAAGGGAAGCGGTTCACTTTAAAATTTTTTATTCGTGCCGGTGAATTTACCATTCGGATTATATTATTTTCTAATTTATATACAGGGCTTGTAAATTTGGTACACTTCCGGAAATTACCTTTATTAACATTTTCTAGAGACATTGGTGCATATTCTTCCAAACGAAGGTCGAGAAATTTTAAGAACTCGAATCCCATATTCACTATGCAGCGGTGCATTAAATTCTAACTTGGTTACAAAATACCCTAAACCGCATATTAAGTTTCGTTCATGGGTCCATTAATAGTTCAATCGATACACACGTACTATAATTTCCAAATACCGGTATGGTATAGTTCTCATACTATCATCAAATTTATAATAAAATGCATTGATATGAAATTCATGTACCCATTTCGAAAATCTCATGTCCGTTTGTAAATTAAATTTACTTCTACTGTTAACATGGCAGAATTTAATCGAATCAACAGAATATCAATCCAGAAGGATACAATATTTTGTTGAAAGAATAAAATTTCCCCTTTCATAATACCCAATTAAATTAAATGAAATACTGTAAAGCAAATGGTTCATTGAATTATTTTCAACTAAATGATACATTTTTAAAATTCCATTGATTCAATTACTTATTTCTCTTATTGCAGAAGTTTTGCAATCAAAAAGGAAAAGAACGTGGTCGTCAATGACCCAGACGCCGTATTAGGTCATCTAAAAATCTATCACTCTTGAAACGTCGATTCGGAAAGGATCTCGAAACTCCATATTTCGATGGAGGAGCAAAGCAGCTAGGAGTATCGATCAATCGAATAGAGGCGTCCAGCAGCCGGCACTTGGACCGCGTGAGCGTGCTGGACCACCGCTGAGACCACGAGGCTCCGCGAGCAATGTGCCAGTCACCTTGCTTCCCCATCATGATCTTAGCACATTCGTCAACTTCGTATACGAGTACCGAACACCTATCCATATAACGTGTGGTAGGTATACCTTACATACCAACTTTACGAACCCGTACGCAGACAGTGCTTGGGATTTGAGTAACGGATGTCGCGTTCTTTATGTACGAGCAGGGTTCAAAGGTCATTTAAACTGCTCGAACGTAACGTAACATTTGTTCGATTCCTTTCGTCCTCGCAGTCACATCGTTTCAACAATTTTTAACCCCATATTTTAATATTTCAAAAGATACAGACTTACAGATTTATCATGAAATTGTAGACCAAAGCAAAAATTAAAAAACTCCCGAATAAAAAATAAGCTTAATTAATAAACAAACGCGGTAAATAAAAAATGGTGTTATTAAATAACATATCATATCATAGTCGAGAGATTTTCGTACCTCTTTTTTTCTCACACCGATGACGAAAGAATCTTCCGACTATAATATGATATGTTATTTAATTATTTCACCATTTTTTTGAAGCATCAATTTTTGAAAAATTGCAAATTTTTCACAAAGACAAATTAATATCTCGCTGTAGTTAATATCAGATTATGTGAAGATCGGTAAAGAGGTTCGGATTTTTATCGGATCTTGAAATTGGTCGAAAATTGATACGGTTGGTATAACGCGCGTCAATTTCAACTGATTCAGGTCAATTCAATACGGGATTCGAGGGAACGATGTGGTTCACGTACGGATAAACATTGAACGAAGTTTAAGTTAATTACTAAAAAAATATGAGTTACATTTTAAATAAATCTGTTGAAAAATATTAAATAACGATCCTAAACTGTGATAAGAGTAAAATAATAGAATAAAAATATTGTTAAAAAATTGATTCAAAGAAATATATTCTGGAACAAAAGATGAGACATAACTTGGAAACGGTCATTCCATTAAAATAAACTTAAATTCTAAAAACTATGAATAGCAGTATACATTGATATTCCAATGCGAATATCTTCTAAACGGTTAGAGTAATCGATAAACCACTATTGACTTTTTTTGTAGAGCGTTCAATTTCCTATGGGAATAATAGAAACTCAATCGTCAATAATTATTTTTCAGTAAGTTACAAAATTCCAAACAAAAAGTCACTTCCTTAAAATCCTTCAATCTTTGACCTTGAATATCTTTTGAATGGTTAGATTAATCAAAAAAGTATAGGACACCATTGTTGTAGAGCGTTCAATTTTCTATAAATATAAATTATGGTACTTATAGTCTGTTGGTGATAAGACATGATTATTTTTATATAAGCCTAAATTGAAAATGCAAATCGATGACAAGCATAATCTTTCCATCAATATTAAGAGTTCATACTTGGTGAGTACTTTCTAGAGATACTAAGCAACTAGTTTTCGTCTGTCGGATTTGAAAAAAAAAACATCAATTTTTTTTACCCACCCAAGTATTCAGTCCAAAGAGTTCTTTTCTGGGGATTTATGTCCAGGGAAATTTTGTCAGAGGACCAAGAGAATTTTAAAGATTTTTTGAGTGTTTCGAGCTCAAAAAACCCTGCAAAGTTGAACTTTGCAATCTGCTCCTTCATTATTTCTTTTTCAAAGCTTCCTCTACGAGAAAGCAAAAAAGATCAACATAATTCTTCACGTAGGTAGTTTTATAAAAACCAATAAAAAATAATGAGGAAGCAATTTGCAAGGTTCTACTTTGCAAGCTTTTTATTTTTATTCGGTTGTAGCAATATCTAATATACAATTTTTTCATAAGTATTTCATGATGGACTGTCCTTTGACTTTGTAACCAAAAAGGGCTACCTTAATGAACTTGATCATAGAAGCCGATCGAATAATCTTCTCTACGACGCTGCGGCATCGTAAAATCATGTCTTAGTTCTCTGATTAACAGGAAAAGGAAGTTGATAATAAAAACAAAAGAAAAATCGCAGCCGAATGGATGCTTCCTTACTTTGAGTAACATCTAGACTTCTCCAAGCAAGGTTTCAAGGTTTTTATAGCTTAACGATCGAGGGGCGTGTTTCACAGACACAATGTCGCCCAGTTTTTGTCCTCTTTCCCGTTCCAAACTCTCCAAAATACGATTGAGGAGTTTTTAAAAGGGATATAGCTCAAATAAAACTGGTGCCTTTAATCAAACTTTGATAGCCGCGAGTCCTACGACTACTCGAAATATTATGAAAAAAAAAAAAATAAGAATGATAAAAATATCTCGGAAGGCCCATTGCAGTGCTAAGGACCTCAACCGTTTAAGGGCGGACCCGTAGGCACCTGGGAACTACCGAGAGACCGTAAATCAAGCAATCAACCGCCATAAATGTCCGCCCACGAGATTACACTTTTTGGTATGGACCAGCAGCATCAACCAGCCGTTGCATCGGCAGCAAGCCCATTTTTATATGCACGAAAGTTTGCTATTCGCGAAGGGCTTGCGTCTGAAGATGTTGAGCCACCCTCCGAAATATTTTCTCTTTTTTTACCCTTGATCTTCTTTTTCCTCAACCGATTTTTTCTTCTTTTTTTTTTTGCAGCCTCCCTTTCTTCATTCACCTCGTCGCTTATCCTCCTTTCAACTGCACTAAGAGTATAGTGACACACTCGAGGCTTGACCTGCAGGGCTTGCCCACTGCGTGATTCGATTCGTCACGCTCCGGTGACTGTTATTTGTTGGTTCAACAAAATCTCCTTGGGTTAACGATTCACATGAAAAAATAAATTAAATAAAAGGATTAGAAGGAAACATTATATTGTCGAGGCGTATGGACATTTTGCGTACCTATTTTAGTGGATGTAGTAGTTCATATTTATCCGGGAGATTTTGGAATCACGATGTAATGCGAGTCAACGATCATTGTACATGGCATTTTTATGGATGTTGTCGGTGGGTGGGATCTTGTTACGTTTATCTTGTGGATTGTGATTAGAAAGAGGGAGAAAAAGTTAGGGCGCATTTTATGCAAAAATATGACATTGAAAAATGTTGAATCATGGGCCTAACAGTTTGGTCCAACCGATATTCAACCTAAGACTGAACGTGTCGGTTTCGAACACGGAAACAACCACACTGAGAAAAAAGCATATGGTTTATTTAACGATTTCACATGGTAAAACGAATATAGGAAGACTTACAATGTTTTATGGTTGAAGCGATGATAATATTGTTCAATAAACGATACTTGTAAGGTTATTGGAAACAAACATTGAAATCGTATGTGCAACAAAACGGCATATTTGAAACTATTAGGATAGTCTTTGAAACTATTATCATTTTAATAATTGCTACTATAATTATATTTGCTATAACCATAAAATATAGACGTTCCTCCTGGGAATTATATTAGTGGTTGATCAAACTATTTTCTTCTATTTGCTATAACCATAAAATATAGACGTTCCTCCTGGGAATTATAGTTTATAGTTAGATCGGAATCGGAACCGCTTTACCGATTTCCCTGAAATTCAATATCAAACATTTTACGTCACTTTGAATTTTTATAAAAATTTCTTCCAGGTATAAACAAGCCTGCAAAGTAGAACCTTGCAAATTGCTTCCTCATTATTTTTTTCTTTCTACACAACTTCCTCTATGAGGAAGCCGAAATTGATCAACATACTTCCTCATAGAGTTAGCTTTGTATATTATTCACTAGAGAACAAATATCACCCTTTTCGGGGCTCTAGGTCGATGTACCGCCTCGAAGTGATTGTAAAACACCCCCTCCCCCGGTGCCCCGTCGGTAAGAAAACCTGTAATGCTATTTTTTTTTTTTTTTTTTTATTTAATATTTTTTATTTTTTTTTATTTTTTTATTTAATATTTTCATGATACATACATTTTAGCGTCCAATTGAAAAAGAATGCCACTACATTAATTGCTTCTGTAGTGGTATACAATTATTACCTTTCGAGGTTAAAGTCTCAGCGTCCCTGCAAAAGTAAAATTACAGTTTTTATTACCGACGGCGGTATTTCACATTACCTTAAGGGGATGTGTTACAGACGTGTTAGTTGCTCTGATGGTAACAAATCGCTTTCCCTATTTTCTCCGAGGTGGTCGACGCTTCAACCAAAAGCAAATTAGGTTTTCGTACTGAATATATGGAAGAATGAGAACCTAATTTGCTTTTGCTAGTGAGATCAACCGATGTGGAGAAAATAGGGAAGGCGACTTGTTACCGGCCGACGACTGAACCACATACCCTTAAGGGGATGTGTTACAGACGTGTTAATTGCTCTGATGGTAACAAATCGCTTTCCCTATTTTCTCCGAGGTAGTCGACGCTTCAACCAAAAGCAAATTAGGTTTTCGTACTGAATTCATAGAAGAATGAAAACCTAATTTGCTTTTGCTAGTGAGATCTACCGATGTGGAGAAAATAGGGAAGGCGACTTGTTACCGGCCGACCACTGAACCACATACCCTTAAGGTCGTCATCTGTTACACCGACAGAGTCACCGTGAGTGCGAGGAAGAAAACTCCATTGTCAGTCGCAGTGCAGTGAGAGAAAAGGACAAAATCGTGTAACACATCACGTTAAAATGATGTGCTACTGCTCGGTCGGTAACAAAAACTGTAAAACGTTGTGCTTGGCCACATATTCCAGCCAAAAAACGAGAAGTACCGACTGCGTCTTAGTATTGCAGTCAGTACTTGTCGCCTTTTATTCGAAAAATCAACGGTAACGAATTGCCTACATGGGATAATTCGGGAATCAAGGATCGAAGATGAAAAATTTGCAGTATTATAACACACATGTTAACAATTATTTGTATAACAGTTTATTTATAAACGTAAGTGGAGTAACGAAGATCGTTAGAAAAATAAGATCACTGTAGTATAATTTTCGATTACCTTTCAGTTCATCATCACGATATTTTCCTCGTCTCGTCGATTAACGCTACTGAGTATGCGTAAGAATGATTACAATAATGTCAGTTTGACTGATAATCAATATAAACATCGCGTTACCGCGTTTACTCCGGAGTCGTTTAGAAGATCTTTGATTCTTTATTGCGTTTGTATTGCGAGCTTCATCGAGCTTTTTCGCTCTGGACGTTTTTTCATTGAACTACGATGGACAAAAGAGACCACGTAATGAAAAAGATTTGTCGGATATAATCGGAGTATTACGTTGCTGTTCCCTTGTTACCATCTCGTGTGATTATTACTTGTGATTATATCATTATTAAGAATCCGATATATCTATTAACTCCATCGAAGTACATTCTTCTTGATGTCAAGGAGAGTTCAATGATTTTCCCGCTAAATTCGCGGCTTTAGAGAGCACAATCTGAATATCCATTGAGGGAAAGTTTTGCAAAAGTTTGACGTTCGTCGCAAAATCGTTGTCCAACAATTGATCTCTCAGCAGTCTGAAATTATTTGGCCGATAAATGAATAATTCATTTTGGCAAAAAATAATTATTGAAGTCAGTTAAAAATGGAATAATCAATAATTTATTAAAATTAAGTGCGATTATGGAGTCGTTTGTTCAAAAACATAATGTTTTTCGCAACAATTTTTGTGCTTCTATCAACGATACTCACAGGATCATAGCGCAGCAAATGTGAGTAAGAAAGCTGAACCTTTTCTCATCGGCAAATAGGGAATCCCAAATTCTCATCACATCGGGTAGTGGAAACTCTTGTGAGAGTAGAAGAGTCAGCCATCTGTGAAAATTAAGAGTATTGATTATCGGTGCAATTTTTGCGGATATGCGTTTTGCAAAAAATCTTGAGTGTAGTAGATGGTTTTATGCCGAACACATATCCAAAATTCGGTGTTTCACGCACATTTTTAAAAATAAAAAAAATAAAAGACAAAATAAAGAAAAAAAATCTGAAAAAATTCGTATGCATTCAAGTAAATTAACATATCATTTTCATTAGCAAAAAAGTTAGTTTGACTGATTGTTTATTGAACAATTATTTTTTTTCACCAATTTGTTAAAAACATTTCGGGATTATTATTATGCGAAATCAATCTTGTCAGCACGTTTTATATGCATTATTTTCTTCCGATTTTTATCCCATCGGGAGGTGATCGAAATTTTCTCTGAAACTCACTTCCTGTATCATACATCATACATCCTTAACTCAGGGAATCGCCGAAGCCACAAAATAACCGCGCGTCTACTGCCATCGGTTTTTTTATTGTTATAATATTCTTCTTACACTTTACTGAATTACCGAATGAAATGTGAATAAATAAATTCGATAGAATATTCTATATAAATATATTATACTACAGTGGAACCTCTCATAGCGTACATTGGTAAGTGGAGGGGCAAATATCAGCGCTGTGACTTGACAATTTCGCGAGAGAAAGTGAGAGGCACGAACGTTTCGCGTGCCTGATTCGTTCTCCACTTAGCGTACTTGTCTCCGCATTATGTACGCTATGAGAGGTTCCACTGTAGTCAGAAACGTGAATCAGTATCCTGACTATGAATTACCTGAAACTGTAGTACTGCGGACAGAGATCTTGCTGTTGCAATCGCATCCAGACCTCATGATCGTTCGTCTTTACTTGTTGCGTTAGTTTGCACATCATAGCGTTGATCCCAAACTCGGCCTCGTCCAGCGATTTAATAAAGAAATCGCGAATCTCAGCCATGAGATTCGTAAAACAGAAGAAAGTGTCTGCCTCTGCGTATTCTGCAGAAAGCAACATTCCAATATTTCCCAAAATTTCAACACATTTTCTCTTATTTTTCAAAACTTCCGATCATAAACAAAATATAGAAACTGAATCCTACCCAATAAACACGTTATTGAACGGCAATGTAACCTGGAAGTTACATGTGATTGTAACAATGTAACGCTTCGCAGCTCAAGATAAATAGTGGGAGCTACATTTTGGAGGTATTTTAACTGGTTGTCTTTATTCCAGTAAACACTTTATTAAACGATAATGTGAACTGATGATGATTTTAATTATCAAAGAAATCTTCCACTAGATCGTTGACACTTAACGTACGAATTATTTCGTTCAATTTGATATTTATCGTAATATCAAATTGCAAAAAAACTGTGACGTAACATTATCAAACGCTACATTATTTCAATTACCGTGCATATAAAAATTTGATATCAATGTTTATGAAATTTCATACACAGTTTATGCATATGGTAATTCCAATACAAAAATATTATTTTTAAGAATCATTTTCTTAGTTATTTTTTTTACGCAAAACTGTCGAAAAAAAGGGCTAAATTCGAAATTTGTTGTTCACAACGCCGCTATTTTTTCAAATTTCGTTTAAAAAATATATAAACTTTCATAGAGGCTTTCCTACAGATTAATAATCATTTCGATTTTTTTGTGTTAGATCAAATTTGTTAAAGTTTGTCAAGCTTCAATGAATAGGTGAAATATTTAACGATGAATGAACTAATTTTTTGAAAATAATGTTGTATTCGCTATCAGTGCTTTCATTTGTCAAAAAAAAATTAGACCGATTAGCTTAACCTGAACCTTTAAAAAAATCGCGAAAATCTGCTATTTTTCGAGCGATTACATTGTGATGATCTCAAGATTTTTTGGACAACAGACTTCAGCATATACATGGCCGAGTTTGCTACTGCAACTTTTACTATTTTGGCAGATTAAAAAAAGTTATTCTTTGCAAACATACCTCTCCATGCAAGATCAGGATCGCACGCAAACGCGTGATATATCGGACCAACAATTTCGTTCATTCCTTGAACGTATCCTTGACCGGGATTAAGTTTCGCGTAGAGAAACAAAATTCTCTCAAGAACTTCCCAATGAGCTTCTCCGCCTTCGGTCAGAGGCGCGTAATCTTCAGATGCTTTTCTTATTGATACCGCAATCTAAAAGAGTTTTAAACACCTGATATGGAAGTAAGCCACGTGTGCAAAGGATCTCTGGTTAGAAAATCTCATTGAACCGATCAATAGGGCAAAACAAATGTATTAATTCATTTGAAAAGCGTTTCGACTTAAGGGGAAACTTTGTCCAAGGTCAAGGATCCTTTTTTCACCTCGGTGGCAGTACGAAATTTTTTTTTCATTATTTAAATTTTCATTCAAATGAAAAAACAATAAAAAGTCGGAAGAATTTCTGTCTCTAAAACCGAAATGTTTGTTATAAAAAAAATTGTGTACTGATAAAAAAATCTAAATGTAATTATTTGCCGAATATTATTGTAAACACGTCAAAAACTGAATTTTCGAATTAAATATTCGAAATTCGAAAATGAAATTAAATTTCGAGTAAATTTGAATGTGTGAATAAACCATAATTATGATCCAATTGTGACAAGAAATGTCTCATTTTATTTGTTGGACGATCCTTAATCGATTGACCACCTAGAATTTTGTTACTATTAGTAGTTCAAAAGATGCAAACGCTTAATTCACTCACCTCACATTAGGCATAAAAATGGCTGTAATTTGCGAACAAATAATACAATACAAGATCTGGACGATCAATCGATTGATAGATTTTCCATTAAACAAAATAAGACGTTGTTCGTCGTAGTTGGATTATAATTATGGTTTATTCTTTCGAAAAAAACTGCATGAAAAACGTGCCACCGGACATTTGCATACATCATTCGATTTTCTATTTAAATGGCGGCTCCAATTGTACTTGTATATTAATACTATTTCTGCTACGTAAGTAACTCCTCGAAACCGTCAATTAAACCACCAAAAATGATAAGAACGTTTTATTTTTAATTTAGCGTGAATTTCACTAGGGTGAAGCGTAGTAGTTACCTTAAATAAGTTTTGCGTTGACTTTATGAGTAGATTACAATAAGATTTTCTAAGCAGGAATACTCGATTAAATGAAGAGACTCGAACGATTCTCTTACTGTACCTGCTGCTCTCCATCGTTATTAAGATGATAATAGGAATGGAAAAAAATCATTTTTTATTCAAGAAGGAAAATTATGGAAAATATGGATAATTCACGTAATGTAAGTTTCCTCACCTTTGTCACGCCAAGACCTTTCCTCTCAACATTTGCGCTTCTGAGAACTGTGTGTTGCACTCGACAGTGCAATCGCTTTGGACCATTTGCGCCTACTATCGCCTGACAAGGATAATCGGTACCTTGTTGGAAGAATGATATGTCTGGGCATAGTCTCCTAGAAAATACGATACCGGACATTCTAAATCAGTTCGCGCACAAAACAAAAGGTCTTCTCAAAGATAATAATGAACGGCATTTTTCTCTATTCTTACTTTCTTTATCTTAGACCTGTTCTGAAAAAGTAATGCTTGGAAATGTGCGCTGTAGTTTTCGTATTGCAATATGCAACTAGTTTGGACTCTTCGTGTATTCAGTAGAATAATATATCATCAATAATCATTTTTGGCGATAATTTTACGATGTCTATTTTTCAAATTGTAATTCGTTTTAAGCGTAACATTACAAAATAACTTAGTTTGATAGAAGCAATGTATGTAATGTGAATACTGAATCATTAACACAAACCAATCGTAAAATACATGCTATTCTAACTTTTAATAATCGAAGTGAAACAGAACGTCATGAAACATCGCGAAAGTGACGCTTGAAAAATTAGCAAGAGATGCTAATCTTTCATCACGAAATAGCTATTTGAAACGTACCTAACATCCTTATCTATTTGTAAGAGGACTTCATTGTCTTTGAAGAAAGTTTGCCATTTGCTGCCAGGATTTGAATTCAATGGATGATCGTGTAAAGTTACATCGACCCGCTCTCCATCAGCTGCAGATTCTCCTGGCATTACTATTAAGTCTTCTGCAATTGGAAAAGAGCATAGAACTAGAATAATTTTTAAGATTACAATGCTTAATCTTTTTTTGCTTCCTCGTAGAAGAAGCTTTATTTTCGTGAACATTTTTTTTCGAGATTTTCATGTTAACATACTCAGAATCCCCTAAAACATCGAGAAAAGTGGTCTAGAAAATATGTCTGTATGTGTGTGTGTGTGTATGTTCCAGACACCGAAAATTCAATTGTCCATAACTCACGAACGGCACAATGGGTCGAGCTTAAATTTGGCACGCAACTAGAGTATTGACTCCTCTGTAATTGGCGTGATTTTTCATTAAATGTATCAATGTATACAGATTTTATGGACTTTTTAATTTTTCAAAAAAATGCCGTGATCGCTCTAACTTTCGTAAAGTTTGCCAATTTAGCTAAGTAGTTCTTTGTGAATAAAGACACGTTGAATGATGTTTGGTATTGAATTTCAGCGAAATCGGTACAGCGGTTCCGATTTTATGGAATTTTGAAACTTTCGAAAAAACAATTTTTTCTGTAAATCACGTCGAATCTCAACAAATGAACCGAAATGTTCTACAGTCGGAAAATAGCATACAGCCCTGTTACGTACGAAATTTGATGCTGATCGGTAGAGTCGTTCGGATTTTATGGCATTTTAAATTTGTTAATGAATGTACATTTTCGGTCACAACTTTCGCAAAAGTTAAGGGAGTAAGATAAAAATTTGTACTTAATCAAAATGCGATGTGAGGATGTTGTAACGGTGTTTTATAGCTGCACACAATATGGATAATTGAAGAGAAAAAAAAGATACAAAGTAGAACTTTGCACATTGCTTTCTCATATAAAGTTTGAAGACAGCTGTAAAGAGGATTTTTTAAAATTTCAATTTTTAACAAATCTACCTCTACGAGGAAGCCGAAATAAATAATAAATGTCTTCCTCATAGAGGTAGATTTGTTGAAAATTGGAATTTAAAAATATCCTCTTTACAGCTGTACTCAAATTTTTTTCATATGTTGAATATGTACTCTGTCATTTGACTAGGTGCTGAGATACAACTACTTTGAATGGTTCTTTCGGTGGTTGTATTTTTGCACAAAACGACTCGTTGCTTTTTGATAAGAATTCGAGAAGAATTCGAATTTGAGAAGATTCGAATATCCCAACAAATTTTTTAGAGAAGATAAATATCATACAGTGTTCAAATAAAATGTCATTTAGCACTTACCAATAAATTGTTTGTAAAGTTCCCGTTTCCGAGACAGAGTCTCGGACCAGCTTGCCCGAGTTAATGGCAAATAATCCAACAGCAGCTTCCAGCATAGTGACCGCAAACCGCCCTCGTCAGGTATGCCTATAAAACATTAAGTTTCTTGTATTTCATTACTTGATGGACAATCAAGTCCATCAATTAACAGTGTGTGTTAAGAACATGTTTCGCTTTCTCAAGGAAAAGTCTTATCATCATGAATTTATGTTTTTCTTTCTGGTGATTTTAAGGGAACGGCTTGACCTAAAATAAGTGATAAGATAAGAATTCTGTTGATGATACCCTTTGGTCAGAAATCTTACATTGAAGCCTCACTTAGTACATACGAGACATTCCACGGTATTTCAGTCACCCAAATCCTTTAATTTCTGCAATCACTCCGAAAATTAGGAAGTTTGAGATACTAACGTCACAAAAAAATTTTCAGAGAGTTTCCTTTTAAGCTTCTGTTCAAAGGAAAAACTGAAATTTTTATTTTTATGTCTTTCGCCGATATGTCTACGAAGATTAATCGCAGAAATTTGTGATAAAAACAAACAAAAAGAAACTTCGGTTTTTTTAATTTTCTGTTAGAAAAAAAAATGACATAAATTTCTTGCGGGCACTGAAACGCTTTTATTAAATTATTCAACAATTTTTCGTGCATGAACACAACGAAACTCCGTTGATATTTCTCCGTTTTATTTTGATTTAGTTGGTCGAGTTAAGAGCGAATTTTCAGCTAAATGAACCGATGGTAAACTCTTATATAAGATTCTATCTGAATCTATGTGGTGTTTGCCAGTTTCTATCCGTTTTTATCAGACCTTTTCTACAGGGAAGAACTTGAAAATTTCTGAAATTTTTTTATTGTGTTAGTACTTTGAACTTACTTATTTTCTGAATGATTGCAAAAATTCGAAAATTTGGGTGGTTGCAGTACCGCGCAATGCCTTATATTTATTTTTGTTTTGATATGAAGACTATGACAATAATGCAAATAATTGGTGACATTTTTACATAATAATACATTACATAAAACATTTTTAAATAAATAAATTTTTTTTAAAATCATCTCTCATTATCCAATGCTTAGTACATAGTTGAATGTTATGGAAATATCAACGCTCAGCAGTCATTCAACAAAGTAAATTGTTTTTCCATGACACTAAAACTGCATCTGCACATTCAATATTAGTGTCAGTCATAATTTTGGAAATTTTTTCAAATTATAAGCTAAGCGTTGCAGGATAATGAGATAAAATTTGGGGAGAGAGATGAGAAGAAAATAATAAGAACAAAAATTTAATTATTTCAGAATGTTTTTCATCGTTGAGTGACCTTTTGATGACAATTTTTGTTTTTCTTTTTTCAAAATTTCAACAATATATCACAAATGAGATAACAATATAACAAGATAATATGAGGGATGCGGGATCACAAAAATCAAGGAAAAAAAATCATGTTGAATGTATAAAAAAATTTTGAGAGCCCTCTAAATAATTTTTCGCAAGCTCAGTTTTTGCTAGAATAGCTTTCGCAAAGAAATTATCTTTTTTATTGGATGAGACAAAAAATAAAAAAATACCACGAAAAACACATGTAAAAGAGTAGTTTTATATAAAATAATACATTACCATGAAAGCAAATTCTCCTTAAACTAGTGATATCAATTTCCTCCTCACTGAGGACTTCCTCGAAGTCGATTAATCTATAATAAACATAGACACGTGACAAGAGGCGTGTACTGTACGAAATATTCGAACGAACTGTCAAAAGCCCGATAAAGTCAAATAACATTATAATGTACAATAATACAATAGAAAATACCTTTTTCTTAAAATGCTCATGTCGTACGTGGCTGGGACATTTGGTAGTGGCACGATTATTTGCTTTTAAATAATACAAAATGACAAACACTGACGTACGATTAACTTTCGCTAGATAATGTACAATAAATGTACACGTAATCTGTATGCGGTAAGTAGGCGTGTTGGCCACTGTGTGACACCTAGTATACACGTTCTAGCAACAGTTTATTATCGAGACGATGACGGCCAATTGACAGGCTCCTTCACCGCCATTTTTCTCTTATTTATCTTAACTAAATGAGCCTTATCTCGCATCGGACTTGCGAATGACGCGAGTAAGCGCGACGATATCAGTGCTTCGTCGCTCTTATCTCTCCCATATGCCACGGATTTATTAGTACTACGTAACTAGTACTATACTTTAACTATAGGTTTTTCTATGCAAGTGCGCAATGTATAGGATCGTACATAACCTAAATTCGGAGAGGGCATAGCTCTCGAAATGCGTTTATACGGTCTTCTGCAGCACCTACATCAAATCTTTGCCTACATTACCTACATATGGGGCATTCCAATCCAACTCGACCCGAGTCGATTTTATTACCGACTTTTTTTCCTTCCTCATGGAAGAATCTGATGAGAATGAATGATAGAAAACGATTTAAATAAATTTTTTTCGCTCTGAATACGGATTTTGCTTCGAGAATTTACAAAGAACTATTTGAATTTGCGATCGAAATCCTACATAAAAAATAGCGTTGATTCAATAAAACCTTGGTTTGCGGGCTGCCAAAAACAAGTTTTCAATTCAATTTCACATCCAATTAATACAATTTTATATGATATTGAAACGATAACTTCAGTAGAAGCAAAAAAATATTTTATTGTTTCAATGTTAAATCGAATTGTGAGAACAACTGGAGTTAATTTAAAAACATTGTTTTTGTCAGCCCGAAAACCGTGGTTTTATTGAATCAATGATATTTTTTTTTCCGTGCATGTTTTCTTTATATCCTATAATGTTATAAGTGATATGATTTTCCTAGATAATTTAATGTTAATAGTATTTTACGATATAAGAGTGCAATGAAACTTTTTCTGACGAGGGGGAGTTTACAGCACGAGCCGAAGGCGAGTGATGTTGCAATCGAACGAAATAATTGCAATATTTGAAGGTCTAACTGGCCTACAAAAAATTACGAGCCAAATCGGTGAGGTCGGGGTCAAATCCTGGTCGGAACGGGGCAGATTGCCCCATATAGTAATATTTTTAAAAAAAATTTTTATTGGGATAGAAAAATATACAGGGTGAGCTTTGGGAATGATTAATTCCCTTTAAGGATGTAGGAGAGCGCTGGGATGCTCAACTTCGTAAAAAGTCAGAATTCAGAGAGAAATTCGAACACTTCTTGATTGAATAAAAATCTGAAAAAAAACAAGCATAAAAAAGGTGCGGAAAAGATCAATTTTCAATATTAATAATTGCAAAATGTTACTAAAAAATAGGTGAAAAAACGAATCGTTCAACAAATTATCCGTCAACTTAACTTTTTTTCGAATAAAAATGTTTTTTTTCTTGTACGAGCTGTAATCGCGAATCTATTTGATCAATCGTTCAGAAACTTCTTGGTTGTAATAGGTAATTTTGTGAGAAACACATATAAAAAATTGGCGACTTAACATACATTTTTTAAGAAAAATAAATTCCAAAAAAACGAAATTTCGATTATTAGAATAAATTCTAAAAATTCGTACGTATTCAGAAAAATTGATGAATCATTTTTATTAGAAAAAAAAGTTAGTTTGACGGATAATTTGTTGAAAATTGTTTTTTCCACCTATTTGTTGATAACATTTTGCAATTATTAACATGCAGAATTAATCTCTTCCGCACCTTTTGTATGCTTAATTTTAAAAAGATTTTTCTTCCATCGACAAGTGTTCGAATTTCTCTCCAAATTCTCACTTTTCAGGAAGTTCAGCACCCCAACGCGCTTCTACATTCTTAAGCCCAGATTTTCCTCTTACTATTAGCAAGTAACGCGTTCGTAGCATCGAGTTCCATCTACATACACAACAAGAAAACAGCTGATGGCGCAGTCAATAGAGCTCTCAATCTCAAACTCTCTTAATTCATCTATAAAAGACCCTCGAAAATACAACATAAATCAAGTTTCCTTCCTATATTCTCAGTTGTACAAAAATCGTCCTATTCGACTATAATACAAAAAAAAATCAGCTGCTGCGTTAAATCGTACTAAAATCATATACGTAAGACTATGTGAGTCAATAATAATACCACAGCAAAAATACATATCAACGAAGGTGACTAATAAACTCTCGGCGAACTGACACACAAGTTCACGAAAAGCATTGAAGGGGGGAGTAACGGGTCAGTGTGTGAGTGCGGTATGAGTTAGTGCGTGAAATCGTCACATAGAGAGCGCCTTTGCAGTTAGTGTACGCTACAAAATCTGTCAATCGAATTTCGCATCGTTTAGACATTTAAAATAGTCGGTAATTGGTTTTTAAGATGGACTGGCGATTCATCGATAAGCGTTATTATTGTATTACGGTTAATACGAGTGATATTTCATTAGTGATGTGGTGACGGCTGAAATTTCAACGAACTTAAACTCTACAATGCCCGATGTACTATCGTCACAGCTGATACGTCTGACACTTCTGACAGTTGTCTACTGCCTAATTGCGTAATTGTCGATAAACGACGTAAATATTTAACGGAAAATATCGAAAAAATTACCTCGTATTTATTTCATTTTCTTAACCTTTTTTTAATACAATAATTGGCTGGATTGTTTTGGGGATTAAAAAAAAACAATATTACGTCGATGTACAGTAATAGTGCATTATGGCGCATCTCGATGCACTTTTTCAATCCCAACAGCAGTTGGGACCGGAATCACTCGCCGATATGTGCTTCAAAACTATATGCGACAATCTCGATATAATATCTGTGAAAGATGAGAATGGATATAGATTACTGCGAGAGGGAATAAAGTTTCCCAGTGAAATATGCGACAAACTCATTGAATTTGCGCAGAAAAGCAGCTCCGTCGAAGCTGACGACTCTTTCTTTGCTATATTCAGAAGCACAAAAGCGACGAGACTCAAAAGAGTCAAAATATCGTCTAGCTCCATTACCGACTGGGCGGTTATGATTATCGTCAGGCCCAAAGTTACGCATTTGGAGTTTGACGACTGCACCGAACTCACCAGCCAATCCATCGAATATATCAACGATTTGTGTCAGGATTTACACAGTCTGGCTTTTAGAGGATGCCAGAAAGTCGTTCAACGTCCTTTGGAGTGTAAGATTTTTATTATTTTTCAAATTAATTTGTTTTTCAGTTGTTAACAGTAAATGACTATTGACAATGCACTGTAACATATATTTATATATATTTTGATCTTATATCTATTATCTAGTATTGCATTGTCAATGAGCCATTGACAATATAAGTTGTCTTTCACACCAGCTTTTTTCATGTAAGTTTAGTTTTTTTGTTTTTATTTTATAAAGGAATATGACACCTATTATAAAGTAAGTGTCTCCAAACTAGATTTTTAAATGGCATTTGTTACTTGTTATTCATCATTTCCAAAAGTTAATTTATGGTGTGCGTAGGAAATTTATGACTGCAGCTTTTTTTTTGGAGTAAGCTTGGTTTTTGTTTTTGTTTTTCTTTCTATGAAGGAATATGCTATAGCTATTTTAAAGTAACGGTCTAAAAACTAGATCTTTTCATGTTTTGACTATTGACAATTCACCGTAATATATATTTTGATCTTATATCTATCATCTAGTATTGCATTGTCAATGGGCCATTGACACTATAATTTGTCTTTCACACCAGTTTTTCTCATGGAAGTTTAGTTTTCTTGTTTTTTTTTATAAAGGAATATGATACACCTACTATGAAAAAAGTGTCTCCAAATTAGATTTTTAAATGTCATTTGTTACTTGTTATTCATCATTTCCAGAAGTTAATTTATAGTGTGCATAGGAAATTTATGCCTGCAGCTTTTTTTTTGTGTAAGCTTGGTTTTTGTTTTTGTTTTTTTTTTCTATGACGGAATATGCTACAGCTATTTTAAAGTAAAGAGGGTGTGAAAACTAGATCTTTTCATGTTTGCCTTGTTGTTCATCATTTTTAGAGGTTTTGAATTTATTGAATTATGAACAAGGTGATTGCAACTAATAAATACTGCAGGCAAATGAATACTTATAATATATAGAAGTACATCGATATAGATATACATTAAGACAACGCTATTTCCCTTTTCTACTTTTGAACCCTTTGGTCTTCCCTGTCAATATTGTTCACTATAATTAGACAATCAAAGACAGGAGGTCTTGCAGAAAATATTTAGAGGTAACTTAGGAGAACTGAGTTACCAAAAAAAGTCATAATAAACAAATTTGTAGATGATACCATCCTTTTGGAAAATTCAAACCCCATTTAGTATATCAGAAGCATTATAATTCTGCATTTTTGTAAAGACATTCAGTGCACAAAATGGTATGAGGTTGAAAGTAATATTTTTCACTTGTTGCACCTTTCAAACCAAGCTGATTAACAAATTTTAGTGTTTGATGTCTAATTTCATCTGTCATGATATTGTTCTTTTAAAAATTTTACACTTGCACCTGATTTAATACATATCAAGCATTGTGATTCTCCAATATTGTAAAGAACACACCTTCATCCTGAAATTGGGCTCTGCTTGTTAAATGTTATTAATAATTCCTCAACTAAATAATTGAGATGGAAAATACTGATATTGTTATCACAATTTTGAAACAAATTAATCATTGCAAAGCTTTCTTCATGAGCAAGATAAATTAATTTCGTTAAATTTGTAGATAAATAAATTGCTAAACATGTTATAAAATGGAAAATAAAATTTAGGCTCAATTACATAAAACTGCCCTCGTACAATAAAAATTACGGGCTGAAGGACTTTGGTCAATGGCCCATTAGCCTTGTACAAAAAAAAAAGAACTATACATCTTGAATAATGGATTGTAACATATTGTAAACCTGAGGCTAATGAATCGCATTTACTACTATTGGAAAATGAAGATTTTGATCCTAAAATATCGAATATTATATTGTGCTATACGGAAGAGAAGTGGGCGATTTTTGCCGAGAATCATATTTGTTGCCCAACTGAACAGAGGACACAAATCGCCCGAAGTGAAAATCACTCCCTTTGCCGTAATATTTTTTTTTTCCGATTTCTTTAAAAAAACCATATTCCGAGCGCAAGAATAGCTCATATTCAACCGATGTGACGAGTGCCGTACAGTTTTCATTACCTCCACCGGACATAAATGAACCTTTTTGTCCCTAGGTAGTAATGAAACGAAATTGTGCATACGTGCGAGTCGGAGCTTAAAATCGAGCCAAAAGTGGTTATTTTAGCGAAGAGAAGGGAACAAAAATCGCTATCACAAAGCTTTGTTTGCAAACAGTACGTTTTTCATTACTCCCGCTGGGCGGAAATGAACTATCTTCCTCCCTAGGGACTAATGATATACTGTATTATGCAGGCGTACAAGTCATAGTTAAAAAATGAGCGAATGTGTTTTATTTTATTCAAGACGAGGAAAAAGAATACTCGAATGCAAAGCTTTTTTTTTTACAAACAAACGAAACAATCCTCTTTACGATTACGGAATAATAAATTTCTCGTTTTTTTTTATTGCAGCTCCGAAAGGTCAAGACTACAGCGAAAGAGGATACGTATTCAAAACCCCAAAATTGAGACGTTTAGCGCTAGACAAATTGGATATATCGACCCAGGATTATCAATTGCTTCTTATAACTTTAAGAAATTTAACGCACCTCGATTTACCGAACGCAACGGAGATAAGAAGTTTCCGTTTCTTAGAAGCAGTTCCGCATCTCGTATCTCTCTGTCTTTACAACGTCCGCATAAACGGCATTTGCAAAGACTTCATCGAGGAAATATGTCAGTTGAAAAAACTCCGGCATCTCGATATATCGCATTCAAATTACAACCATGGATATTACGAAAATGCTAATCAGGTTCTGAGCGAATTAGTTTATGGCCTGCCAGAACTCGTATCACTGGATATCGGCGGTACGAACCTCGCGGGTAGAGGCGTCGCCGAACATCCCCTAAAAGAGTCTTACGCCGATTACAAAATGTGTGACATTCAGGGACTTGCGTCTCGAGTTCAAAATCCTTTGCAATTCCTTGGATTATATGGAACACGTCACGGGGCCTGTAGACGACACGATATACCGGCTAAAGTGGTAAGTTTTTTTATTCTTCTCGATGGAAAAATATTATATTACGCCACTAGGCAGGGAAAGTAGACCATGTCCAACCGCGTGTAAGATTACGACCCGAGTCGCAGGCGAGGGTGGTAAACACGCGGTTGGGGATAGTCTACTTTCACTCCCGAGTGGCGTATACTATTTTTCACCATATCTGCAGCGGAAAGTTCGAATTACGTAAAGCCCCTTGGACGGGAATTCGAACTTTCCGCGCAGGTATGGTGAAAAAAAAATTTCTTTTACTGTTCTCTCATTGAATGTTCTGGTTCGCTTCTTTATGGAAGAAGCTTTGTTTTCGTGAAATTGTTTTTCTAGATTATCATCTCAGTACATTCTGAATGGTCCAAAGCGTTGAGAAAAATGGTTTAGAAAAGATGTCTGGGTGTGGATATGTATTAGGGTGTCCATTTTTTTTTTTCATTTTGCATCGTTTTTAGCGCGTTAAGAATTTTTTTAGAGGTAGCATACACGATGAATGAATTTCCCATTTGATTAACACGTAGATGAATTCGACTCTCAATAAATTCATGTCTCTAAATTACAGATAGGATATATTGACGTTCGCGTATCTTTTTTCGTTATCTTCAGATTATTGGGAAGAGATAAAGTGCTTAAAAATTTTTTGTTTAAATCGATAGTTTTCTAGTTATGAATTTTTCAAGCTCAGAATATCGCCCTCTGCCCTATAAGATCAGTTTCGATTGAAATTTCAAGTTTGAGGTCAATTCTGGAGCCATTTTCTATCGTGAAGTTTAATTATAAGTGAATTTTCGTTCAACTGTTGAACGGATGTTTCAAATTTGTTTGTAAATACGAAAAAAATGATGAATTAGATCGAATATTTAAGAGAAAAAATTAAAAAATTCATCAGCCTTGTTCAAAACGTTTGATAAACCTGTTAAATTTGACCAAAAATCAGCAAAAAATTTAACGAAACATCAATAAATTTAAAAAGACAGAATAAAATTATGAAGCGTCGTTGTCAAATTTGACAGGTTTAAGCACTTTTTCTCTTCCCAATAAACTGAAGATAACGAAAAAAGGTACGCGAACGTCAATATATCGTATCTGTAGTTTAGGGACATGAATTTATTAAGAGTCGCATTCATCTACGTGTTTATCAAATGGGAAATCTATAAATCGTTTGAGCTACCTCTAAAAAATTTTTTATCCACTCCAGGTACTCCTCGTACTCCAGAAAGTGATCCCTATACGAAGCATCCAATATGCTATTCGATAGTATATTTTTACTATCGCGTAGTATCTATTTTTCTCAGTGTAGGAATCAAAAAAGTGAATCGTGGAAAAACTGCTTTAAAGTTTGCGTTCGATCGCGCCGCTCGGTATCTATTATAAATGCAATCTTACTTAATTTAATGGCATTCTGAGCTATATGTAGGGCCTTCTTCGGCATCTAAAACGTATTCTATGCCAGGATAATAAGAGAAAATTAAAAAAGGGTAGTTGCCGATCTAGCGCACCTGTCTCTGTGTTGCGCAGCTGGTTTCCTCCTGTATCTGCCTGCTTCCAAGAAAATAAGAGCTTTTACGCTGACTCGAAGTTTTTTTTTAATTTTTCAATTGTGTAAAGCTTAAAATATTCCTAACTGTTCATGCTCACGGAATCAGAAGTAATGAAAAAATGGAAAAAGGTTGACTTTTTCCGCGTGTATAAGGCCTTAAATTGTATTGTTCAATGACTTGTTGTATCTATCGAAGAGTCCATTTAGATATGAGCCTAGGAATTTTTATATCAGGCCATTATGACAGCTATGATTTACTACATGAAAATACATCATTATTTGAAACTCACTAAATAATTAGTTACAGTAAGTCCAATTTCTACTGCATCCAGAAATTCTAGAAAATGAATTTAATTATATAAGAACAATAACCGTGTGCTCATTTGCTCAATTAAATATATCGCAAATAAATATTGAATTGGTTTCCATTTTTTCAGATTGCAGGCGACGCCAACGAAGAACAAATACTTATAGCTTTGAGAGTATGCATGGATAATAAACAAGACCTCTTACAGAAAGTGCTCAATGATCTCTACCACGTATTTAGATACGAGAACTGCAAAAGAATGGATCAAGCTTTGTACACGGTGCTGGAAGCCATGGAGAAACATCTTTCTGAGAGACATATTCAAATATCTGGAAGGTATAATTATGTACATTGATTATCTCCGAAGGGAGAAACTCGTTGATTTGTTCACGGAAATTAACTATTCTGTAGCATAAAGATATAGAAATTCATCTTAAGAGACACAAATTTGATCGTCAATGCAAATGATAAGTCTGATAAGAGCAATTGAAAAATCTTCATGGATAGCAGGAGTAAATCAGGACATTTTTTACAAGATCCCACAATTTTTTATAACTTTGTGGCCGACTTTTATCAAATCCGTTTATATTAATATTTGGTATCACGACAAAATAACACATGTTTTTGTTATTACTGTAAAAAGTAACACAAAATATAACACAGCGCCATTATGTCGACATCGGGAATAATACAGTTCAAAATAACACTAGTAATAATAACATTCTCTGAAAATCATCAAATCATGAAATTATTCTTGGCGTATGTTAATTTGACGCGTTGTTTTGACGCCGTGTTATTATGACATGGAACCTAATATTTATTGGTTTCGAGTATACGAATGGATCACGGTACATCTATTTTGAAAATGATTCTGTCGAAGTTGCAATGAGCACAAATTAGTGCGTCTAGGTTATTTCATCAAGTATCGAACAAAAATCTGGTCTTCAAATTTTTGGTGCTTTTTTCCCCATAATTCGATTCACTATACTGAAATAATGAGAAAGCCCAAATTTGAGATTTTTTGCTCATCGTTCCCAAAGGGAAACGTCTACTTTAGTTTTTCACTGAATATTTGGATATTAAATTATCTTACTGAATGTGATCAGAAAAATTGGAAGTATTACTCTGTCTCAGAAATTTTCTTCATTTTCTAAAAGAAAAAACATTTATTTAGCTTCGACATTTTCGAGATAAACAAAGAAAATAAAAATTCAAAGAAACCTTTTCGAAGTTCACCTCACGTTTTTTTTATTTATTTATTTATTTTTCTTTGAAAAGTTGGTAAAATTTACGTAATAATATGAGAGATAGAAGTCTCTTCGGCCGCTACCCTTTTTGTCCCTCTGTGTACTAACAAAACAATAAGTGAACCGAATAAAGTTTACAAAAAAGTACGAGCCCAACTGCGGAGTTTGAGGGTAAAACCCAGATCGAATCTGAATAGAAATGATAAAATGCTCCATATTTATTGAATGTTTTTTCAACCACATTTATAACAAACAAAAAAAAGAAATACAAATTTGATGTATTTACAACAACAAAGATGTAAGTGAATTATTTTGTACTATTTTATGGTCCTGGAAAATGAATGAAAATATTCTGTGGACCCAATAGAAATTTCTGTGCAAGTTTGGATACATAAAATTTGAGTAAAAATTACAATTTTCACTCTACTTTTATGATGTATTGCGCAATATCGCGATTAATAATTGTTATTTTCTCCGTAGTGCGACACTCTTTTACATAGTAAAAATAAAGGGAAAAAGCGGGCTTGCTGTACAGTTGAAACGTCGGATAATAGGCACGCTGCTCGCAGGAATGAATGCTCACAAAGATGAGGAAACTATGATGCGCAACGGTTGTTTGGCGCTCTGCCAATTTCGCATACCTCAGGATGTGGCAAGTTAATCAAATTCTTCCTCTAATATTTACGCTGTCGAAATTATTTGGGGTTATTAGAAGCGCGGCAAGAGTTAGCTAATAAAAATAATCGTATAAAAAATCTGAAAACATTCACCTAGATGCCTTTTCTTACTCTTTACAACATATTTTGAACCGAGAAAAAAAACTTGGATTTTTAAGCCTTGTAAATTTTTTTTAAATAGCTAGAAAAAATCATTTAAAAAATCCGGCACGCTTAATTGTTGAGAATAGTTTGCAACGCACGAAAAAAAAATTTCAGGTCAGAATATTGAAAATTGTAGGAGAAAATACGATTTTTCGAATCGACGGTGGTAAATTTTTTTAATTTTTAACTAATTTTACTAGACAGTGTTGAGAACTCGTTTACAGAAGTGAGTATAAAGTATTTACTGCACGTGTATAACGTAAAATTGATGTACAATTCTGCTAAATTTATTACAAACCTCGTACAATGCACAGTATACTAAATACGCCGCAAGGGTCGTGACTTTAATGTGAGTGAACTTCAATTTTCAACTGTCCAATAATTTTATTTTCTACACGTCCACTGTTAAATATATATTTCAGGCAAAATTACTATACATGTGCAGGAAGCTCATACAGAAAATTTACTTCACCAGTATAACGTCAAATCGATGTACAATTCTGCTAAATTCGTTACAAAAGTCGTATTCGTCGAAATACATCCTCCTAAATTCGTTAATGGAGTCGCATTTTTTTCTATAAATTAACTGTGATTTTAATACAGGTACATTGCAATTTCATTTTCCGTTGTATATTAAATAAACTGGAAATTTTTTTATTTATTTTCACCTGATTCCCAAATTTTATATCCTTTTGTATATTTAATAAATTACTTGCATTGATAATAATATTAGATTTCCTACATGGGTTTCCTTGAAATACATTATACAGGCTTAGTATAAATTACTATAAAGTAAATGAATTTCCCAAATATTTTTTACAGTGTACATTTTTCCAACAAACCTAAAAGTCGTCAAATTTATCAGAAACTACATTTATTGAATTTTAATTCAGATGTGGAATTACGAAGCCTTAGTCAAAGTACTTTTGCACTCGGCGCGACACGCAGAGTCCGAAGGCTTTGTTCAACGTATCGGCATATACCTGTTGAATTCGTTGGCTTGTCAGGTTGAAGGCAAGAAAAAGCGTCTGTTGGGAAAATTGGGATGCGTAGGAACGATGCTGGATCTCGTTAAATATCGTGTTGAGTGTAGCATATTTGACGACGTGCTAGAAGTCGCGTGGTCCACAATGTGGAACATGACAGACGAGACGCCAATAAATTGTCAAAGATTTTTAGACGAGCAGGGTATGAGCTTGTTTCTACGATGCGTTAAGGTGAGCACAGTTTATATTACTCGCTGACGTACAGATAAAAAAAAATACAGACTGGCAATTACTGCAGTACCTTCCAGTTCTGTTTATTAGGAGAGCAGTTGTTAAACCAGTTATTTCGATGTTTAGCAATATCCCTACAAGGAGGAATTGCTCAGAAATATGATGGGACTGCTTGGAAATGTCGCCGAAGTTGATTATCTACGTGTTCATTTGATGCAGCATCAGTATGTCACCGTATTCGCAAATCTACTCACCTACGAGAGTGATCTTATCGAGGTATGTGATTCGTTTAACAATGTTTTTTTTTCTCGAAAGATTAATCCTATGTTATTCGTAAAACTATGGGGTTTTTTTTTAATAATCGTGACTTTTCCCCAACGATTACTTATAGGTTTTTCGTCGGGATATATTCTTTTATCGATTCTGCTTCTTCGTAGACGAAGCTTAGTTGTCGTAAATTTTTTTCTTTTTTGCGATTTTCGTGTCAGACTATTAAAAAAATTGTTACTCAAAAATTGGTTACTGATAGTCCATATGTAAACTGAATTGGAACCCGATACCTAGTAATTTACATCAGCAAGCAATCGAACGAGATTTTTCAAATAATTCAAAATGCCATAAAATGTGAACCACCTGACCGATTGGTGTCACGTTCATCCCAAATATATTTTTAAATGGTCGTTTAAGTGTGAAGAAAATTTAAGATAAATCTGTGTAAAATTTCGAAATTTTTTTTTTTTCGTTTTGTCGAAATTTCCGAATATTCGAAATGATTATTCGAGTATTCGATTTGTCTATACCGAGAGCGAAAGATTGTTTTCTTTTGCCGGTGACATTGTGACTTATGAACTCACGAGATTTCTTCTCGAAAACGTCGAGTACTTAACTTTTCTGTACAAAAACCTGACTTAAGTCACTTAAATAAAAGCTCAAATATTCTATAATACTTCTGGTAATTTTAATTTTATTTATTTATTCTTATTAATCATCCAATTTCGAGCTTTATTCGGATTTTACTATTCGAATTTATCGAATATTCGATTTGGAGTTCGTATATTCGTCGTCATCGAATATTCGATTCGATTCGATTTCTAATATTCTATGTTTTCGAACATTCGCACATTCTTAATAGTAAAAATTAAAATAACAGGTATCTTATAACGCGACTGGAATAATGGCTCACATGGCATCAGATGGAGTGGAAGCGTGGACGGTAGAGGAACCATCGAGGGACGAAGTTCTCGAGCGTATGGTTACAGCTATCGAGAGATGGGACCTATCTGCACAGCGTAATATTAATTATCGATCGTTTTTGCCGCTTCTACGGCTGTTGGATGTTTATCACACGCCGCAATGCCAGCATTGGGCTGTATGGGCTCTCGCCAATCTCACCAAAGTCTACCGTGAGTACAATTATTTGAAAGAAGTAAACAACTCAAATATCGACATAACACAATAATTCCTGTTGAAATTATATTCATAGTTATTATTCCATAATAACCAACAGTATTTATGAACAGATTTTTAGTAAATTAAAATTCACGCGACTTATCGAAAGAAAAAATAATAGAACCGTATCTCTCGCCATCGATTCTTCAATTGATCGAGCATATATTCTTGGTTATTACGGGATGTGTTATGAAATTTTCATTTTTTGCCTTTTCAAACACGCATCTTTTTTATAACATCATATAATTGGGTTATTTCACTAAGTATCGGACGAAAATCTGGCGTTCAAATTTTTGGTGCTCTTTTTTTCATCGTTCGATTCACTATACTCAAATAAAGAAAAAACTTTGAAATTTGATTTTTTTTTCTCATCATACCTAAAGCGAATTGCCTATTTTAGTTTTTGAAATGAAGAGAAAGACAAGTCAATTCGTTTGAAGACAAATGTTTGACACCTTGACGAATGAACTCCACGTTAAATAACATAACAATAACAACTTGTTTAACGACAGTTTACTCGCGATTTAAATCTGAGCCCGATAACTTAAAAATTGCGACGAATATAGTGCTAAAAAAAAAAATTGTGCACATACGCGCGCGCACACACGCAGACATTTCGTCCGAACAATTTTTCTTGACGTTTCAGACCATTTTAAGTCCTTTGACGTAAAAATCTCGAAATTTTTTTTTTTTTTTCACGAAAGCAAAGCTCCTTCTAGGAGGAAGCGAAAAAGCACAAAAAATTTGGAGGCCAGATTTTCGTCCGATATTTAGTGGGATAATCTAATCATATAGCTTCAAATAATAGATGTTTGCAACTCCGATATCAATCGATTTCGAACAATATCACCGAGAGTATTTATAAAATTCTTGTGATAGCCTCAAAGTACTGCTCGTTGGTTGAGGCGGAAGGCGGCATTGGGAAACTCAACAATCTGCTCAAGGATTCAAGGCCCTACAATCGAATCAAGAGTCTCGCTGTCGTAGTAATCTTGAATTGCGCAAATAACGGTTCACATACTTTCGGATGTCGTGGAATTGTCGACGAGATCTTCAGTGGTGTGACGTAAAACGAACAGTCCTTCCGCGAAAATACGAAATACGTAAAAATCTTTAATTTGTTTTTAGTTGTTTCATGTTTGAAAAGAAAAAAAAAACGGAAAAATAAAATAAAAAAACTCTAGTATTAGGGAGACGTATTATCCTCGTTATGACTGGAAACAGTGCTGAAAAATATTCAATAAGCCGGCGCTTGTAAAAGCCATATTGTAGAGAATTGTGGTGATGCGATTTTATTATAAACAATTCGTTTAAAAAAAAACGCACGTGATATAATAAAACTGCAAGTTCAATATTAATGGATGAATTTGTGTGTCTGGGAACATTTAAAAAGTGCAAGATAAGAAAAAAAAAGACATTTAAACGCAATGTTGACTCACAAATTTATGTCTTGGAAAGGTTTGAATAGTTACAATATGCAAAATAAGAAAATAACGGAAATATAGCATCAACTCACGAATTGGTATTCAGGAAATTTCAAAGGGAGTATTATGCAGAAAAAAAATGCAAATTTAATACCGGCTTATGAATTTGTGTACTGAAAATGCTTAAAGATGTGTAAGAAGCACAACAGAAAATTAATATCGATTTATGAATTCGTATTGCGAAGATTTTTGGGACTTTGTGAAATGCTAAAGCAATGTACTTTCATTATCCTTTCATGAATTTTTGTTCCAAAAATGTAGGAGAATTTTTACATTACAAATTTCAGAAACTTGTACTCTTTAAAACACAATTCCTGACGGTGAACAATCTTAAAATTTTTCATTCTGCAAATTTCAAATGATTAAAGTACACAGAGAATTTTATTTGCAATTAAATATCTCAAAACCTCTATCAACGAATTAACTATATTTATACTTATGATTTATTTTATTATGCATTTTTTTTCGTTATGGTCACTGATTGAGATTCGGAGAGTACAAGTTAAAATTTTTTGGAGAAGTAGGAGTGCAACAATTTCAACTTAAGGTAGTTATGTCGGTACGTCATAAATCTGTGTCAATATGACATTAAAGAATAATCATACGCGTCACTTTGCCTCAATAATAATATTTTAAAATGTCGAAAATCCTTCAAAAAAGTCTCAATCAGAATAGAACGATTGTTCGTAAATAGTTCATATATTTCGTGCGGATTTGGCTTCCAATATTTTAATAGGTCAGGAAACGTTACTCGGCTCTTTATCGAACACTTTGATCGTGGATCAATTGAACATTCGTCCGGTGACTTTACCTTTTTTTATAATTCATCAATACCTGAATGATTTACAAATCCGTAATACTTTTTATGTTTTCTCTATCTTTGATCTAGGTAAGTTAATTCTCGATTTATAGATCAATTTTGCTGATTCTCCAGTAAGCGCTGTGTAAAAAAATCGATTTCCAAGTTTTGATTATTCATTCGAATAATCGGTAACAGTTTTCATTTCAGTTTTGTACAACAAAAATTGAATAGCTAAATTATAACATGTTTCAAGTTTATTCATATGAGGTTTGATTGTCTTTGCGACATAACTACCTTAACCGTTTGTCCAATGCGCATATCTAAAAGATCTATAATTCAATCGGATCATCATAGACAATTCTATAACACATCGAAGATTGATGGGGTGATCGATAACACAAGCAATATTATTTACCATCGCAAAGCTTAACTGTGAAAAAAATCTACTTGAAATTAAATGTACATGAGCGATTCTACCGAAATTGAGCCACCAAACTTTTTTTTTTCTTCGAAATAATTTTAAAAATAGGTTTTGTTGTTGTAAAAAAACTCGAACAAACTTCAATTAGATAGAAAAGAAAACAGATGATGTATTAGAATTTTATAGTTTTTTTCATTCAAATGTATCTATACAACAACAAAAATAATACAGATTCATATGGAAGATTTTAGCTCAACTCAATGGAATTTTTTCGAAAAAATATCTATAATTTTGTTTTTTGTTTTTACCGAAGGTACCGCTACTTTTTAGCCGAATGAATTATTTTTATTTCTCTGTATGAATAATGAATTTAAAAGATTTTTTCAGAAATCGGTTACGGAGTTTCTATCCATTTTTAAGGCCAAATCTTTTTTTCGAAATGCTTTTTTTTTGTTGCAAAAACCTTTTTATATTTGAGCCGAATTGATTTCCTCCAATTATGTATATAAAAAACGAATGTTAAAAACATTTTTTGTAATGTCAAAATATTATCATTTTGTTGAATTAAAAAAATAAGAAACCCCGATTGAAAGGAAAAAAATGTCAATACAGAAAAGTTCGGGTGGCTGAATTTATACTGAAAGTCTTTATGCATAAACTGGGTACTAAATTTACTATACAAGTGCGATGTCAAGTTTGTTTTTGATACAGTAATTTCAATAATTTACTTTAATTTTACTGTAAAAGTACTTGAATTCTTGAAACTTGGTTTAATTTCATTATGAAAGTATCTTAATTTTTATTAATGTATGCATAAAAACTTCCAGTCTTTTTTGACAGTGTTATTGAAGTTTAATTTAACGTTGCTTCATAAAATAATTTTGCATAGAAACCGTCTAGCACTGTAAAATCCCTAATTTGTAGTTACAAAATTTCTATAATGATTCGGAATGAAGCTTAATAAATCGGAATGTTATCAGTTGTACATAAATAAAGAATAACGAAATCATTTTAAAAAATTACAATTGCAAAGTTTTGTGAAGGGATGTTTCCATTGGTTTGTAAAAGAAGCCAGATTAATGTTTTCTTTCTATTGCAAATTTCTACCGAATTTATACCAATATGTAGAAAGTTTTCAAATGGTAAATTCGGCATTGACTAAAAATGCATCGTGAACAAATTTTGTTAACTCTACACGTCACAAAACACAAGAATATATCGAAATATGATTATGAAAAGATCTTTTTTATTTAACAAGATGCAAGATTAACTTGCTGATAAAGTTTAATTATTTTCAATAATTCAATAACAATTATTTCTCAATTTTTGAAGATTTCGGGCAAAACTGTGACTATCGATTGCGTTGGAACTCACTATATTTGTTTGTTTATTTCCGAAATAACACGAGATTTACTATTTTTAGGATTAACCGCCAGTAGTGTTAAATTGCATAAACATTTAAAAAATTAAAATGCTTAAAAATGCCCTTCACGAAAAATTATGGTGGATCACTCCGATTTCTGCAACATTCATTAATAATTTTTTATGGAAAATTTTTTTCCATTTTTGATTACCAACGAAATATCCGTTCAGTGCCTTATTATTATTTCAGTGTGCTAACAAATTATTAATATTAATTTTTTTTTATGGAATAAATAAACAAATGCAGTGAGATTAAAAGTCATTGGTCACACAGTCTCAATTCTAAACTCAGCATGCAAGGCATTAAATCGTTTCGAAATTCATATGAAATTGGCGTTGAAATCCAAATTTCGTGCAATTCTTTCTTTCGTATCGGGATGTTGAAATTTATGTGTAGTTGCGGCTTCAAATGATCGCCTTAAAATTCAATAAAAATTCTTAATAACAGAGATGAACAATTACACCTATTTAAAAATATATATTTCTTATTATTGACTCATTTCGCAACATATTTTATATTTATTATTCTATAAAAGAGATCTAGACACGCTGGGATCATAAGTTTTGTATTCTTGTTTTTTTCAATTTTTCACGTGTTATATGTGAAAAACTCGATCATTTCTTAATTGGTCATCGGGCAATGTAGGGTAGAAGTACCGTTTGTGGCCATCAATTTGATCCATTTGTGGCCATTCTTATTGCATGTGAATGACGATACTGGCCACAAATGGTGTAAACGGCCTTGAACATGATTTATTAAACAATAAGGCATTTTAAGCATTGAATATTCAATGTAAAATTTGTTCTGATTATTGTAGAATAAACTCATTTAGTAATTTCAATAGATTAAAGTAATGTTGAATTGATCTATACATTGTTTGTGTGGCCACTAATGGTACAATGGTCACAAATGGTACATCTACCCGACTAAAATGCGATCAAACCAGTTTTTAATAATTGCGCGTTCAAGTTTGAAGTGCGTATCCTTTTTTGAAACGGATTAAAAATCATAACTCTCACCCGTTTTTTCGTTAAGACAAAAAATCTACTTGAAACATAACGTAAAAGATTATGATCGTTGCTATCGTTTATTACATATATTTAAAAACAATGATTATTTAGCGTATTAGTTAAAAAAGCGAAACTCCATATAAATCATGAATAATAATTACTGGGATAAATGAAGAAATAAATAAATTATGTTAAAATATAACGTATGTCGTCCATCTCTGATAACTTAAAGCAAATACTTGATATTAAGGTGACAATATTTTCACCTATATTTTCACCTCAGAAACATATATACTTTTTTCTCATGGAATAAACCTTCTATCAGAAGCTGCAGTAGTAAAAAAACATTTAAAGAATGTTTAAAATTGAAAATATTAAAATCTTAGTATGATAAAATTTCAATAATTTTGTGCTTTCTCAAAAATTGTAAAAATCATATTCTATTTGAAGTTTTATTCAGTATCTTATTGAGACAAAAAAATACGCCGAGAGGTGCGATGCCATTTTCAACTGAAGATAAAAAATATAAGGTGAAATATTGTCAACGTAATATTAATGTATTTTGACACTAAAAATTATTTAATGAAATCGAATTGCCAGCCATTGAAGTATTGAGATCGCATCGTCACTTTCGATAATTCATCTCCCGTACATTTCAATAGGCTTACTGTAACTATGTTCTGTGTCAGCAAAGTTATTGATTTTAAAAAAAATGATCGATCGTTGTGTCTCTGCTGCTTGTTTGAAATCGAAACGTAAATTGTGCGGTTGATGATGGCTGTAGTAACTTATTCTTACGACTGTTTAGTATAATAACCGAGAAAACGAGTTAAAGGACTTTACTGTAAATAGCAGTATGTAAAGGGTATGGAAGCATAAAAGGCTCGCTTTAGGTTTGTATGTTTTTGTATATCGATGATTATTCTACACTATCGAATTGTTTCACGATCGATCGTTAATGCAATAAAGAATGTTACTTGACGGTCAATGTAGATTAGCCATTGCAAAATATAGTATTTTTTTCTTGTTTCAATTACGACGAGATTTTTCCCTCTTACCGTTCCTCCATTCATCACATTTCTTCCGTACACATTACTTAAATTCAATTCATAAGTTCTCTTTATTAATATACGCTCTTTTTTTACAACGTTTACAAGCTCACATCATATGTCTCTCCCTCCGTGGGAAATACCTTAGACCTAATTAGTCGCCCATTTCTGCAACTAATAAAGAACTTTCGTTTTTTCAAGTATTTTTTTCGTTTCCTTGATCGCGATAAAAAAAATACGAAGCGAAGAATAGAAGAAGTATTCGCAACACGCGAATTTCTCATGACATTTGTTACTGTAAAGTTTTCATCGTGGATTAACATTTATAAATCATAAATTGTACAGAACTGAACGAAATTTCTGGATAATTCATAGGCAAAAATGGTGTTAATGAAGATATCTATACCGACTTATGAAAAAAAAAGTATTCAATACGCTGGGAGCAGTGAGTGACTTTATACAATAGTCAACTATTATTTTATTGACATTTTTATTTGCATGTGACGTATTTCGTCGTAATTGGATTCGCTGGGAGCAGTGAGTGACTTTATACAATAGTCAACTATTATTTTATTGACATTTTTATTTGCATGTGACGTATTTCATCATAATTGGATTCGCTGGGAGCAGTGAGTGACTTTATACAATAGTTAACTATTATTTTATTGACATATTTATTTGCATGTGACGTATTTCGTCGTAATTGGATTCATCCATGCCATTTTGCCTCTTTTGACACATGCATTTGGATATTTACATAATACTACTGAATTAATTATTTAGTACAGCTGTGATTTTCATTTACGTGCAATTATTTTTCTAGTTTCTCAGCAACGTCTTTTTTCCACCTACACGTGCCTTCTTTTGTCGAGTTTCCGCTTCCGGCTTGTCTGGATACAATTGATATAAAACGCGTTCGACACAGCAAATTATAACGGCGATGGTACTACCAATCCAAACAATCATTGCAGCAGGTGCAATTTCAAAGAATGTTATACTCTGCAAAGATCGAGCCACTGGTGAGCAGTAAGGTGTCTTGGGCTTCCATCGTTTAATAGTTCGCATCCGTAATCCGGTATTTGCTATTTTGAAAAGTCTAAAAAATTGTTTTTTATTATTATTTGTTCATTGAAGACCGACAGCAGTGGTCGGTGTGTGGTTTTTGCGGTCCCCAGAGTTGAGCAGAATTATTTCCGGCCATAACTTCGTTATTTGACCGCTAGGCGGCGCTCTGGTTTGCGCGTCAACTGCTGAGCGTAAGCCAGTTTTTCTGAGTTTGAACGGTATTTTCGTACAGTAGAATCTCAGCAAAAATAAAACTGTGGCCTTTAACCTCGTGGATTTGCTTCAAAAATTTTAATATGATTCTTTTAACTCAAAATAACATTCATGAGTTTTTGTAAAATTTGAAAACCCAATTTGAGTATGCTATCACTGGAAATTTTTTTTTTTCTGGAGCCGGAATTAAAAAATCTGAAAAAATGTTCAATAGTCTGGGATTTTTCTTCCTCTTGCTTGGAGCTTTTTTTTTATTTAAAAAAACTTTCATTTTATTGTTTTACTACCAGATGAACTTCGATAGCGAAATTTTTTAAATAATTTTCCGCAAAATTCCTCAAAATCTTTTTAAAAAAATTCTCAAAAATTGCAACATTTGTAGAAATTTTTTACTTTTGATATTAATAATTTAGTTTTTCGTGCAATTTATTATTTTTATTGGTTATTTCTTGATCGAAATAAAAAAGAAACATAAAAATGAGGAATGTAACTAATCAACATAATTAGCTTATCGTTTGTTTGAATCAATTTTGAGAAAGCTTTAATACCCTAGCAAAACCGAAAAATTAACTAATTTTTTATTGCAATCACTAAAAAATTCACTTAATTTTTTAATTCTTTTTGTGATTATGCATGTAATGATTGATCTTTTCCAGGACTATTATTTCTTTACTCTTTTCACTCTCTAGACCGCCAATATTGTCGCACTTCACCCGGTAGTGAAAAAAAAAAAATTGAAAAATATTGAATTAAAGGGAAGAAAATCCTGGACAACATCAAATTAGGGCTAAAAATTTTCATTTTTAATAACGAATTTTTGACAATTTTTTCAGATTAAAAAATTACAGCCCTCAAAATGTTTGAAAAAAAAATTACAGCATACTCAAATTTGGTTAAAATTTTTTGAAAAAAATGACTGTTATTTTGAGTCAGAAGAATCATTAAAAAAAGTTATGAACCAACTCCGCGAGGTCGAGGGTCACGCCCTTGTCGATTTGGTATGGAATGCCCCATATACATGGATTAGTTAATTAAATCAACTTGCTGACCGATTAAATCAACTTGCAGAAAAAAGTTCAGGTTAATCTATAATATTTAATATATTTTGCAGTATGTAGTATTTTATTTACCCGACTTTCATGATTTCGGCAAATGGGCTGTCAACTCGCTCCCAAAAACTAAAAATCCTCGGGGTCACTACGTGAACCTCCGTCATGTCGCAAATAGCGTTTTCATCCCAATTGGCGTCAACAAACGGATATGCGACTTCGGCTGAAGTATGATATGCGTAATCACCGGAAATAACTTTTTCCAGACCTACTTCCGGTGGAGAAAAGCTACAAAATAACAAATAACTTTGTAAAAGCTACAAAATAACAAATAACTTTGTAAAAGCTACAAAATAACAAATAACTTTGTAAAAGCTACAAAATAACAAATAACTTTGTAAAAGCTACAAAATAACAAATAACTTTGTAAAAGCTACAAAATAACAAATAACTTTGTAAAAGCTACAAAATAACAAATAACTTTGTAAAACCGAATTGCTGCATTTCAGAAAACTAATTGTGTTAGTTAAGTAAGAAAAGTCGACATTTTTTACCGCGTCGATGAAGGTAATTTGCTCCAGATTTTCTCATTGAAGTAACGAACTTCCCACTCATTAACGCTTCGAGCCTTTAAATTACCAACAAGTTGATTAATATTCTGACATTTGCTTATATTTGGGGCAATCGACGTCGTTTCGACCAGGATTTGACATCGACATCTTCGATTTGACTCGTAATTTTTTGTAGGCTTAGTTAGACTCTCAAATATATTTACTAACATATTTATTTAATATTTCCCACTCAGGATTTTACATTGGAGATTTCCAAATTCACCTTAGAACCAAGACTTGTCTCATGTATCCCGATTTTTATAGTTGCATAAGCGCGTATTGCGGTTTTCCGCAATCAGAGTGTTTAGGTTTTTTTTTTTTCAATTCCTTGAAAATGAACCGTTTTTTTTATTCTATGCTATTATTTCGTTCATATTTTTTTATAGTGACATATCGAATGTAATTTTTTTTTAATCTTCAATAATTCTGAAAAATACTTTGTATAGTATAAAAATTTTATAGCTTATAGCCAAAGCTGGCAAGATTTTTCCTCCCATCGTTCTTAAGATTTGTTTCATAAAAAAATTATTTAAAAAATAAAAAATGCCAATTTTAAAATTATATCATTTGATATGTCACGTTGAAAAAACATGAAAAAAATTTGTATAGTTCGGAAAAATCTGCAAAAATTTCAACAAATCCGGTTTCTAAATGAATAGATATTTGATCTATCTCCTGGAGATGATTAATTTTTTCTCTATCATTCAATCAATTTTTTAATTACAAAAAAAAGCTTATACTGAGAGAAATCGTCATAGTACAGTTAACTATAAAGTGACAACTATTGATTTTTAGTCCTCTTATGGTTACGATGACTATAAAAATAGTTGTGACAACTAATTAAGTGGTAACAACTATGTTTGTACCAACTACAAATGAATAGTTGTCACTTTATGGTTACTAATACCATAATTTTCTCTCAGTGTAGAAACTATAAGAAGAAAAACCTTGTCCACTCCGGCTATAAGCTAAAAAATGTTAATATTCAACGAAGTATTTTTCAGAATTTGTTCAGATTTTCAAATGATAGCGTTCAATATGTCACTTTCAAAATATGGTTTAAAAAAAAATTCCATAAACAATGGTGCATTTAAGAGTCCAACTAAGCCTACAAACTATTTCAAGTGAAATCGAAGAGTTCGAGTTTGTAACACAAGTTTGAGTCCTACCGATGTCCCATACAGAGAAAGAAACTCTTAGAGTTTCCAAAATTATTCGAAGTATTTCGGCAGATCGAGTACAGTTATTCAATTAAATATTCCTTTATTGGGAAATACATTTTGACGCGTGTAGTTCATACAACCGCGACATTTAGACTAACTACAAAAAAAGCAATCGCCTGTTGCATCAACAAAATAACGATCGGTCCATAGCAACGATCTAGGCCGAGCTTCATCAGGTTGTCGGTGACGAATATCGTTCTAACAAAATTATTATTGGAACTAAATACTTACTATTCATTTTTAATAGTGAGAACTATTAAAAACTAATAGCTACTATTTGGTCTCAATAATACCTTGGCGAATCCAATTGTATTTATCCGTAAACCCGTGATGAAATATTCTAATCAGACCATATCAGGCCTGATATAAATCGTCCATATCAGGTCTGATATGAAAATTTGCCATATCACACTATATATGCATCGATATGCTAGAATATATATCCTTATCAATCCATGTCAGGTCTTATCAGGTCATATCAGGCCTGACCAGAATATTTTTTCACGGGAAGAGTACCAAAGTCTTATTAAATCACAGATTCTATTTCGCTAGGGTTAATTTACTACACGGATTAAATACTCATAGATTGGATGCACTAAATATTAATTCGTATGATAATACCTCTATAATATCGTCGACATTTCGGTACTCTTCGGAAGCCAGGGACATATGACTTTGTGCTAGTGAATATAGAGAGTCATTCATTTTGTCCGGAGGTTCATTCAGTCGTGCAGATACCACACTTGCTCCGTAATAGTTTGACAGTAGAACGCCCATGAGCAGTAAAAATAAGCAAGCAATTCGACCAGCCAGTCTATTAGGCACGAAGACTAAACCTAAAAAACCCATTTTTTGTGGCATTTAAAAATAGGCATCGATGACAGTAGGTGTGTCATATATACCTTGCTGACAAAATACACCAAGGGTAGCAAAAATTGCGTGTCCACTCTCTGCAAACCATCCTTCGCCATATTCGGTCATTTGTATGGTGGTGATTATTGCTGTAGAGAGCATTGCTGTAAGAACCGTTGCGTACCACGAGTCGAGGGCAAAAGGTGTTAAGAGTTCTGTCCATTTTAATTTTGTTATACTCGAGCGAAATATGAAAAATGTTCTGAAACAATCAGTCAGTGTATGCATACAAATATTTTTTTATATTAATCAAAAGATCTCAGCGCCGTCGCTGCTGCTAAGACAAAAATCGAGAGAGAGAAAATTATGGTATTTCCTCTTGAAAGAGAGATGACACATCTCAAGTCGAAATGTCGTAAACTGAAGCCAGTTTGCAAACATTCTGATTAGTCCTCAATGTCCTTGATCTAAAGTTATGATCGTTATGTTACGGCGCTGTTATGATCGCTGTAAAGTCACGTATCGTGCACATTTTGAATGGTTGATTACCGTTGTGGAAAGGACTACATTTTCCTTCCCGTAAAAAAAAAAAGTCATGACACATCGACAATCGTTATATCGAAACAGTGAAGCAGAAATACACGGAAGAAAGTATTTCCTGGCTACAACCAAGATATTGGTTGACACAACTGAACAATTATCCATTTTCAATATGGTCGGAATAAGGCCTTAAACCAACCGACGTCATTCAATTCGCGAGTGAGAAAACACGATGAATGAAGTAAGCGGCTCGCTAAACAAGGACGATTAAGTGTTCAATCAATTAACTTTATCCCAAAAACTATACCGTCAATCTACTTGCAATTTGGACACAACCTATCGTTAACTACCTAAATTGAAATGATAGTCCAGATTGACGACACGATGGCGGCATAAAACGATCCGCGTATCTTCAAAAATGCGCCATGTAGGGCAGCATCAAGCTGCATTAGTAACGGCACGATGGCGGCATAAGACGATCCGCGTATCTTCAAAAATGCGCCATGTAGGGCAGCATCAAGCTGCATTAGTAACGGCACGACGTGCTGATGTCGGTATAATGTGCCTGCAAAGTTCCATCTTGTGTGTGCGCCATTTGGCGTTGCACAGCGTGTCGGAATTTTGCCGGCAAAGTGATGGCATTCTTGCGATTAAAAGGCAGTAATACACCCCCTCGCCCCCGCAGAAATTTCGAAAGGTGTTTTCTCCCGAACGATACGACAAATAGGGTCCGGATTTTTAGAGGATACGCAAGAGTATCGTAGAATTGGGCTAATTTTCTGACTCTTCATTCGACATAGCCGTTTCCCAAATAGCCATTAAGGTTCACGGTGAGACCACACAGGCACCACGAAACGGCACGGCGTGATGACACAATGCCGTTCGTTGCTTTCAAATGTGTCGGCATAGTGACGCCACGGCGTGCTGAAGCTGCATCAGTGCCCCCACGGCTCCAGTACGCCGTGCCTCTGCAAGACGTTATGATACCGTGCAGGCACAGTGCTCAATCAGGACGCCGTGCTGTCACAGTGCCGTCTCATTTGAAAGCATCTAACTGCACCGTGCAGACATGGCGTGCGGCACTGGACGGCACGTTTTTCTATCTGGGTTATTATTAAGAATTAAAAGAAACATAGTGCAAGGAAGACAGAGCTATGTTAGATTTAGATTTAGATTTAGATTTATTTATTTATTTAAAGACCCTGGGATATTGAATCCCCTAAGGACCTGAGCAATACAGAAAAAACTGAGCAATACAGAAAAATAAAGCGACAGTTCAGACAGAGAAAAAGAGTTGTACAAAAAGAGTTGTGTTAGAGAGAGACAGACCTATAGGCGTTTAGCATTGCGCGTCAAAATTCCTGGTGGTGTACCACTGCCTCTTAAGAAAGCCGTGTCGTTGATAATGCAACTTACAGCTGCAATACATGGCGCATTGTCGAAGACACGCAGTGCGGCACGTTTTTCTATCTGGGTATACTCTTCAATATCTTACTCACCGATATGGATAACCAGGGCCAACCATGCGACCATACGGTTTCTCCGCATATCTTAAAATTGCGGAAGCCGTAGTAGCTGAAATGTCAGCTTCGCCTTTATACAATACTGGCATCATTCCTACTTCGGTTCCGTTGATAGTTGCAATCCATTCACCAACAGCCAATACCTCCATTCTGTTGATATTATTAATCATACAAGTACAAGTACAATCCCACATTCAACGAACCTCATTAGTAGTAATAAAATGTGAGTTACGTGAAATTGAAAAGATCTGCCATTTGCAGAAGAATTGCATAACCATATTTGGTAACAGGGTCTTTCGATTTGGTTGAATAATCTTGCAAATGGTCTTCGATGGTCATTCCAGGTGGTTGGTACTTCACCTGTTGAATATAAATCACATGTATTAGACACAGTAAGAAATCAGTTTCGTAATGGAATTGATGTAACTGACATTGGTTACTTACAACCCCAACGGCTTTGATCGTTAATCCATGTAAATTCGACCTTCGTGCGAATTTGCTTTGATGAACAGTTATGTTCAAACCCTTGTTTCGTACCCAATTTCCAATGCTCGTTACATTTAATTTTCCACCGCGTATCTTACAAGGATTGTAAACGTCGTACAGATTGTAACCGGTTTTTGTCTTGACACCGATCACAAGATCTGTCAGCAAACTATAAGCAGTGTCGTTCAACATTTGCAGCATTTCTTTTAAGTTCGCACCCACAACCAGCCAAACGTGGATACTCTCGTACAGTCGATAATCCGATGCCTAAGTGTTAAGAATGCATTACACGTACAAATCTCACTGAAAATTTTGTTCGGCTTATAATTACTTCGCTGTATGCGAAACTCCACAGATTCCAAGAACATTGACATTCAGTAATAATAAACGTCTGAAAACTTGGATCAGTAGAAAAAAAATTCGTCTAACGAATTGCAGATAACCGTAATTTGCCCCATAATTGGTTGTGTGGAAGTACCTCGAAAAGGCACTGAGGGAATTTTTTGAATTCTTAAAACAATATTCCAGAAAATGCCCTTTTTTTCGAGTGTAGATATTCAGAAATTTGAATTTACTGAAAAGTTGACGTTTTATTATTAGCTTTTGAGCAGTATAGTTACGTTACAGTGCGTTTACTTTTTTACCGAAAAACGGAGTTATTTTTTTTTTTTTTTTCATTCAAAATCGGCATGACTGTTGATATTTCCAAAAAAAATTGCCAGAGTGGCATCGATCAATTTTCTGGCATAGAAAAATTTATCTATGTCAAAGTTCCGAAAAATGAGGAGATTATAATAAAAAAAAGTCAAAAATGGTATTATTTCACCGATAAAATTAAGGGGATTCTTGCATGGATGTCGATATCGCAAACAAATCATCAGAGTGGCACGAATCGAGATGTCGATTATGCGAAAAAAATTATTCGTGGGTATGTTTCAAAAAACGGAGGAATTATTTTTTTGAACCTAAACCTCGAACCACACCATTATCGTTTGATGTTACCATTGATACCATTTGATTTGAGTACCATTTTGATAATTCTTCAGCGATATCGACAGACATGCAGTGGAACTCCGTAATTTTATCAGCCAAAAATAATGAAAATTTTTCAATTACAACAATTTTCCCGTTTTCCTGAACTTTCACACAAATATATTTTTCATACTAGTTGTTTTTTTATACATCAATCGGTGAAACTCTGGCGATTGTTGTGAGATATCAACGGCCATGCAGAAAAACTCGGTAATTTTTTCAATCCAACAAAAATATTCGTTTCTCAATAAAACGAAAAATAATTTATCCGTTTTCTGGTAAAATATCATACTCACCTGAATGTAGAAATTAATTCCAACATTCCGCTCGAAAGCTAACAAACAACGACAACTTTTATGTGTAGACATTTTTTTTTCAGTAACTTGAAGATTCGGTGATATTTGCACTTAAAAAAAATTGCATTTTCCGAAATATTGCTTCAAAAGAATTTGAAAAAAATTCATATAGAATACGTTTCAGTGGTACTTTGATATATCCAATTATAGGGTAAATCGAAGAGGGGCGAAAAAAATTGCCAAAACGTCAGAGGGTCGTCATATATGGGATTAAAAAAAATAATCATTCAAAACGATGAAATCCACCAACTAACTATGAGTTGTCCTAACAACTTGTCGCTCATTGTCTTTCGCTGTATGTCGCATCCTTAGTTAATAATTTCAAAAGAATTAACATAACACACTAAGCAAGTGTTGATATTTGCAATATTAATATACTTGAGCTATAATTTTTTCATTTTCTCCCCTAGATTGGCAGCGAGTATCCAGAAACAATCCAAATGGCCAGTAGTCCTTCTTAAAAATATTATCGGATATATTATAGGATTTCGAATTTGGATGATTTACAGCGACGGACATCCCCAATTCATTCATTTTTCTGACGAATCGATAATCGCCTAAAAAATAAGAACAAGGATTCAATGCACGACGTTTTAATAGATACTATTTTATGTATTTGAAAAATAATTACTTTGTATTTGTTCACATGAAAATATCGTAACACTTGTCACATTTTTGTATCGAAAATATTCATAAACAAAATCATTCGCTTGAACCTGAATATTCAACGTGACCCACAAAGGGATAAAATATTTGACAGTTGAATGCATATCGTATCTCTTCTATGCACATAAACCGTCACACCTTTTTGCACCACAGATTCATACACATCAGTTTTGTCGGTAGATGTTCTAAGATTTATTGAACATCGCGTGCAAAGGTGAACATGACGGCTCATACATAAGTTATGTCTCTTACTGTGTGACACTATGTGAAACATTTCTTACATTGTGACAGTACTAGCGGATGTTCGACGTCGCCAACTTACTTATCATTTATTCAGGTAGTCCCACGCTAAAATAGGTTTGGTTTTCATATATTGATCATAAGATAAAACCTCGACTTTTCTGGATCATGTGAACGAGCATCTTGAAGGTGATCACTACTGCTGTCCGGCATTGATTGAAATCCCAGTAAACAAAAAAATCGGTATTGTTGTTGCTATATTTAATAATGGTAATTGTAATTGACCGACATCCTAAGTGTTACATAACGCTGGCATTATATAACTGTTACATAACGCTGGTATTACATTACAGTTACATTGCTGCTACAATGCATGAAGAAATCATTTTCGACACACAAAGACAGGATCCAAGTTACAGAATCCCGGCACAGTGTCTTTCGCAACATATTACGAGGGGGTTGAAAATAACGACCGCAAAAACAACCACCATAAAAATCCTATTCGGTTATTCTTTCGTCTTTTTTTCTTTTTTATTCGCATTTCCCCCTATCTGCAGGCATTACGCCTATTACAGGGTCGGCCCGGGTCAGTAGCAAGTCCCCCCTGAGGGCCTGGTCCGGATCAGTAGCCAGTCCCCCCTGAGGGCCTGGTCCGGATCAGTAGCCGGTTCCCCTTGACGGCCTGGTCCGGATCAGTAGCCAGTTCCCCCTGAGGGCCTGGTCCGGATCAGTAGCCAGACCCCCCTGAGGGCCTGTTCCGGATCAGTAGCCAGTCCCCCCTGAGGGCCTGGTCCGGATCAGTAGCCAGTCCCCCCTGAGGGCCTGGTCCGTATCAGTAGCCAGTTCCCCCTGAGGGCCTGGTCCGGATCAGTAGCCAATCCCCCCTGAGGGCCTGGTCCGGATCAGTAGCCAATCCCTCCTGAGCGCCTGGTCCGGATCAGTAGCCAGTCCTCCCTGAGGGCCTGGTCCGGATCAGTAGCCAGTCCCCCCTGAGGGCCTGGTCCGGATCAGTAACCAGGCCCCCATGCGGCCACACCGAAAGAAATAGATATTAAGATTTTGGCAATCTAATATGCTGAATATTTTGATACTACCCATTCATATTCATAATTCTCAGAAGAGCTTGTGACGATTCGAGAATTTAACCGGTCGAGCTTTTGACGATTCGAGAATTAGATCGTTTGAGTTTATAACGATTCGAGAATTCGGCCATTCGAGTGTATAACGATTCGAAAATTCGGATTCGAGTTTATGACCATTAGAGAATTTGACCGTTAGAGTTTATGACCATTCGAGAATTTGACTGTTAGAGTTTATGACCATTCGAGAATTTGGCCATTCGAGCTTATGACCATTCGAGAATATTACCGGTCGAGCTTTTGACAATTCGAGGTTATTACCGTTCGAGCTGTGACAATTCGAGATTATGGCCGGGCGGGCTTATGACAGCGCCTCGAAGAAGAAGAGAGCGTTGAGTCAAAGAATATTCTTTAGTTGAGTTAGAGGGTGTGGACTGTATCGGCATATGCTGCGTTCCGTCGGTAACGAAACGGTAAAAATCCTTGCAATCGTTGTAATTCCTATATTCGCCACCGCATACAACGCCGTGTCTCCCGGTGTTTCACTAGAAAACCGCGTGGTTGCTGTAATCTGCAACACATGATATAACCTATAAATCTTTCGACACATCGTTTTCATGTTAGTTATGAGTTGTTTTTAATTTTATCCATCATAAGTGCATCGCGATTGAAATAAAACACGATGGTTGTTACGAAGGAAACGTTGAGTGATTCGAGTGATAATAAAGAATCTGAGCTTAATATGAAAGCATGGTATTCTTTAGGAGTACCACAAGTCATAGTAAAAGCTTTAGAGGATCAAAAGTTTGAGACACCCACAGCGATTCAAGAATTGACTCTAGCTCCTGCTATAATGGGTCAAAGAGACATCCTCGGCGCTGCAGAAACAGGAAGTGGAAAAACATTAGCATTTGGTATTCCTATCTTAGCTGGAATTTTGGAGTTGAAGCGACAAGAGGCTGAAAACCCTATGAAAAAAAGTAAGAGCACTGGAAAAGCTAAGAAGAATGGATTTACAACTGGCAAATGGATAGTAACTGATGAAAATGAGCCACAAGAGGATTTAGAGAGTCTCTCTGGTAAGTTTTGTTTTTATATCCGAATTTCAATGATTTTGGAGCAAGTAAACAATGTTCGATTGTTGAGCCAAAGGGATTTGAATAGTACGATTGTCGTTTTGATGTTTTTGCATCTGCTTACTTAATCACATTGGTAATCTGCACTTTTAAAGGGATTCAGTCGCCTGATAAAACTCACAAGAAAAAATTCTATAGATTATACCCATCTTTTAAAAAACTTTACATTAAAACCTCATTAAATACATAACATAAATACATACATAAATTATATTTTAACTTTACGAAACTTTTTGTAAACTCTATTATATCTTTTTAAGTCATATTGTTATACTGTACTTTGAACTAGTGTAACGTATATTTTTGTAAAAAAAAGCATGTCCCGTAGAATAGATGAATGAATAAATAAATAAATAACAAGCATTTTAATGATGTATAGTACAGAGTAAAATTCTCAACTTGTGGCTTTTAAACCAAACCGGTGAACAAATTTTAGTATTTCTATCTTATTTTATTTGTTGAAGCATGCAAGTCGATTGAATATAGCAAAGAGTATTTCAGATACGGTGATAATTCAATTTACTGTAACCAATTGTTTGCAAAAGTGAGTTTCAGAGACAATTTTAATCACGTCCCGATGAGATAGAAATCGTAGAAAAATAATGCATATAAAACGTGCTGGAAATATTGATTTCGTATAATATTAATCCCGAAATGTTATTAACAAATTGGTGAAAAAAACCAATTGTTCAACAAACAATTAGTCATCCTAAATTTTTTCTAATGAAAATGATATGTTAATTTATTTGAATGCATCACTCCAAAAATGATTTCATTTAACTGATTTTTGTTGCTCTAGATGAAGAAAGTGATATTTCTATGGATTGCGATGAAGAAATTACTGGTGAATATTTAAGTGAAGAAACAAATCTAGATGAAAATGGTATGGGGTGCGTCAGAGTCTTTGATAATGTTCAGTTTGGAGAACCTCAAGCTGTTTCGGACAAGCCCTTGTACGCATTGATTCTTACGCCGACCAGAGAACTTGCTATTCAGATAAAGAATCATCTCTGCAATGCTGCTAAATACACCGACATAAAGGTAAGATTAAGACATTAATCCTCACAACTATCTTTAAAGATTCTTATTTAATACAAAAATATTGCTCACAATTATTAGACATTCAGCATGATTGTTTCCACAGTGTTTAAGGACGTTTGAATGCTTCACTCTCTAACATCTTTCATAATAAATATCCATACATAGTTGAGCTTCTTTAAAAAGATTTAAAAAGAACTATCCAAAAAATTAATGTATTGGATTTGATAAAATATTGAATGGTTAAGGCAATTTTCCAAGTAAATGTGATTATTGTGGATGTTTTCCCAAGAATGTACAGCAATTCTATTAATTTCGAGATATCATATTGATAAAGATTGCTACTAATGTTAAATCGATTAAATTTCTGTGCATATTAGTCAGCAACCATTTGTTTGAAAATCCATTGATAATAATTTTCGAAATCGTAATGCATTCTTGTATAATATCAGTGATTTCCAATTGCGAAAGATCATAGAGAATTATCGATTATACTTGGGAAAAACAATTTTTTACAGTTCGATTGCCATCGACCACATTTTCTCAAAGTGCTTAATCATTGTTATATTCAAGTTTGGTACAAATATTCTTAATGCATTTTCTTTATTGAGCAACAGCAACTTTTCACAGTTTGGTGGTAACTTGTTCATTTATGAGATAAAAATTTATTGTAGAACTTCTTCCATAATGATATTCACACATATCAAAATAGACAGATCGTAATGGTCATTTTTTTAATAGCCAGAAAATTTAATACCCACTAAATTTAATGAAAAATCGGAAACATTTGCCATTTATTTTCAATCGAAATTTATAAATCTTGTAGATTAGATAATGAAATTATTTTCATTTGAATTACTAAGAAATGGTTACATCCTTTTACAAAAACTAAAGATAATTTTTGCAAGATAATGACTATGACGTTAACAGAATAAATGTTTATCTGCAAAAATGAGAGCTGCTTAAAACTTTTATGTTCAATGATTATAGAAGAAATAAATATTACAGATAGCAGTAGTATTGGGTGGTATGGCTGCTGTAAAACAGGAAAGAATTTTAAGCAAAGGTCCCGAGATCGTAATAGCGACACCAGGACGTTTATGGGAACTTATTGACCAAGGGAATCCCCATCTCAATCAACTGGAAACGATCAAGTAATTCTGAAAGCTTAACAAATAAAATTTTGCATTAACATTTTGGTATTTTTAAAAGTATTTATTGGGACTACACTATACAATTGCGGTATATCGTCGACCAACACACCGTATACCGCGATCCAACGTTAGAATAACTCCATGAAAAAATATAACCCGACAAAATAACATGCAAACGTAACATACTCTAAAATAACACAACGTTAAAATAAAAAAACGCCAAAAAACAGATGAAAGGTCCTCGCGAAAAAAAAAATTCCATGCGAAATTGCCTTTGCTGGCCGTGATTTGGAAACCATGCGTAATAAATACTCTTCTTTCAGATAATTTGCCTTAATGTTTAATCATTTTCAAATGTTAGATGTTCTTACATGTTCCGTTTTCTAGTTAGTTACTTGTTACTTCCTCATACACGAAGCTTTGGTTTCATGAAAAATTATTTTTCGAGATTTTCATGTCAGTACTCAAAATGCTCCAAAACATCGGAAAAAATACTTTACAAAAAATGTCCGTGTCCGTGTCCGTGTGTGTGTGTGTGTTCAATTGTCCATAACTCACGAACGACACAATGGATCGACCTCAAATTTGGCGCGCAACTAGAGCATTGACTCCTCTGTAATTGACGTGAATTTTAATTCAATGTATCAATGTATACAGATTTTATAGAATTTTTAATTTAAAAAAAAATTTCATGATCGCTCTAACTTTCGTAAAAGTTGGCCAATTTAGCAAAATAGTTCTTTATAAATAAAGACATATTAAATGATGTTTGGTATTAAATTTCAGCATAATCGGTAAAGCGGTTCCGATTTTATAGAATTTTGAATTTTTCGAAAAAACAAATTTTTTCTCTGAATCACGTCGAATTTCAACAAATGAACCGAAATGTTCTACAGTCGAAAAATACCATACAGCCCTATTACGTACGAAATTTGGTGCCGATAGGTAAAGTGATTCGGATTTTATCGCTTTGTTAATTTTTTAATAAATGTACATTTTCGCTCACAACTTCCGCAAAAGTTAAGAGAGTAAGATAAACATTTGTACTTAATCAGAATGCGATGTGAGGGTGCTTTAACGGTGTTTCATAACTGCACACATTATGGATAATTAATGAGAAAAAAAAAAGCTAAGTAGAACTTTGCTCTTCACTGTATTTAGCCAAATAAAAGCCAAAATAAATAATTAATGTCTTCCTCACAGAGATAGATTTATTAACAATTGAAATTTTAAAATATCCTCTTTACAGCTGTCTTCGAATTTTATATGGGGAAGCAATGTGCAAAGTTCTACTTTTGAAAAAATGTATTTCGACAGTATATTTGTTAAGCTCAATAAACTTTATGTCAAAATCTATAATAATATTTTCCCCAGCACTCACGATAAGGATCATTGTAACGCCTATAATGACGGGAAAAATGACAGTCGTTTTTGCACACCTTAATAACGCGGTGCGATATTGGTCATAATAACAAAAAAATGATGGTTCGTAAAAGAAAATCCGTCATTTTTCTGTCATTATCACTAAAATCGCACGGTTATTAAGACGTAATTTTTTTACGAAACATAACTTTTCCGTTATTATGACCAATATCGCACCCTTATTAAGGTGTTCAAACACGACGTCATTTTCTCCATCATTATAATCGTTCCCGTGAGTGTTCTTACTGAATTTGATAAAATAGTATTTTTTTTGGGGCATTTTAACCAGAATAATCCCTCAAAATACAAATACCGTAGGAACTTATGTCATGCACAGGATAATTACTCAAACGAAGTAATTATAAAGTGCGGTATACGTGCATTGGTTCATGGTTATACGGTTATTCTACGGTGTGGTCTCAATAGACACTTTCTGCTTGTTCTTCTTTTTCATAATGCCAGATTCTTTGGATAGATTTTTAGCGATCGACGAAACCGATAGAATGTTGGAGAAAGGGCACTTCCAAGAATTGCATCAAGTGCTAGAAAGAATGAACGCTGATGAAGAATCTTCGAAAAAACGTCAGACATTCGTATTCTCTGCCACTCTGACTTTAGTTCATGATATTCCTCAGTATTTGCAGAGAAAAAAACAAAAAAGCAGTCGTAGTAAAATATTCAAATTAACGCCAGGACAAAAGCTTCAGAAAGTTATCGATTTATTGAAAATCAAGAATCCTAAGATAGTAGACGTGACGAAACAATCAGGTATGCAAGCAAATCATTTAAAAGAATTGAAAAATCGGTCGTTTGTCACGTAGGGAAATTTATTGAAATTATGATTTTAGGGACCGCTGGTACGTTGACGGAATGTCGCATAGCTTGTACGATGGATCACAAAGATTATTATTTGTACTATTTCCTGAAAAGGCATCAAGGACGCACGCTGGTATTTTGTAACAGTATCGGATGCGTTAAGAGGTTGGCGACACTCTTCGGGATTCTCGATTGCAATCCTCTTCCACTTCACGCAAGTATGATACAACGGCAGCGTCTGAAGAATCTCGAAAGGTACAAATTGATGGAATAATGAGATTAAGCTATGTTGAGGTAGTTCGATGATGAAGGTAGAAGTGTAGAGGCAAAAAAAGGGCGAGGAAAAACGCCGGGATTAAAAAAGCTGTATGATGCTTTTTTTGTCTCAGAGTATGTAAATCTATAAAAAAAAAGTCTTCCATAGTCTTTTAAGGATAGACACCCCGTACTATTGAGTCATTGACCAACTGAACTGAAGAAATTAAAAGACGCATCTCAGGGTTAACTACAGTCATTAAATGGTTCAAGGGATGTAGAACTACTCCTTTCTATGCTGCAGAATTAACAATTTATCAGATAAGTTCGCTTTTATCATTTTTTTCTATCAACATTGTTGCTGATTTGACTGATATGTTCCCTGATGCAAACTGTTAAAAATGAAAGTAAAAAAATTTTCGGTATAAAAATATGAATCTATGAAGCAATCCATACATCGTATTGAGTGTGAAATAACATCTTTAAGATGTCTAGAAACAGTAACAGTCAATATTCTACTTATTTTTGTAAAAAGTCGCCCATAACCTCACAATTTGTGAACGTTGGTAGCATCGCGCTCCTCGAAAGCCGCGATGTCTATATCTATTTACATGAGTCTAAAATATCATTTAACGGCAATATCTTCGAAAAAAGTGGGCACTTCCCGATTATTTTTTTTTCATGCGTTCCTAATAGTCCAATGTGACATTGGGACAAAAAATGTACCGAAAAAGTAGTCTGAAAATATCTATTTTTTACATTCAAGTAGCGCTTTCTACTCGTCATGACATGCAACCCATGCTAAATGTTTGAACTTTCTGTTACTATTAATTACTACAGTATAACAAACATATATAGTGGAGTCACTGCCATTTCGTACTAAAAAAAAGGGATAATGTGGCTTATTTTTCCGCAGGCTGTTTTTCTGCCTACCACACTCATGTTAAAACAGTGCTTTTCAATGATTAATATTACGAGAACGGAACGTTTGAATTCAATTTATCGGGAATTGATCAACGCAAGAAAGGTTGATCTTTTGATACTAAAAAAAAAAGAAACACTCTTTGCAAATACAGTTCATCATCGAACTACTTTAAGGGGTAAAAGTTAGTAAAAAAAAATCTTCCATGTCTCTGCCATTTTATTGAAATTTTATTGTACCAATGGAAAAAAAAATCATGTGATTTTTGTACAGATTTCAGGAGAACAATAATGGTCTATTAATCGCCACTGACGTTGCAGCAAGAGGCTTGGATATTCCGAACGTAGAACACGTAATTCACTATCAAGTCCCGAGAACGTCTGAGGTAAGTTAATTAATTAAATGAACAATTTATTGATTAAATGTGCTCTCTCAATTAAAAGTTATACCAGAGACCACTTTTTCACTTCCTCATCACATATGAAGTATGTAAAAAGAGAAAGTATTGCAATCCACAACAAAATCGACTACCGGATTACCGGATTCGAAATTTTTGAAATATTGACATAAATTCGGACGTATTCTGATACAGATAGATACTCAGAAAAATAGACTCTCCTGAATCGGCATAGGTCTTCTGCAGTTTTTCGGTGCCTTTTCTGATAACAAATGTGTCAAGGAATTCGCGTGTTGCAAATGAGACAGTAACAACTATTCATCGCTTCTTTTTTTTTGTGATTGTTATGCCGATGATGACTCGTAATTTTACGGAACACGCGGTTACCTGCGTGAATCTGAAATAATTATTTTTATTTTTGGTTGATCTTTATGAGGTTGGTGACCTTCTTAAGATTATGTGCTACGTGTTGTCCTAACAAATATCCAATACCATCTTTAATTACATGAATATTTTTAGAGTTACGTACACAGGAGTGGAAGAACAGCTAGGGCGCAAAAAGAAGGCATAACTGTGCTGTTGATGGAGCCTTCCGAAATGCAATACTATACAACACTCTGCAAAACACTTGGTCGCAGTAAGTTATCAGTGCTTTAAAAAATGACAGAAACTAAGACTTTCTTTGCTCAATATAAAAATTTACAGCTCAAGACATCCCAACGTTTCCCGTCGTCGACCGGCTTCTCGTTGCTGTCAAAGATCGTGTTAATCTCGCCCGGGAAATAGACAAACTGGAATTGAGATGCCGAAGAGATAATGTACAAAAGGGATGGTTGAAAAAAGCAGCCGAAGAGATGGATCTCATTTTGGATGAAGATCAAATGTGAGGTTTTATTATGAATAATGAATCGTTTTACGATCTGATAGTTATTTTTGTAGCCTTAAATCTTTTATATTTAAAAATTACGCGATATACAGGTGGCCAAGAATTATCGGAATTTGAATGGTTCTTAAGGAGGGCGAGTTTGCTATTGGAAATAATTGTATAAAAAGGCAAACCGATGCGGTGGTCTAGTGGTTAGAGTACTGACCTCTAGACCAGAGCATCGGCAAGTCGCGGGTTCGATTCCCGGTTTCGTAGAAAATTTTCGTCGAAAAATAAAAACAGGGATGCGATAAAGCTCCAGATGTATTGGCTTCATGCGTTGGGACAAGTAGCGCCACTTGTGGCGACTGTTGACATAACCGTATCAACTTTCGGTTACCATAAGAGTTGTCAAATAAGAGTCGTAAAATCTAGAGTGGTGTTACCGTTTTATTTTTTTATTATGAGCAAGCGAAATCCTGCCTTGTGTTTGCCTAACTTTTGTTACTAGAATATTGATTGTGAATTGTTTTGTAATATCAGGGAAACAACAATGGAAGAAAAAGACTCAGCAAACTTGCGACGTCAACTAAAGGGAAAGCGAACTCAACTTGGAAAACTAATGTCAAAGCCGCTCTTTCCGAAAGGTTTCTCCGGAAAATATCTCGACAGCAATCTCGAATTAGAGTTGCGAGAAAATACGCAAACAGCGGTACAATTGATGAAAACTTCGATTGAAGACAACGCGAAGACACAGAAACGAAAATCGCCCGGTATTGCGAAGAAGAGTCATGGGATAAAGAAAAAGAACTTCAAGCGTGGAAAGAAACAAAAAACTGTAAATTAGATGAGTTAATAAAATTTTATTTTCTATTGAACTTTTTTCCTTTCGCTCTCAGCACTCTCGAAATTGCCATTCTTCTGTTACGTAATACGTTGTCAATACAATTTACATTTTTATTCGAGGTTCAATGGGTCAAAAAATACTTATATATATCGAGCTTTTTGTTTACAAAAAGTAACTACAAGGTGCTATAAAAGCTTCCGTAAAATTAGCGAAGAAGATATTTACAGAATACAAAAATTACATTTACAAAAATATATGATACACGTTTCGGTATGGAGAATTTTTTCATTGCCGCTGCAATGTAAAAAACGCTCCACTACAGTTAGTTCAGCTTTGATAAAACAATTTTATCAAAAGCAGATAAAATTTTAATTACTACATTATGTTTTATGCCATCAGAGAATTGCAAGAACCTATCATTTTTTTACTGAGCATGGTGTGAATGTTTTTTTCTGAGGTGTGAATGTACATGTTATTTACTTTCGAGTATTTCTCGGAGAAAAAAAAGCTGTTTGAAATACAACTTCAGTTTTGATTTGTGGTATACAGTCAATTTTTTTTAAATGACGCTTTTTAAGTTTTCTCATCTCCTACGATTTGTGTGTTTCGTCCAAACGATTACTTCAAGGTAGACCTTGCGGTACAGTTAAGTCAATTTAGTACTAAGATTTGACAAACTGTACAATGCTTTGAAGAAGAAACTAGTGTGAACTAAGATGAATCTAGATAAAAAAGAAAACGACGAGAAAGAAAAGATAACAATCCCGCAAGGCGTGTCTAATAGAGATGTGACCAACAGTTCTTCGCTAGGAATTTCAATTACCGCCGGTTTACCGTAAAAAACACCGGGTGTTTTTTTGTTGTTGCAAAACAAAGCCTGAAAATCGGTCGTAGCCACTGTAAAAAAAACGACGGCTAAAAAACTCTGTCGTTTTATCGGTAGTCGTTCCGTTTAAACGACTGTGAAAACAAGTGTTCATGAAATTTATTTCCGATCGTGTTCAGATAATTAAAAGAACGATGACTGTCGAAATCACCGTAAATTTTGAACAAACGATTTTTGTTTATAAATATCATTTTCTCAACTGACCGTTAAGAATTGTGACCGTCCAAGAAATTACCGTTTTATGACGAGAGCGCCATTCATTTGAGAAATCTCCACGAACGACAATCACCACAGCACCGTAAATTTCGACGATCGTTTGCGGCGATATTTTGCCGTTATATATTGTAAAATTGCATTTCGCACCCAAAAGAGTTCAAATGGTATGTGATGCGATCGTAATTTTTTGTGTCAAAACTCGCTCGTTATTTTTGGTATTAAAACTCGATCCTGTTTTTTACCGTCATTTCTCAGTCTTAAAAATCTCCTCCAAACGAAATGCGGTGAACGATTTCGATAAAATTGATAAGAAGTAATGATTGGTGAGTACTCTGCATGGCATTTTAACAGATTCAGTCGAGTAGTTCACAGTTTACATTTTGGCCCCTCTATCACACAGACACAAACGTACACACACATACATACATCCGTAAAATTTATTTAGAACACATTTCTCGACGTTTTAGATCATTTGGAGTGTCCCGTCATCGGAATCTCGAATAAAATAAATTTCATCAATACGCAGCTCCCTCTATAAGGAAGCAAAAACGGTCACAGCACATGAAAAACCTTGAAAAACCAAATTTTACAATGAATTTACGGTCATTTCTTAGCTAATCAAAGTTCGCGGAGAATCATCATTTTTCCTACCTCAAGTTATTTCGGCGCAAAGAAAATGTTACAGTCTTATCCATATGTCATATATGAGACATTCTCTGTCAAATCGGCCTTTTTTATAATCAGGTAAATTTTACTGTTACTTCGGAGTACTTTCGGTTCACATATAATATTTCTGATGTTTTTCTCAATATAAAAATTGGATTTCCGATGAATTTTTATTTAAGCGTTCAACTTCCAATTCCTATGATACTTTTGTTTGCCGGATTGAAAGAATTGATTACCTTCTACTTAATCTCCGATTACACCACTAATAAATGCATAGAATTTATAGGGATGTTTACAGAATGAAAAGTTTTGTTGCGTCATTTCGTTATTTGAAAAAACTCGTAAAATCATGCAACTTTGAAGTATTCATAGTACGAAAACTGGCCACAAGCGACTCTGTTTGGCTACTAGACATCGTGAATAGCGCCACCGAACCCTCTGATATAGCAACTAATGTAGAATCGATGGAATGAAGCCCCAAATGGAAATAAAGCATATCTTACTATATAAACGACATATAAACTTTTTTGGAGCAATATATGGTTATTACATATCTTTAATTATTTATGCATAGCAAGATATAGCTGAGATATATCCACTGGAAATATTCCGAACATATACATCTCATGTATATGAAGGATATAGAACTTTTTGCCACTATATATGGGCTATTCCATCCCGATTCGACGTAGGTTTGATCTTTGAGCTCTCCGATTTGGCTCGTAATTTTTTATAGGATTGGTTTGACCATCAAATGCACCAGATTTTATTTTTCATTTTTTCTATGCAAATTTTTTTAAAATATTTTTTAAGGGTCACATATAGAATGTTCTAATTCATAAATTTAAAAAGATTCTGAAAGATTCAAGTGCGCAGGTTTTTTTATTATAGTTTTTAAGCCTCTCGAATGAAAAAAATTATTAAATGATAAAAAAAAAACGTTATTCTACTACAGGTGACTGGTCCAATGTTTATTTGTGTAAAACTGAATTTTCTAGAATTCCACCAGATTTTTAGGAATGCGTCGGATTTTTTCGAACTAAAACTCTATTTTAGCACCAGCATGCCGTAATTTAAAAATTGAAAATATTCTGGAAAATACGCTGTTGAATATTAATATCTTCTGGATTGGAGTCAAAGTGGGGAAGAATTTTTCTTCATATAGTTTTCACGTTCTTTCATTTTAAAAATTATAGAAAATATTTGAAAAAACAATCTACTATGGACGACTAGGCAAACATTTCTGTTTATATACAGAAACAATATATACACAAATGTTTTACCAATTGTTACAAATTTTTTTGTAATAAACATAAAATTGTTCTATATATATACAGACTTGTTTGAGGAGCTTCAAAATTCTATCAAACTTATAAATTATGGCATGCTGATGCTAGAATGTGGCTCGCATGGTGCTGGAATCGCCTTAATTCGGAAATATACGAAAAATTGCTGAAAATCTGTAATAATTCTAAAAAATCCAGCTTTACATAAATGGTCCATAATGATCCTACATCATTCGCCTGTACAAAAATATCTTTATTTTTATTTTTTAATAATTGCTTCAATCCAAAAAGCCTCAGAATCACAGAAGCAGAAAAATCTTGCCCACTTTGGCTATAAGGTAGAAAATTTTAATATTCCACTCCGGGAATATTTAATATTCCACTACTATCCACAATTTTTTCAGATTTTTAAATAGTGGCATTCGATATCACTGTAATAAAAATATTGCAAATCGATTGCATATAATAAATAAAAAAATTTAAATTAGCGCATTTAAGGGTCTAAAAAATCCTACAAAAAATAACGACCCAACCGGGGAGGTCGAGGTCGTAACCTCCAGGTCAAATCAGAATGGAATTTCCCGTATTTACGCATCTAAATTATATATTCGGGTGCACATCTTGAGCATACTTTATTTCCATGGGGTGATGAACGGCGGAAAAATTTCAAAATATCGTATTATATATAACGTCATCCTCGGTGCTTATAATCGAGTCCATTTGTGGATTACAAAACACAGAACTCGAATATTTACCGTGAACTTTTTTGCCGTCTTCCTCGTCGATATAAGAATCGGCACTTTTAACGATTATCTTAATTCTCGCGATAACGTGAGTGCCGGAAGATTCGCGAATTTTCGAAGGGGGATTTTCACATATTTCCGCATAAATGTCGTCGGTTTTGGCTTTCGTGATAACCGGTGGAGTCGGAAGAGGTGCTAAACTGTCGCGAACTCGAGAATAATCCGGTTGAAGCTCGACTTTCGCCGGAGTCTCGAGAACACTCGTTGATACCGATCTCTGGACAGGTTGCTTTGTTTGGTTCGAGTGACTCTGCGATGAAGCTTCCGGCTCTAGACTCGAATATCGTTCTTTTGCTTTAACAACTAACTGCGATCTTGAGGCGAAGGTAAAAGATGCCGATTTTTTAGCTGGATTTCTACTTCTGCCACCTTGCGTTAGCTTCGATATTCTGTCGAGAAAGCCGTTCGACGGATTTTGTCGAGTCTGACTTTTCTCCCGTACTGTAGTTTTTTTCAGATGCTCGATTCCCTCTCGTAAACTTTGAAGAATCGGTTTCGCCGGCTCAGACTTGGGTTTTATCTTCTTCAGATGCATTTCTTTTAAGTCTTCCTCACTTCCGTGAATCTTGTGAGGCGATACTCTTGGCTCCGTCGCGCGATCGCCCACAGCTCGGCTGTAATTAATAAAAAAATCCATTATTACTGATATAAACATATTGACTTACTTGAAGCATTTTTGCGTCCTCATAGAGGAAGCTTAGTTTTCATTTAAAAAACATATTTCGAGATTGTTGTGTTAGAATACTCAGAATTGTCTAAAACATTGATTGATTTAGACAATTCTGATGATATTTCTCTGAACAAAATTGATGATATTTCTCTGAATAATTCTTCGTAAGAGCAAGTACTCTTAATATTGTTTGATATTAAATTTGACCGTAATCGATAAAGCGGTTCGAATTTTATAGAGTTTTGAAATTTTCGAAAAAATCACGGTCCTGCTCAAACTTGGGTTAAACATGAGACAACGAACTCAAAAAATTAACACGTAGATGAATGCGACTCTCGATGAATTCATGTCCCTAAATTACAGATACCTTCAGATCATTAGGAAGAGAACAAAATTTCAATTGAAACTGATCTTACAGGGCGGAGAGGACGATATTCTGAGCTTCAAAAATTCACAACTAGAAAACTATCGATTTAAACGAAAAATTTGTAGGCACTTTTTCTCTTCCCAATGATCTGAAGATAACAAAAAAAAAAAAAACGTGAACGTCAATATATCGTATCTATAATTTAGGGACATGAATTTATTGAGAGTCGCATTCATCTACGTGTTAATCAAATGGGAAATCTATTCATCGTTTGAGCTACCTTCAAAAAATTTTTTATCACGCTAAAATTTTGAGAAGAGTTGCTTAAAGGTACAAACTATAAATTAAAACGATGCAAAATGAAGAAGAAATTTTTTTTTCGACCCACCCTAATGAACATGCAAATATCTTGTTCAGTAACGACAAAAAACAAATAAATGAAATGAAAAGAAAGGATTGCGAATGAAGCGAGCATGTTATTGGTAGTGATATAAAATGGGGCCTTACCTGCAAGCTGACAATAACCGCTGCATCTTCGGTGACGCAAGTAATCTTGCTTCCGATGGATAACCAAGCCGAGCTCGCCTGACCCTTGGTGCACCGTTACCAGAAACAACGAGCTCTAGCATCTCCGGATTGTGAACAGGTCGCTCGGGAACTATGCACCCGAGAACAATCGAACCTCTCGTTGAAGTTTCCAACTGCATGAGGCCGCCGTACTCCCGTGGCAACGGGATCGGTAAAGGACCGGCTACTAATCGGACCTTTTAATGAACAAAAGCAAAACCCGTTCGATTACAACGAACTTCGTAAAAGATTCGTGATAACGTTACATAGAATAGATAGAATAGAATTCACAGTATACATTGCAATTTAATAATGTGATGTCACATTAATATATGCCGATTATCAGCAAGAAATATATTTTAATACAGGAATGAAGAAACGATAAAATAAATATTTCAGCAGAAATAACATACGTGTACGAAATAAATAGATCCATAGGTTTTTGTGAACCGAAATTCTACAGGAAAAATACAATTGTTTGTTTGCAATTGAATATTTAAATATTTTGAGTTGACAACGGCAGCATCTGAATATTTAAAAAATAGATGGAAACGATTTAGTCAAATAACGAATTGTTCAGCATGTATCTTCCATTTAAAAAAAAAAGATTAATGGCAAGTAATGGCTTTTGGCAAGAATTTTATAAGGATATTATTTTTAATTAAGGTCATAACATTCGACGAAGAATGTATTTCCAATGTATTTCTGCCAGAGTTGTAAAGAATGCATTACTTTTGTAATGTATTTTCATTAGCAATTGCTTTGCGAATAACTAATTCAACTCGAATCCATTACCCGTTGCTTTACGAACGAGTGATGTAACTCGGATCCATTACTCATTACTTTTCGAATAATTAATGTTACTTGGATCCATCGACCGTTACTTTTAGAATAGGTAATACGAGTCAGTTTCATCACTCATTACTTTTATATACGTAATGTGACTGAGTTTCATCACCCATTACTTTTTGAATAAATAATGTAACTGGAATCCATTACCCATTCCTAGTTGAATATAAGTTAACGTAACTCGGATCCATTATCCATTACTTTTCGAATAAGCAATGTAACTCGGAATTACTTACTTGTTCGCAAAGTAATGAGTAATTGATCTAGGATTCAATTATTCATTCTTTTGGTGACAAATAATGCATCACTTTAAGGTTACAAATTTAACAACCCTGATTTCTACACTGTTAGAAATTTTTGTATGAAAATTAATATAAAGTTTTGACAGTTTTTTTTGGAGAAACGCGTTTATTACATTTAATACACAAATTTTAATTAATATACAAAGAAACTGTCGTAAAATCAGTATACAGAATACTAAAAGCTTTATAACAGTTGTGATAATAATATAATTATTGGAATTTTACAACATATCCGTATATTACATTTCATTTAATATACGGATATGTTGTAAAATTCCAATAATTATTAAATGAAATGTAATATACGTATATGTTGTAAAATTCCAATAATTATTAAATGAAATGTAATATACGGATATGTTGAAAAATTCCAATAATTATTAAATGAAATGTAATATACGGATATGTTGTAAAATTCCAATAATTATATGATTATCACAACTGCAAAAAAACTTCCAATACATATATTAATTTTCAAAATATTTTTAACAGTATACTCACCCTGAGTGGTAACGTTCGTCGTGCAAGGTGATGTACGCTATATAAAACAGCATCGCTCCCAGTATCGGCACTTCCGCTCTGACAGATTGCGTAAAATTCGCCTCTTGCTGATAACGCAGCGAAGACCTCGCGACCGTGGGAATCGAGACACTGGGCATACTGATCTTTCTCCGAGGTACCGGAAATTCCGAAAAAGGCTGGATTGTACTTTCGCGTGTCTTGAAACACCGCGACTAGTCGAAGAACCTCGCCTGCTCTTATTGTCGTCTTCGTGTAATGAGCTCGTAGATTTCCGTCCTCTGAAAAATATGGGAAATGTTGGTGAGGCTCAGGTGAAAGTTCTCGGTTATGATTACTATTGTAATCGTACTATTGTAAGCATATTTGCGAGCGATCATCATTGTTTTTCTGATTACTAAGAGTAAGAAACATGCACGGATAACAAATTGATTGTCCGCAATCGGAATGTGCAGATTGATTTCGTGCGCAATCGGAAAATGGCCATCAATTTTATGAGTGAGGGTCAAATTAGCGAATGACCGATATTTCGACGTTCCAAAGTGGCTGATATTAAAATAATGGAAATAAGTCAGGGGGTTGTATTAAGGAGGTTCGGTGACGACTATCAAAGTCAAATCAGTGCTAAATTTTCGTAATTACGGCTTATGTTCGATTAAATCCTTCGACTGTCACAATTGAATTCGATCTGTCCGTTTGACAGATGGTTAACGCGGCTGAATGATTTTTTGTTTTGTATATAGGGGAGTGTGGGGCAAAGTGGGACATCTAAGAAAAAAATGACTTAATCACGAAACTCGAAGTGTATTGTTGCTGCTTTTGACCCAGAAACTCGATTTCAATAATCGATTTTGAGCATCGGCAAATAAAAAATGTGGGGCAAAGTGGGACACTTAAGAAAAAAATGACTTAATCACGAAACTCGAAGTGTATTGTTGCTGCTTTTGACCCAGAAACTCGATTCCAATAATCGATTTTGAGCGTCGGTAAAAAAAAAATGTGGGGCAAAGTGGGACACCTAAGAAAAAAATGACTTAATCACGAAACTCGAAGTGTATTGTTGCTGCTTTTGACCCAGAAACTCGATTTCAATAATTGATTTTGAGCATCGGCAAATAAAAAATGTGGGGCAAAGTGGGACACTTAAGAAAAAAATGACTTAATCACGAAACTCGGAGTGTATTGTTGCTGCTTTTGATCCAGAAACTCGATTCCAATAATCGATTTTGAGCGTCGGTAAAAAAAAAATGTGGGGCAAAGTGGGACACTTAAGAAAAAAATGACTTAATCACGAAACTCGAAGTGTATTGTTGCTGCTTTTGACCCAGAAGCTCGATTTCAATAATCGATTTTGAGCATCGGCAAATAAAAAATGTGGGGCAAAGTGGGACACTTAAGAAAAAAATGACTTAATCACGAAACTCGAAGTGTATTGTTGCTGCTTTTGATCCAGAAACTCGATTCCAATAATCGATTTTGAGCGTTGGTAAAAAAAAAAAGTGGGGCAAAGTGGGACACCTAAGAAAAAAATGACTTAATCACGAAACTCGAAGTGTATTGTTGCTGCTTTTGACCCAGAAACTCGATTCCAATAATCGATTTTGAGCATCGGTAAAAAAAATGTGGGGCAAAGTGGGACATCTAAGAAAAAAATTACTCGATCACGAAACCCGAAGTGTATTGTTGCTGCTTTTGACCCAAAAACTCGATTCCAATAATCGATTTTGAGCATCGGCAAATAAAAAATGTGGGGCAAAGTGGGACACTTCCCCAAATACGGAAATGTATGATTTTTCCAACTGGGTGCTACTAAACGTCATCGCCATTGATTATATTTTAATGGCAATTGTGTTGTTGATTAATTTTGATATTTCGAAAAAAAAAATATCATCGGGAACAAAATAGAACAGTCATCTAGAATATTTTCTCCGTTTATTTGTAGGGGAGCATTAGCAAAGTGCAAGGCATAAACAAAAAATCGCTTTATCGCGATACCCAAAGTGTATTGTTACTGCTTTACACCCAAGAAATCGAATTTTTTTTTTCATACATTCAATTATTTTCACAAATCTTCCCAGTAAAGTAAAATCCATGACATGAGTTTGACTGAAAATGAAAATACTCAGCAAACGCTATGAGCAGTCTATCTCTATGTATATAAGGGTAACGAGAAACACGAGAAGAAACTTAACCACGCGCTTTTAAATCGAAGCTGAAGTGACCCGTTCTGCGGTACACGCGTCGCATTCCATAGAGACTGTACGTATACATATATGGGGAATTATATACCGACCGGACCACCTTTTACCATGACCATCGTTGATATATTTGTTCATTTTGTTTAGTCATACATTCCAATGAACGAAGAATGCTCAATTTTTTGCCAAACTTCTACCGAATTTTTCTTACACTTTTTTTTTTCTTCCAACAAATGCGTTTTCCAAATTTAAAATGCGCGTTTTTTTTAGGATACAGACCTTGGCGTGAAAAATAATCAGAGATGAAAGGTCTTTATATTTAAGTGTGGTTCGGTGGAAGAATATTTAGTAAATTCTTCATCTCTTTCAAAACGTTGATTTTCATTGATTAATAAGCAAGAGAATTTTTTTAAATTGGACATTTTTCATTATTAAAAATCTCAAAAATACTGCGTTTTTTTGGCATGGGATTTTTTGGTCTTTCGCTGCATGAATTTCGAAATTTGAAAAAATAAAAATATTATATATTCTAGACATGGTCGAATTTAATTTCTGCGTATCGAACTGTCGATGATTCGATTATCGAGCTGTTCGCAATATCGGTAATTCTCCTTTCTTGATTACTATAGCATTTAATTTGACATTTTTGTGCCCTCAATATTCATTTACTATATTATTAATTTTTCCAATATCGGCTTCTTTAGCTGCAGACGTTGGTTATTTTGAATCTCGCTCTCCATAAAACATTGCAAGCTCTCCTATATTCGTTTTACCATATGAAATCGTTTAATAAACGATACGCTTTTTTCTCAGTGTAATCGAATGGCTCAAATCGACGTCATTGAAATCGTCATTCAACAGTTACCGACCGGTCGTCGAGAACGACAGTGCACACAACGAGATTGTGTGCACAATCACATTACGTATATTGTACTAAAATTTATAGTGCATAATTCCATTGTACGCAATACTCAATCAAAGTGCAACGAAACGACACTGGCACTGTAAAATATCGCTTGATAATATTCATATGCGTTCGCAATATGCATTTAGGTCAAGAACATTGCTTAACAAGAATTCTTGCAGCACAGTTGGTCGTATACACGTGGAGCATTAAACGAGCGAGTATAATAAGAATGGTGGTGTGTTAATGTCGTTCCTTATACCCGTTCGATTACATTCCAATAAGTGTATTGCGCTGCTCTCGGTATTATGCCGTTTGTACGTTTTTTTGTTCAGCGAATCTGGTTCGGGAAATGACCCACGGACCGGTTCGATATCTTCCTAATTTAATTAACAAGAGGTGCGCGCAACCACGTTTTCTCGTGTATCCAACACGCCTTAATTAACCGTCATTAATGGATATTGATAAAAGTGCGATAAACGTCGGATTGTAACTCACCCATTTTGGAGTGCGTCAGCGTGTAAGCTCTCAAAGGTGCTGCTAATAAAAAGGCTGGCACGCCCGCTCGAACGAGGCTCTCTACTCTTCGGTACACCCTCGCACTACCTGTCGTTGTATTTCCTGACACTACGGAGAACCAACCTGTAAAAGAAAATATAAATGAAAGCATTATTAAAAGTGTAACATAATCATTAACTACAGAAATTTGTTTCTTAAAGAGCACTGAGAGAAAAGCATATTGTTTATTTAACGATTTCACATGGTAAAACGAATATACGAAGGCTTGCAATGTTTTATGATTGAAGCGATGCACTGAGAGGAATAGATACTAAGATTTTTAATATCCGATATACTAAATATTATATACTATCGGGAGGTATTTGGATAGTACCGTGAATTGTGTGTATTGTAAGGGTTTATTATACGGAATGTACTTGGTACAATCAGATATTAACCATTACTATAATTATACTAACTGTTGCACTCCAGAGAGTGATCCCTATACGAAGCATCCAATATACTATTCGATAGTATATTTTTACTATATATCGGTTAGTATCTATTTCTCTCAGTGTGATAATATGGTTCAATAAACGATATTTGCATGGTTATTGGAAACAAACGTTGAAATCGTATATGCAACAAAACGGCACATTTAAAACTATTAGAATAGTTTTTGAAACTATTATTATTTTGATAATTACTACTATAATTATATTTGCTATAACCATAAAATATAGACGTTGATCCTGGGAATTATATACGTGGTTGATCCAACTATTTTCTTATATTTGGTATAACCTTAAAATATAGACGTTCCTCCTGGGAATTATAGTTTATAGTTAGATTATTGTCAGTCCAACTATATTATTTTTTAAATTACCAGATATTTCTCTCAGTGAGGTCGATTTTGTTCAGGAAAAAAGAAAGCATAGAAGCTTGCAAATTGCTTATTTTTTTTTTGCTGTCTACAAAGCTACCTGAGAGGAAGTATAAGGATCAATTTTGGCTTCCTCGTAGAGGGAGCTTTGTAGAAAAATAATGAGCAAGAAATTTGTATGATTCTACTTTGCAGGGTTGTTTATACTCGGAAGAAATTTTTATAAAAATTCAAAGTGACGTAAAATTTTTACCATTCGACCGATTTGTGTAAAATTGTTACCCAAAAATTGTGTAATCATAGTCCATATGTAAACTAAATTGAAACCTGATACCAAGTAATTTGCATGAGCAATTGCTCGAACGAGATTTTTCAAATAATTCAAAATACCATCAAATTTGAACCACTCGACCGATTGGTGTCAAATTTGTGCCAAACATATTTTTAAATGGTGGTCTAAGTGTGAGGAAAATTTTAGATAAATCTGTGGAAAATTTAGAATTTTTTTTTTTCGTGTAAGTTTTTTTTTCGTTTCTGTTCACGAAAATCGAAATTTTCTGACGTTTCAACAGTTCATTAGACTAAAATCTTGATTGGAAATGAATAATCGTGAAATTATATCGGCAATTGCAGCCGGATATTTCAGAATTTCCATGAGTTATAGTGTTTGCAGATATTTTTGAAAAAATTAAAATTGTAATAAAATCAGAACGGTTTGACAGATTCTCGCGAAATTTGGTACACATAATGTTTATATACAAAATTTCAGCCTGGTGCCTTTTCAATTGCGTGAGTTATAGCGTGAAAACGATTCTTTCAAAACTTAAAAATTGCTGTAAGATAACAAATTTCAATCGACTTGCGTCATATACAATCCCAAACTTTGTTATATGATAACCTACTTGAGTGCCAAATTAGAAGAAAAGCCGTAGAAAATTACGACAGTTATCGTGTGTACGAGAGAATCTGCATACACACACACGCACGCACGCACGCACGCACACACAGAGACAGACATTTCGTAAAAACCATTTTTCTCGATGTTTTAGACCATTTTAAGTATCCTGACACGAAAATCTCGAAAAAAAAATGTTAACGAAAACAAAGCTCCCTCTATGAGAACGCAAAAACCTGTATAACCAATTTTTTCTTGCGTTCTTATTGATTATTCTCACATTACCAATTTTTGGTTTTGCTCTATTTCCTCTTCCATTTTAACTACTTATTTTTTGCGCTAAAACTGGGTTTTTCGACAATTCTCCTTACCTAAGAGCGTCAAGTGTACTTTTCACGCCATAAACTTTAATGGAATCCATTCCGCCCCATACCATTCTCTTCCGCATTAATAAGTGAAGAGATTCATCAGAAAAACGCGATTTACCGCTCACAGGACCGTTCTACGTGGAAGAATAGCGTGGGGTCGCTAGCGACCCCAGTCACGAGTTCGAAGTAAGACAAAATTATACACAAGTTGTAGGGTTAATCCTTGTCGTGAGAAAAATAGTGTCGTCGGAAAATGACGAATGCAAAAGAGTTTTTCAAAAATGTATCTTTTGACACTACCTACTATGTGTAGACGGCATAACCAAGTAAAGAGCTTGTAAAAGCAGACGAGGGGTAACTGGTGTCTTGAACTCAAGCCGAGATCTTGTACGCGTGCGTGATACCATCTTAACAGATTTATAAAGATTATGTTAATGAACCACTACTATCGTGTCGAGGAGCGCTTGGCTGCATAAGATACGCCCGTGTAATCGCTTTATCTTAAATATAACGGTGGAGGGTTATGATCGGGCGGTAGTGATGTCGAAACAGCGTATTTCTGTAACATGTTTTAAATACTAATTAATAAATGATCGCTGACCACGCAATGCTCGTTAATTTGTTGCACTGCAGCGCAAGGGTTACCTATGTGCGTGATGGCGTATATTAGCATGTACATAAATGCGCTTATTGCACATTTTTAACCAATCGATTCTGTGCAATCGCATGTCCTCTAGTTAAATAAACGCGTAGCCACAAAGATGTATGACCTTCGATAAATTGCCCTCGGTTAAATTAGATTGAAAGCGCTAATTTACCAATAGATCTGGTATAAGTGATCTCTTATTTATATTATATTTCACTCTTACAAGATAATTTATTAGCTATTTTTTAAATCGATAATTCCAAAGCGAATTTTTTACTAGTTTACTAATTATCGAAGGAATCGGTAATTTTTAGCGAGCTCTTCTATCTTCTCTTCTATCCATTTGTTTTTTTTCGTAAATAATTTGAAACGAATTTTTGAAAATATTCCTTAGTATTGATTGAAAATTTATAAGCATATTTGATCAAAAACCGAAAGGAAGTTTCTAGATATCAGCCAAAATGTAGTGTCTAAACATAATGATACTTAGTCATGTTTATTTGTGTATGTATTCATTTATTTATCGATTAAATTATTTATTTATTTATTTATTTATTTATTTATTTATTTATTTATTTATCTATTTATTAACGGTTATACTTATGGTTTAGTTAAGATTTTGTGTGGCGATAAAAATAGAGAAACAAAATAACGGATGCCTGAAATAGTGAATTTGAAAATAATAAACGTTTAAATAAAAGATGGGTATCATTATGAAATTCGCTAGCTTAGCCATTATTCTTCATTTTAATTGGATTTTAATAGGATTTGGGTCAAAATATCGAATGAGAAATGACAGAAGAAGTGAAATTCATAATGATGGACATTTCAAATTCAGCCGTTTATAATTTTCTAATTCACTATTTTAGCCATTTGCTATTTTTAACCATTATTAACTGTCTTTTGATCTGAAGTTCGGTGTTGAGATTATTAAAACTGTACTGGCTTGCAAAACACGCTAGCAGACTTTCCCGGGAATATTTGTTTCATACATTTCAATTATTATTACAAATCTTCCCAGTAAAGTAAAATACATGACGTGAGAGGATGAGTTTGACTGAAGATAAATACTCAGCTTACGCTATAAGCGGTCTATCTCTATGTATATAAGGGTAACGAGAAACACGAGAAGAAACTTAACCACGCGCTTTTAAATCGAAGCTGAAGTGACCCGTTCTGCGGTACACGCGTCGCATTCCATTGCGACTGTACGTACATATATGGAGAATTATACACTGAGAAAAAAAATCTTTAAAACCAACAAAACGTGCGTTTGCGGGCAGCGAAAAGCATATTTTGTCGATTGGACAAAATATTTGGCAATGCTGATCGAAAATCTATTTATACCACAGTGTGCGTGAAGTGCCTACTTCACGCACACTTCGCATCGCTTGCGTGCGTAAAACCGCGTTTCTCGCATCGAACTGCACAGACACAAAAAGTCGACTTTCTTTACGTAAACAGTACAGAATTTTTAAATATTCATCAGGTTAAGATTTAAAAAAAAATGTTCAACCCAATTTGTAAGATTCGTTTATGTTATTTTCCGAAGAACTCAAGTTATTGTCTTATGGGACTGTTTATGAACAGATCGTTACAAAATAAAGCAACAAATCCCAAAATTATTATCTCAATTTCCACAAAATCATGTAAAATAGAAAGAAAAAAAAAGGAATAATTTAGTTATAGATTTTGAAATTCGCTGCCCGTTTTGTCCCCACTTTCCCTACAAAACAGCTCGTGGTTATGCGGTAGCCGAGATAAAACGATCATGGATCCCTCGTCGTCCGTTATTACCCCCTTAATCGCTATTGTGAAGCAATTACGCTTCGACTCGAAGCTTCGTGGAACGTCACAGCCGAAAGAAAAACTTGTGCACTGGTCGTCATCATCGTGAAGAACGCGTCTTGGCTGAAGCGAGGATATCGTGTACTTTTGATCGCACGCCTCGAGGTTGAAGAGGCAACACGAAAGGGAAAAATGTCCAATAGAATACCGGTTTCCGCGATTAATCAAGAAGAAGATTTCACTCGCTACGTTCGGCGCATTTCCACTGATACGCGCCTCTCGTTTCTGCTCCCTTACAACTTTCCTATCTATCTCGCTCAACGGAGAGAAGCTTACCCTGCAAGATAGCTCAGGTTTTGTCCCGTACACCGAGAGATTTCCGTTATGCCATCCGTAACGGAGTTTCGTTAGCGAGAGCGCAATAGGTGAGAGCTAACTTCGGTTACGCCCGAGTTGTGGAACGTCCACCGTGTTTCATACTCGTGTTATGATATAGATTCTGTAACACAGCTGTATATATGTGTGTATGTTGAACCTCACGAGCTGTGGAACGTCCACCGTGTTATATATTCGTGTTATGATATAGATTCTGTAACACAGCTGTATATATGTGTGTATGTTGAACCTCACGAGCTGTGGAACGTCCACCGTGTTGTATATTCGTGTTATGATATAGATTCTGTAACACAGCTGTATATATGTGTGTATGTTGAACCTCACGAGCTGTGGAACGTCCACCGTGTTGTATACTCGTGTTATGATATAGATTCTGTAACACAGCTGTATATATGTGTGTATGTTGAACCTCACGCACTGTGGAACGTCCACCGTGTTGTATACTCGTGTTATGATATAGATTCTGTAACACAGCTGTATATATATGTGTATGTTGAACCTCACGAGCTGTGGAATGTCCACCGTGTTGTATACTCGTGTTATGATATAGATTCTGTAACACAGCTGTATATATATGTGTATGTTGAACCTCACGAGCTGTGGAATGTCCACCGTGTTGTATACTCGTGTTATGATATAGATTCTGTAACACAGCTGTATATATGTGCGTTTGTTGAACCTCACGAGTTGTGGAACATCCACCGTGTTGTATACTCGTGTTATAATATAGATTCTGTAACACAGCTGTATATATGTGTGTATGTTGAACCTCACGAGCTGTGGAACGTCCACCGTGTTGTATAGTCGTGTTATGATATAGATTATGTAACACAGCTGTATATATGTGTGTACGTTGAACCTCACGAGCTGTGGAACGTCCACCGTGTTGTATACTCGTGTTATGATATAGATTCTGTAACACAGCTGTATATATGTGTGTATGTTGAACCTTACGAGTTGTGGAACGTCCACCGTGTTGTATACTCGTGTTATGATATAGATTCTGTAACACAGCTGTATATATATGTGTATGTTGAACCTCACGAGCTGTGGAATGTCCACCGTGTTGTATACTCGTGTTATGATATAGATTCTGTAACACAGCTGTATATATGTGTGTATATATGTATGTTGAACCTCACGACGTTTTACAGACGAATTAATGTTCGAGCGTCAACCATGTGGAATACACTGAGAGAAAAGCATATCGTTTATTTAAAGATTTCATATGGTAAAACGAATATAGGAAGGCTTGCAATGTTTTATGGTTGAAGCGATGATAATATGGTTCAATAAACGATTCTTGTAAGGTTATTGGAAACAAACGTTGAAATCGTATGTGCAACAAAACGGCCGATTTGAAACTATCAGGATACTTTTTGAAACTATTATTATTTTAATAATTGCTACTCTAATTATATTTGCTATAGCCATAAAATATAGACGTTCCTCCTGGGAATTATATTAGTGGTTGATCCAACTTTTTTTAAATATTTGCTATAACCATAGAAAATAGACGTTCCACCTGGGAATTATAGTTTATAGTTAGATTATCGTCAGTCCAACTATATTATTTTTAAAATTACCACATTTTTCTCTCAGTGAAGAAAACCAGCTACTCAATTCGGAAGTGTCAAATATTAACGCGAATCACACTTACACCAATAAAACGCGCATCAATCGTTCCCACGCACAGACCAATTAACATAAATAAGTGGGTAAGCCTGCCGATACGGACTTCCGGCAAATCCAACAAACCATTCTACTGCATAATTATTGGCGAGACAACGACTCACCGTAAGTTACGCGCGACTCACTGAGGACGATGAACTAGCAATGTCATCACTATTTAAACAAATGATAGGTTGGGTCAACAAAACTACTATGAAATAAAAAAATATATAACTCTTCGAACTTCGTTAATAAATTGAAACGTGGTGAATTTGTTAGAATTGTATAAACTCATTTTGATAAGCATATTATTTTGACTTTGGCTGAATGTTTTCATTGGTTGATGTAACGATGCTTCGACGTGACAGCCTGTAATATTTTTATTTTTGATGGATGTTTGGCAAATCGGGTCTGAGTCTAACGATGCCGAAGATTCCGTTGTTATCGATCTTCCTGTACAGGAAATTCAAACATTTGCAATCTATTTATTTTTGTCCCTTCAAATTGCCTTATCAATTCTCAAATTGATAAAGCAATCTGAACGGACGATATTTTAACAATTAATTTTTAATCGTGAAAAAATATTGCCACAGCCCGGGATCGAATCATTTTGATAAGATCAGAAATATTTACATTCCTGATAATTATCCAATTTCATAAAAATTATAAAGTTGAAAAGATAAGTGTTCAAAATTTCCGATAAAAATCGTAACCTCTACTAATTCGGCCATGATAATTTATTTATTTGAAACTGCAACCAAGTTCAAAGTAGTTTTACGATCGAAGGTCATCTGGTTCTTTTAGTGTACCCGTTCGCTAATTGATTTGAGAATGCCTTGTCAGGAGATGTTTTCCGTTGCGGGAAGAGATCGAAAAAAAAAAAAAAAAACCCTATACGAGTCGTGCGTGTACGCATCGGAATGCTCAACCGATTCCCGAGCATTCTTCACTCCCATATGCCTATCTTGTGGTTTACTCTCGGAATTGTATGGTTTCCTCGTGTGAGAGAGAAAGAAATCTAAGGAGCCCGTGTAGTCCGGAAAGAAATGTTGCAAATGCGCGGCCGAGTTCACGATTCCCCTCTCAAGACGTTGCACAAGACGAACGCACAAGTTCCTCTTGAGTCTTCCTCCACTTTCGATTTTCATCGCGGTCGAACCCTCGTGTTTATACACACGCATGTTATACGTACAGATGAGGCATTCCATATCAGTTAAAGCAAGAGAAAAATGGTTTTTCAAATATTTTCTTGAAATGAGGTTATGACAAAAAAAATACCAAGTTCCAATTTTATTTTCAAAATCGAAAGGTATGCGTTTTTAAGAGGCAGTGAGACACCGCTGGGAATTTCATCGTCCAAGGTCAAACGCCTATATCGCTATCTCTGTCGCACATAACCTTACTTTTTTATTTGCCAGTTTTCCTGAACGGACGGCTTTGAGTTTTGAAGAGCCAGAAGCGTAGGCTACTTCTGCCATACTTTTGCACATTCTCCCAAAATGTGAGGTCTGTCTGCCTAGTAGTTGAGGGAAAAAAAGGTTTCGAAATTTGTAGGTGTAGCCGGAAGTGCCATTGTCTGTTAATTGTATTCGAGTTTTATCTGCCGATTTGTTTGGAAAAAAAGCTTTGAAAATGTTCGGGTATAGTGGAGAAAGTGCCACTGCATCTTAAGGACTACATGGAAATAATGTAATCTGGATAAAATTAAAGATCGCCTACTTTTTATTCCAATGAATATAACAAGTTTCATTTTTCCTAACTTTCCATTTTTGCTTTGGCATAGGCTAAGCTTTGTTTTCATGAAAAAAAATCGAGTTTGTTATGTCAGAACACTCAAAATCGTCTCAAACGTCGACAAAAATGGTCTGGAATAATTTTCCAGATGTTTGTATGTATATGTAATGAAAGGTCAACAATTCATATAACTGGAACTTGTGAACTATTTGACCGAATCAGAATAGAAATTTGAACAACATGTGTAGTACTGGCTAATTTCCAATGGAAAGTACTCTCTCCTAATTTTTCCAAATTTTTAAATCCAATATTCCGAAAAATGGGATGTTTCTTTGAAGTCAATATATTTTGAAAAATTTGAGTCATAGAAAAAAATTGTTTAAACATAAAAATTGTAGTTTCATGTGAACTTTTCAATGAAATTTTTTAGATAATTTCCCGACCCGATAATATTAATTTTACCAAAATGCCCGAAAACAATTGATATCGTTAAAAAAAATTTCGCAAATGCTTTTCGCAATACAATATCGCTTGGATTGCGAAATGCATTGCCGAAATTTTTCTTTTCGATTCTGATAATTCTACCATCTTCAAAGAAATTGAGATCCATTGATATTCACGTAAGTTATCCTGATTTGAAAAATTCAAAATCAAATTGCGACATAAAAAATAAAAGAAAAAATGTGGAAAAAAAGTAAATATTGAAATCACATTATCGCATGCCGCTCAAAAATCATATTTTAAATCATGGAACTGTGAATTTTTTCAGATAAAAAAAAACGGCGTTTTTGAAGTTGGTTTTTTTTCGAGGATTTAAATGTGTTACTGGAGGTTGAAAAATCTGGAAAAAATTCCGAGGCCTTTATGGGTCGGTAATAACATCATATTAAAAAATAAACAAAATCGATGAGGGTGAGGGTCGTGACCTGCTGATTTGACGTGGAATGCCCCATATATAAGAATGGTACGGCAGCTTCTGTTCTGTTCAGGGAGGATGGAGATGCTGCCAGATGGTCCTTAGATGCTATCCAGGTGTGCTAGCCTCCCGCATAGTCTTGACGTGCCTCGAGGAATTAATTTTGATTCGGTATTTTTCACCCGGACCATAAAGGAAAATCCTTGTGTGGATCTTTTTCACGTGGCCTCGGACAATGATCCTGCGTTGCTAGCGATTCACGGTTGTGCATACCCGGATGAAACGAGACCTTAGGGCCCCCTTCAAGCTGATATTATTCAGACAGATGCTCTATGAGAGTCTATACGTCCCTTTTCCTGAGTCCTTTCACTCAGGACGTTGAACTCTTAAATTCGTTTTTCTTTATACCTCCCCCGCATGTCGCAACCGGTTCAAAGTTTCCATTATACAAATGTTATGTGACCTTGCACAATGGAAAATATTATTGAAAATATGTTTGTCAGGTTTCATTAGTGACACACTTATTTCGTTAGTTTTTTAAATATACTATAGCAACGACCTTTCCTTTCATTTGTTTTTTCTTATGGCTAAACATGAAATTTGCATTTAAGACTATTTTTTATTTCACATGACTATATTTCACTAAATTGTTTCGGAAATTTAAATTGACAATTGTGTCTGGTCTACTCATTGATTTTTGTCAAATTTTCGAAATTTGATTAGAAAGTGATTTTTTTAAAACATATAATCGTCGATAAAAATTAATCCAGGCAGATAACGGTTTTTGTGAAAAAATATCATTTTTATTCTCAATATTATCCTCAATATTTACGAACAGTTCTTGATGAGATATAAATCTGAAAAAAATCGAGCGTATAGAAAATGCTGAAAAGGTTATTTTGGCATAATAATAATTAAAAAATGTTATTGACAAATTACTTAAATAAATAATAATGCAACAAATTACCCGGCAACCTAACTTTTTTTGTTATGTAAAACATTTGTTCATCTTTCTAAATACGTATGTATTTTTCCGATTTTTAATTTTACACGTGGAAAAAACGGCCATTCTCAAACATCAGATAAAAAACTAAAAAAATCCACACATATTCAGAAAAAAAAACAAATCATGTTCATAACAAGAAAAGTTCGGTCGCCGGGCAATTTGTTGCACAATTATTTATTTCAGTAATTTGTTAATAACATTTTTCAATTATTATTATGCCAAATGAATCTCTTCAGCATCTTTCATATAGTTGATTTTTTTCAGATTTTTATTTCTTCGAGAACAGTTGGTAATTCTGTTTCGATTTCGCTCGAACTTACAGGAGGACTACCTTAAGTGTATATTTCTCACCAATTTACTCACAATAATTCTTTCCCAGAATATCATGAAAACAGAGAAAGTTGAGAATTCCGACAACCAAGAGTCGTATTAGACGCGCATTGAATATCTATCAGTACCGATGCAGTCCGAATATAATAAATACGCCAGAGCACGAAATTGGCCTACATCGTCAGCTAAGCGATGCGTGACGGAATGTGCTGCCATTATATTTTACGAGTCGCCGTTCTTTTTCATGGATTTCTTATCGAAAATTGGTGGATACGAATTTCTTTTCTTTGGCCTTGAGAGACTCAACTCACAAGCGCAGGATAGGCTACAGTATATTTCCTCCGTACTGTAGTGAAGTATCTGGTCGGGAGCTGAACTACAAGAAGAACCAGAAGAAACCTCTCTATACACTGCACACGCAGGGGAGTCTCTATTAGGTACATGCCACGTGAAATAAACCTGTGGTACCCTACATTTTGCGACTACGATCTTAACGGGGCATAATCCTGGTAATGTAACGTCTCGTGTCGGGTTATACCAATATGTTTCGATATAATATTAGCTCTTGCGGCTTATATATGACCACTAGAGTGAGAGAGTTAGCTGCGAAAGGGCCTGAAAGTGCCGCGTGCTTTATACATTTTATGCTTGCGTCGGCAATCTGCGAATTATAATCATATTTCCGTGGTTTGGTCGCTGGCAGTCTTTAACCTAAAAAATGCAAGTCAATTTAATATACAAAGGGATATGAGATTAGCGAATAGTGTATATGAATTCCATTTTAATATTCTCTTATTGTAAATTTGATAATAGTATATGAATTCTACGGTACCGGTATTTTTAAATTACAGTACGTGTGTATCGGTTAAATTGTTGATAGACCTGCTAACGATACTTAATATACGGTTTAGAATATTTCATAACTAAGTTAGAATTTAATTTAATGCACATTTGCATAGTGAATATGGGATTCCAGTTCTGAGAATGTCCCGACCTTCGGTTGAAAGGAAATGCAAAACCTTTTAGATAAATTAGAAAACAATATACGCCAAGTCGTAAATTTACCGGCCGATGGAGAAAATGAAAAAGTGGACACCCTCGCTTCTGCCGCGGAGAATCCGACTTAGCTCCACTAGATGGCGAACGATCCAAAATCGTTTCTCGCAGGCGAGTGCTCGCACGTTTCGTCTATAAGTACGGGTTATCGATGAACGACCGGCTGCCCATATCAAGACTCTCTTGAGGTTTTTTCTCCCGTCTTCGGGTTTTTTCCTCAATAAGAAGTCAAGTAACCATAGCCGTCGAGTTACTCTCATGTTTATGCAAGAATGCTCCTAACGGAGTAAAGCATCTAACTTCCCTGTCAAGTAAATTTATTGAACTCTTCATTTCCTTCTCGAGGAGGGACTTCCAAGCTGGAGGTTCGCTCCCTATCACTCGTGATAGGGCGACTAACTCCGTCGCCGGGCAGGAGAGTCTCACTGGTGGGGGCGAAGGTGTGGGGCCCCCTCCACCCCTTCTTCCTTTCTTTCTTGTTTCACCGGCTGGCCATTTTTATACCTTCTCGAGGTATAAAAATGGGGTACTAAAAAAATTAATTTTGCATGAGAATCATCCTAACATGTTATTAACAAATTGACGGAGAAAAAATTATTCTACGCATTTCCGGAAAACCCAACTATTTAAAAATGAAAATGATTTGTTAATTTTTCTGAATACGTATATATTTTTCAGATTTTTAAATTCCCTCTCAATTATGTGTTATCTCACATATTTGAAAGAGACTAAATAATTATATATTTCTATCTAATAGAAAGAGATAAATAATTTATTAAATGGCCGGCCTAATAGTGTTTTCTTCAAGCGAAGCAGACTCTATTTGATTGAAATAAAATTTCATCTGTTCGAAATAAACTCTTATTGAAATGAGATTTCATTCATTCCAAATACACCCCATAATTGATTCAAAGAAATTCATCAGACCCATTTCTCTGGGTGTAGTGTAGGTATAAGTTGTTGCTATGGAATATGGCTTTTTTTCCAAGTTCTCTTCCACACTTGTTGGTGCCAAAAATCCAGTGGGACCAGAAATGCGTATATAAAAAAATTGTCATTACCATGAAAACAGGAACCGATGCATAAAGTGATTAAGAAATAAAAGAAAAGCGCCTTGAACATTTAATTTTGAAAAATCCTTAAATGATCATCCCAAAAAAGTTGTTGAAGAAATAGTATATAATTGGCCGGAAGTGCTTCGTAATATATACACTGGACGTACACATAGACACTGGATAAAAACAAGCGATTTGCCGCGTATTATTGTCGATGAGAAAAACATGCTCGAAACATGTGCAGACTCCATCTCAATTCGTGACACCATGCAAGGGATAATGATGAAGCGGTGCCGAGGCATACATTACTGATGTCTTAATTTACTCGGGTTTCGTCTCCGTCATCTCCATTCATTCTTCGCTTTGGCTCTGTACAAGCCACGAAGTGCATTCGTGATAGTGGGTAATTTTCTCGTAAATTTTGTAGCGAAATCAACCGAAAAAACGTCACGGGTCGAGATCAGAATGTCTGGAATTTTTTTTTGCGGCACAAATGAGAAAGCACGTTCTTGTCGTGTCACGAATATACTCCATAAGCTGATTATGATGGATAACCGGCACGAAGAAACCGCGGCAATGCTAATACTCTCTTTGATTTTACTAATGTCCATTCTGAACACTGACGAGGCTGCTTTTTACACAACTTTGCCACGAGTCACGTGTAATCTACTGTGCCTTGTGGCAGAAACTCGGCGACCGAGCTTCGCCGATGTAATCGTCTCGTAACACGCATTTTCCTAACCTCTTAAGAATAATCCGCATGACTAAAATAGCGTTAAATTTTCAGGCACGTTTTTTTCTTTGCGATCGGTTGAAATGATTGTGATCATGGTTAAGGAGGCGCTAGAGCAGAATTTTTTACCGACCTTGGTCGGTAAGAAAGTATCGGTTTGTAGTTTACAAACTGCCCTGTTATTGTGGTACAAATATGTCTCAAATTATACGGGATTATGATATTAATATAGGCGCATTTGAGTCCACTTGAATTTTGGGTGTGAGCGCTTGGAAAATAAAGAAAATCGGAAATTTGTAAAGCTAGCAAAAACCAATATGGCCGCTCAAACTGTCAACGCCATCTGTCTCTTACTACAAGAATATTGCTAGGGAGCACTTTTGACAAACAAGAGTGAACGCACAATCTATGAGGTTCTCCGTATTTTTTTAGACCATTAGATAGGCGATAGCACGATAGAAACGCACGTATAATGTAAACTATGTTTACGCAGTCCGTTCACCTGTTAGAAGAGATTATAGTTGGAACAGGAGAGTGTAAGTGTTTTTTTTTCAAATCGAAAACGTAGCTTACATTTCATATGCGCTTCTTTTGTTCGATCGCCAGTCTAATGATCTTAAAATATACGGGGAAACGGATAGAATTTGCGTCCAGTCTTTTATTACCAACGTGATTCCTATAAATGTTCAACTACTACGAAATATAGGTGGTACTGACCGTTTGAGCAGCCATATTGGTTTTGAGCAGGTTTATAAGTTACCGATATTCTTCATTCATTAAGGGCGGGGTATGGTCTTGAAACTTTTTTTTACACTAAAAAAAATTAACAGTCTTATACTTAAGCAATGTATCTCGCACACTAAGGTCAAGTTAGGTAAGGTAAAGCTTCGTTATTACGATAAATTATTTCATCCCTCGGACTGCAAGTGAAAAGTTTGTCCGTATTGTCTCCGTCGCAATTGTCTTACATACGTGATGAAGATAGTACATATAGACGAGTATATAGAAGCAAGAAAGTCGAACCTATCTATCTGCTAGCTGTCCAATTTCTACAAAAAGATAGAATGTGTAAACGGGTCGCAAGTACCAGGTTTGCTTTCAGTATAAACCTCTTACGATTGAATTGACTACCCTACATCCCGACGACGATATCCGGGGCTCCGCTCTTCGGTATTCTGTACTCATGAGGCTCACGACTCGTTCTACCTCCGCACCGCGTCTCCAGCGATTGCCACGTGCAGTATAAATAGCCTAGCAGCTTATCGAAACAAGTCCAGAACGATTTCAATCTAACTCTACCTACTGGTATTTAGAACATTGACAAATTTCTTAATAGGAATACGTCGAAAAAGGATGAATTGTCTAATCGAATCGGCAATCGTGAAACGTGCTCGTGTCAGTTAATCACTGTCAGTTGGTATAACTTAATACCATCGTTAAACCGAGAGTTCTAGCAAGAGGATCATCCGTGGGCGGGGAACTTATCGTCAATTACAATACTCAAAGAAAAAAAAAAATTGTTTCGATTACGTCACTTTGCTTCCTCATAGAGGAACGGTATAAAAAAATTATTTTGTAAAATTAATATACTTGTATTTGAAGTACAAAATTTCATAAACATTTATATATTTAATTTTCGTATAAGCGGTATTGGAAAACGTTTAGCGTTTGATAATATTGTGGCACAATTGTTTGTGGTTCTTTCATCACTGTGAGTCATTTTTCGATGAATAATTATTAAAATTCATAGACGTTAATTTTTATATTTACTTCGTATATTCAACTTCTTAAATATTTATGTTGGCATTTCATATTAATGGTATTGTAAATAATGTAGCACTCGAAAATATTACAGCACAATATCTTTGGAAATTATAATATTATGAAAATTTTTTTATTAAGTGACATAATTCGTAAGCTACGTGTAAGCGATTTAGTGCGGGATTTTTTGCTAAATGAAAAATGTGTATTAATTAAAAAATTGAGCACTAAGACTTTCGCGTACTGAAACAATGAATTTTCATGTACTAATTTAATAATTATTGATTTATAAATATTGGGTTGTAATTTTGAATCACCAGATAACCGTAATTTATTAATTATTAGCGTAGCATAGCGTAGCACAGTGTAGCATAAGAAAAATCCACCCCTAATCCGAAATTATGTAATATTTCGAAATTGGGGCTAGGTTATTCGTCCGCGTAGATTGTTGTCCTATTTAAGAAGGTTCGTCAGTAAAATTGAAAATGCACAGAAATATCTGAAATAATTACCGCGTTTTAAATAATTCATAACAAACTCACATGTATTTTTTGGGAATTTTCGTCTACATCGTTTACACAAAATTAATTTTTTTATGCATGCATTTCAACATGGGCTCTCATGGCATATTTACGAATTAAACACAAAAATAATAATTGAAATTTTTTTTACATCGTTGAATTTTTAAGCATTTGGTGGAATTGATTCTTTTTTTTTGGACGGAATACTATTTTTCACCATATCTGCAGCGGAAAGTTCGAATTACGTAAAGCTCGTAGGGCGGAAAGTCGAACTTCCCGCGCAGGTATAGTAAAATTTTTTTTTTTAATTTTTTCAATTTTTTTTCATCCGTAAATATGCCATAAGAGCCCATGTTAAAATGTACGCATAAGAAAATGAATTTTGTGTAAACGATGTAGACGGAAATTCCCAAAAAATGCTTGTGAGTTTGTTATGAATTATTAAAAACGCGGTAATGATTTTAGATTTTTCTGTGCATTCCCAATTTTACTGACGAACATCCTTAAGAACTTCATTCAACCATTTCATAATTCGACCATTTGGAGTAATACCAACGAATGATAAGTCGCGCTTAGGTTATCAATGTTAGAGGGAACTTAGCAATAGCATGTCCTCTTTGTACGAAAATTTTTTAATTCGGTCGATGTCGTGTGCGACGGTGAATGGTGCCGCTATTTGCTGCTCCCACTAAAGTCATACGATGCACGCACGTGTCTGACAAATGTGACCGTCGGGCAACCAAGTGACGAGGCTTCTCCATGATGATGCTGTCGTAGATTGTAAACGTAACAAAATTTGAATTTCGTTCGCTTCTTGGTTCTGCACTCTCGGATTATTTCGCCCAGAGTCCAATGACGCAGAGAAGAAAAATGTGCCACATATCTCTGAATGCAATCTGCGTACTTGACTTGCAGGAAAGTCCCGTATTGATATCAAAATATTAGCATATCAGTTGGGTTTTCGAGTAACGGTGACTGTGGCGATGAAACGAATTCCCTGAAAATGAATCACCACACGATTGAATGAAATCGATTCTCGTTTAAACTAGCAAACAGGTTCGGTAGAAATATTTCTTCTTTCGTATGGGGGTTTTTTATCTTTCGCAAGCTCAACCATAATTTCGAAGAATACCAAGTTAGTTTTTATTCCATATACTACACCAGTATTTAAATACTAAGTATAAAGTATATGACAAATATTTCTTTGTACCGAAATTATAATTTTCATTTATCGTAGTGTTTTATAATATCATGAAGTGTTTCACTGAAATTTTAGGCTGTATCATACGTATATCAATAAAAAGTTTGATTGGATTACGATTTTAAACTCTATTTGAAACCGAAAATTTGGACATTATTCATGTCATTGAAAATACTAACCAAGGATCGAGTTTACAGTAATATGTTGCGACTTAAGTTGGAACTTTAGTATGAAATACCATGTAAAATTTGATTTAATATTTAAATTTGATTTTGAATAAGAATTTAAGTTTGAAGTCTGATCTGATAATTCGACCCAATCAATGTACAGCTTATAAAGCAAACTCTAAAATGTGACAACCTAAATGGATTCACTAACCCATTCATTATTCTCATGTCATGATCATTCAGAAGTTGTAACAGATATGACCGACTTAACTGATGGTTGAAATAACGCAGTTTGTCGTGTCAGGATTTGCCGATAAATTTCCATTTGTCCGACAAACATGGAAATTTTCACTTCAAGGCAAAATACATATGTATGTACTTCCCATCGAGGGATCGAAGAGAGTCGTGAGGTCGAAAAGAACGAGAAACCGGGACAGCCATGTTGGGAATCGATTGAAACCGATAATAAGATGCGTAAGAGCTGAGGTAAGTAATGCTGAAGTTGCGGGTTGAACGCATATATATGCAGTGAAAGGAAGAGTGCCGTCGCGTATAGTGCCCAGAGGAATACTCTGAGCTAAGGAGGACGGTAAACAAGACAGCGTAAGATCGTGAAAGAGTGTCGTGTGGGTCGCACAGCAAGGTCGCTGTAGCTATCGGGGCTATTAGCCCGTTTTAATTATCTTTATTAGAATAATACTGTATATGCAAACGACGTTCATTAACGCTTTGACTATTTATAGCCGGCAGCTCTTATTGCGTTGGCTTAACTCAACTTTGGGGTTATGTCCGATTGATGATAATAATAATGGTAATAATAAAATAGATTTATCTATTAAAATTGATAGTTATAATTCATTATTAGTGATGATAGTAATAATGTCAATATTACACCTAGAAAAAAGATTGAGTAATATTAACTAAAGTGGTCTATTCAACATTTGTTCATTTCAATCAGCGAAAATTTGCTTTCCCTGGAAGAACTATGTATTTCATTCAATTTTGCGGTTTATTTATTTCGAACATATTTATTTATTTAAAGCAGTTTTTGCTGTGCAGTGGAGACTAAGTGGATATTATATTCGTTCGTACTAAATACTTTCTTCAGAAATAATATCTAGTTAAAACGACTGCATACATGTATTTGATCTTTTTTATTCAAAATCAATTAGAACGTTTTTTTAATCCAATACGTAATTATTTTCTATTAATCAATAGAAATTACTTCTCTGTAATTGATTTAGTTATTTAAATCAACGTTTCATCGATGATCTAGTAATGAAACGCCAAACTTAACTCTAATATGTATTTATGTTCATCCATAGAAAGCATTTGGTTCAATCGACTTGTCATATATTTATATAAAAAATATATATTGTTCAATTCAACTTTTATGTAAGTGTCGAATTTTCATAATGGAAGACTATATAATGTGGAAGATTCTCGAAATACGCATTCCCGCTTTCTGTTCGTCAGTAACGGATTCATGATCGGTTTTATTTTTTATTTTTGAAAAAATTCTATTAGGTCTATTAGGTCAGCATTCAAATAAGAATATTTATTTCCGATGCGTAGATTCTAGTCCAGTTAACTAGATATTTTTTCTGGGTGTACTTTTTTTTGTTATAATAATGGTTATTCTACTATTGTTAAGAGGCAGTACTTCGCCCACCTCAAAATGAAACCTGCTTTTTTTTCAGCAGCTATTCGACAGATAGAGCTTAAGTTTTGAGAGAATGTGCAGAAGTATGGCAGAAATGGGTTAAGCTGTTGGCTCCTCAAAACTCAAAGCCGTTCGCTCGTTAGAACCAGAAAACAAAAAAGTCAGGTTAGGTGCGATAGACATACGCGTTCAACATTAGGCGATAAAATTCCCAGCGGTATATTATTGCCTCTTAGTAAATCGTAGTTCGCGTTGATTCCTACTAAAAGCCTATCGTACTATCCAAATACTACCCGATAGTATATACTATTTAGTACATCGGATATTAAAAATCTTAGTATCTATTTCTTTCGGTGCAGCGGTGTATCATTGCATCTTGAGCCCTCGATAATTCTTGCCGGCGAAATAGGTAGGTGCAACAAAATGTAGGCTCATTGACGAGCCCACGTTAGTCATCTCGGTATATAACCCAGCATGCTAATAGATTTACGTCCGCGCGACCTACTCGCACTCTCTCGAGTTACTTAACATCTTGACTCATCATCGTCGCATAGTAAATACGCTTTCCATCTATCCGTTGACTAATACTATTTCGTATGTCTCCAATTCGTAGTAAAACCATTCGTGTGATCATAGTCGAACTGTCGAGTTATGTGAAGGTCAATGCCAAATTATTGCGTCAATTATGTTTTCATCGTCCGGTTCGTCATGAATGAATGAAATTCCCCATTATTACATCACGAATTAAATAAAGCTGCATAAATATCTCTTAATAACTAATTCCGCAACGTGATGTAATATACCCATTATTTAATTTTACCGCTATATCGGAAATTGTCGGTGATCGTTAAAGCGTTAAAAAAATCTTGATGTACTGACGGTCCATCAATACACGGTTTATCGGTACGTATATGATGTGTAGGGGCATTGCTCGTAGGCAAACATGCTAATGGGTAGGGTCGCTAACCCGACACACGCCAACCGTACGTAACATAACGGGCTTTGTCTCTCGGTCTTTTAACTGCGTGAGTACTCAAGCATAGAATCAACCGAGCTCTACTCTTATTGCTTGGCATCTCACTTTTTTATCGTCATCGTGACTAACCGTACGGAAAAAAGGCCGGTAATATTTACGGCCATTTGCATTCTGCGACCAATTCTGACAAGTTGGTAGCGGAGTTTTCAATATAGTCCTTGCATCATCCTGAAAAAAATCATATTTGAAGCCCTTTCCGATATTGATATACGAATCTGTAATCAATCTAGAGAGCTATTAAGGATATACACCTCGTACTGTTGAGTCATTGACCAACTGAACTGAAGAAATTAAAAGACGCATCTCAAGGTTAACTAAAATCATTAAATGGTTCAAGGGATCTAGAACTACACCTTTCTACGCTGCAGAATTAATAATCTATCAGATAAGTTCGCTTTAAGCCATTTATTTAAGACTGGATTTGGGAATATTTGTGAACTTCAACGTCATATTGTATTCCTAACATACCGGACCTTGAATTCACAAAGGGTGTTCTTAGTTAATTTAATTTCATGTTTTACTTTTCAAACTTAAATACAAGGTACAACAAATTTACAGCGTTCAGTACTTAAATTACAGGTTCAAGTATAAAGTATGTGAATTTCATAAGCCTATTAAGTACATTAAATTTCAATTAATTTTTTACCGTGTACGAAAAAAAAAAAAACAAAAATTAAGACGAAGCCAAAACGAATAATCTTATGAACTATCTCATAGACACAGATTTGTAAAAATCAAGACTAGAGACAGACCAATGTACAAGGTTTTTTTATTTTCCTTGTCGCACCGACGGTCAAAAGTGTACAAAGTATCGAAGTAACTGCATACTTAAAAAAAACCTCTGTTCAAGGTAACGACTTTCGCTAGTTATTATCATCCTGACTCGTAATGAGCATTCGTGGCCATTACTCCTTAAGGGCCTTAAACTCTGAAGTCAGAAGTACCATAGTACGCATTATAGCTTGAGTATGCTATACGACAGATGCTCATCTGCTTTGGCTGTAAGTTGTAACTGCTACAAGACTCGTGAGACAAAAGCCTATGATTATTTGCACGTTAAAATCCGAGGTCGCGAATGCAAGCTATTCGAGCGTCTCGCTGTTATTCGCACGCGGACCTAGTCGGGGATTCTATCCCTTGTAGCACTTCTCGATTCTTGCCATTATCAAGTTTATCATCTGTCGTAAGATCCCAAGGATTCTAGGTGGCCGAGACGTTTTATCGTTCGGTAATTCAGGGTGTTGTAATACTCATTAACCATTAAACCTTCGGTGCTACGAATAGCTGCAGTATTACAGAGTCGACGTTGGAATGCAGAACTGGAGGCAAAATTTGAGATGACCGAGGCCTGTTCTGCACATTTCTGGATGCTGATAAATGAAAAAACGGTCTAGCTGATCGTTAGTCTGTATCAAGAACGGTCAGTTTTATGAAATATGTTGCGTCATCCAAAAGAATGACTGTAATCGAGCTGAGAAACCCGATGACTTTAAATTAAATAAAACTTTTGACCAATACCGGGCCTAAATCCATGACAGAGTTATGGATTTAGTTTGTTTGTTTACAGTAACTGTAAATAAATATAGACAAAAGAGCCTTTATACCAATGAGTATTTCAGTCATTGAAGTAGAATCCTGTCATATTGAGGTAGTCCTTATGATTGAACGTTATTCAACTTTCATTTTGCTTTCTCATAGAGGAAGCTTTGTTTACATGATAATAAAATTTCTTGAGATCTTTATGTTAAGACACTCAGAATGGTCCAAAATGTCCAGAAAAGTGGTTTAGAAGAAATGTCCGTAAGTACAAGACTTCGAAAATTCAAACGTTGATAATTGAAAACATTTTAGCTATCCAACTCGAGTTTGGCACACAACTGGAGCAGCAGGACCTCTTTGATTGATGCGATCGCCGACTATGTAAATAGTTTAATTTCGTAGCATTTTGAATTTTTTCAAAAATGCGCGTGGTCGCTCTAACTTCCATAAAAGTTAGTCTATTATGCTGAATAGTTATTCATAGAATGCATGCGCACTTAATTGTTGTTTGGTATCGCATTTGGCTGGAATTCGTAAAGTGATTCTCAGAACTTATGAAATGTTGAATTTAAAAAAAAGTTTACCTTATGGCGTTAACTTAGTCAAAATCTTGAGTGAAATATCAAGCGTAAATGTAGTATATGAACAGAATGATTTTCAACACTAATGGATCTATAACTTAGTGACAAACGAATCTAAATTTAACTTTATCGCATTAACTTTCGCAAAACTTGAGATACCAAGCCCAGATTTAGTATGTAAAAAAAATACTCAGCCATGTTTATCTATATATTTAACACAAGAAGGCAAAGTAAAATGTTGCACATTGCTTTCTCATTATTTATTGCTTTTGTAAAAAATTTCCACTCTGAGGAAGCCAACATCGATTAACATACTTTCTCATAGAGGTAGCTTCGTGAAAAGCGATAAATAATAAGGAAGCAATGTGCAAGCTTCTACTTTTCAGTTTAAAAAATTGTATTGTGGAAGAACTCTTTATTGTGATGATTGCTTATTTTCCGAAAAAATTAATATAAATATGAAGGCTTGTCTAGGGATTCTGAGAAGAATTTAACCTAATTAACACTTGCGACCAAAAATTCACGGTAATGAGCTGAATTTCTGTACAAGGCGGGGTCAAAGTTCCGAATGGTAAATACACGATGGACTAAAATTCCGAATATCAATATCTCACCTACATTTTTGACGAAAATTATTCTAGCGAATTTTCTCAAAAATGTGGGTGAGATATTAAATTTCGAAATTTTAGACCTTCGAGTATTTACAATTTGGAATTTTTTCTCTGAGAGGCAAGGGAATCGGGGTTAAAATTCCGAATAGTAAATGAACGAAAGTCTATAATTCCGAAACTTAATGTCTCATCTACGTTTTTTGACGAAAAATTTTCTAGCGAATTTCGTCAAAAATGTAGGTGAGAGAATAGATTTCGGAATTTTAGACCTTCGTGTATTTACCATTCGGAATTTTAACTCTACCCCTTTTGTACCATACAAAATCTTCTAGAGTTTCCATGCGTCTCATACATATTCTTTATTAATAATTGAATTGTTGGCAAATGCCTAATTCATAATATTAATAATAATTCATGCTCGTAAATTTCTGGTGGTTCCAAATAAAAAATAAAGTTGATCTATCGAGAATAGCGTTTATACGCCCTGGAATATTATTTCCTTGAACTTTTCCATCTATATTTCTTCCGTGGGCGAGAGCGGCACAGTATATAATAGTAATCGAGAATCTCGTTCAGTGTCCCTCTCGTACTCGGAAAATAATTTGCGGGCAACGGTGTTTTCTAGCAGCGAGTCGCACTGAAACGATGTCTACTGTTGGTAGTGGTGTGTATAGTACGTGCAGTCGATGTCGAGTCTCTTCGGGTGTATAAGTATATAGAGTGGCAGTGAAAGAAGAAGAGTGGAAGCGAGCCGGTAGTAGTAGAATTACTTGAGGAGTAGTAGTACATCTAGACGAAGAACGTTCAGCGTCGGAGACGAGTTACGTGGCAGGAGCGTTAGCCACGAGCAGACAGCGACTGTAGTTATAGTATAGTATAGTAACGGGACGTCCACTTACCCGGATATCCCTCGGGAATCACGATTTCCGGTCCGACCTTGACGTCATGGCGGTAGCGATGCATCAACAGTGTAGCGGTGACTCTGAGCGATCTTTGTTGTTGTTTGTAGAGTAACACGGGTCTTCCACCGGTCCCTTCGAGTCTTACGACCCTCGGTAGGGAAAATCGATCGAGAAATTCGCCAAGTGGCATGAAACCACCAGAGGAACTTGAATTGCCTTCCGCCGTTGCTTCCCGCGAACTTGGTAAGGACTTGGGCAACGACGGCATCTCCCCACTCGATATTGTCGAAAATTCCCCGTTCGAAGACATCTTTATCTTAATCCTCTGATCACTAGTATGGATTTAGTCAATTTACCAATATTGATCACGATAACTTTTCGAACGTCTTCGCGGGCCACTGAAAACTCGTTCAATCATATCCCTACACTTTTTATTGTTTAGTTTAATTAACTAAATAATTATTGAGTTAATTGGAGATCCGGGAGTTTGGTTAAAAGATTTAAGATTTTGTCACAGAAATTGGTTCGTAGGTATTATTAGTGAAATAGTAAATTCACCAGATGATAAGATTAGTATCACTGGCTATATTTTTAATAATTGATAAATTATCGAGCCGATATCACATTCTTTGAACAATAGAAAGGTTACGAACTTTGTATGCGGTAGATAATGACTTTCAACAACTAATTGTACACTTTTCGACTGACAATAACTGATTCAATTCTCGATGTTTGCGCAGAAAAAAAACGATTGTGCAGAAGTAACATGAAAATCGGTAAGAAATTCGTATATGATTTATGAATCACAAGTTAACGACGCACTTTTTTATTGACTAAATGAAAACTAGTCCGATCTTAAGTTCACTATCCTTGGAACAAGAGATCGCTGATTTCACTCGCGGAATTTTTCGTTACATGGAAAATCACTGTATTCCCGTTTTCCCTCAAGGCAAAAATCGCACATTCTGTCACTGACCGAATTTCTTGAATCAGGTTTTACGCCGTTTTCTCGCTCCTTATTCGCAGAAAACACGACGACGAACGTGCGCTCTGTGTTCTCCGCGAGCCAGCGCGAAGATCGTTAGTCGCGTTGCGAGTTACCATTTAATAACAGGTTCCCTGATTGCCACTTTCTTTAATTATGTCACCCGAACGCGGTCCAACTGCTGCGCTGCAGTCACTGTCACTTTTCCGGCAAAAACTCTGTCAACCCTTCCGTTTTTACTGTCTATTAGCCACTGTTACCTATTCGGACCGGTTTGAAGAAGTTTGAATTCCGCTCGGCATGAATCGGGGTTTTTCAATTATATTACCTAGACGTGGTCCTACTGCTGCGCTGCAGTCACTGTCACTTTTCTAGCAAAACCTCCGTTGCCCCTTCCGTTTTAACTAAGTATTGGCTGCCTCCGTTACCGATTCGGACCGGCGCGAAAATGTATGAAATTCGCGCGACACGAATCGAGGATTTTCGATTATGTCACCCGGACGTGGTCCAACCACTGCACTGAAGTCACTGTCACTTTTCCGGCAAAACCTCTGTCACCCCTTCTGTTTTTACTATCTATTGGCTGCCTCTGTTACCGATTCGGACCGGTGCGAAGAAGTTTGAATCCGGCTCGGCATGAATCGGGGTTTTTCAATTATATTACCCAGACGTGGTCCTACTGCTGCGCTGCAGTCACTGTCACTTTTCTAGTAAAACTTCCGTCGCACCTTCTGCTTTTTACTATCTATTGGCTGCCTCTGTTACCGATTCGGACTGGTGCGAAGAAATTTGAATCCCGCTCGGCATGAATCGGGGTTTTACAATTATATTACCTAGACGTGGTCCTACTGCTGCGCTGCAGTCACTGTCACTTTTCTAGTAAAACTTCCGTCGCCCCTTCCGTTTTTACTACGTATTGGCTGCCTCTGCTATCGACTCGGGCCGGCGCAAAAATGTATAACATTCGCGCGACACGAATCAAGGATTTTCGATTATGTCACCCGGACGTGGTCCAACCACTGAACTGAAGTCACTGTCACTTTTCCGGCAAAACCTCTGTCGCCCCTTCTGTTTTTACTATCTATTGGCTGCCTCTGTTACCGATTCGGACCGGTGCGAAGATGTTTGAAACGCGCGCGGCACGAATCGAGGATTCTGCGGTTGTCACGGCTGACGAGCTTCGCAAATCGTCCGGAAAACGAAGGTAGATTTGTTCCGTGAGCGAAGCAACTGGAGGCCGATCTTGGTTTCTTCCTACTAATACCACAGTAGGCATCGAGTGGTACGTATAGCTTCGCTGGAAACTACGAGGACTATCCTCGTTCTGTCACGCTCCATGGAGGTTTAACCGAAGCGTTTCGCTGAAACACACCAAAGCCCTTTTCCAGCTGAGATAAATTCTCTGTTTTAGCTCGGTCGTGATTCTAAATTCAGTTGAAGCTTATACCACTTCGTATTCCAGTCTTCTTCTGCGTCTTGTGCTCCTTCTTCTCAGTCCAGCTCCGGCCTTCGTACCGTCTGACCCTGTATTCAAGGCTCTTTCAGGGAAGGATCTATTTTCCAGATTCCAGGTGTTCCAACAGCAGCTGTAGCAGAAGCTACAATTTATTTTATAATACTCACTGATCGCTATCCGTTGCCAGAAGCAACGTAACGCAGCGAGACGCTTTCAGCAATAACAAAATCCAATACTATTATCCACTGTATCGTTTTTCAGCTCCTCTTCTAGCGTATTTTCTTATCATTCACTTGGACGTTATTCACCTTGGTTTTGTATGACAGACGAACAAGTCATCGCTGCGGTGAATCGGTTATGCACGGATGACTATAATCTGGTCAGTTGAACCAACGACGACGTAGCTTTCGCAACTACCGTATTCACTGATCAATCCGAAGACTATCTCGAGTATTGTAGTGGCCTCGAAGAATTTCCTAGTAAGTTCCGACGGCCCGGTGACTCGGCGATGACGTTCATCAGTGATTCTTCGAGACGCTACTTGGATTTACTTTATAATCCGACCTTTGAACGCCCATCCGGTTCGTGCGATCAAATTTCACAAGGAAAGTATCCGGTACGTTTACTTCCAGGTAATACGCTGGAATAACCAGCCGATGCACTATTAGATATCGCTTAACGCACTTCCTCAATAAATTCGGTGACGTTATGATTATCGCCTTGCTGGTTGACGCGAATCTTAACGGCTTCTCGAAAAGTGTACATCGACCTTCCAGGAGGTTATGAACTTCCCAAGAGTTTCCAACCTTTATATTAATCAGATTATTCGTTGATTTTATGATTTCCACTTTGCAGTTGCATCTTCATAGCTTCTGCAAGAAATTATGTCGACACTCAGCGCTTGGAAGGTGCAAACTTTATGCAAGCTTTTTAATTTCCGATTAAACAAAGGTTGATTTAACATTTTGCACTTTGAAGAGCACGAATCTCGATGGCTTCTGGGAAAATGTGTAACGGCGTGTCAGGAAGCGATTGGGAGGTATCAACCTGGCGGAAGCTTCTTAATTTTCGATTGAACATAAGATTCGTTGAATTTTCAACCTTGAAGTAGTACACAAATCTCGCTAGCCTTTGTGAAAATGTATATCGGCATATCAGGAAGCGATTGTAAGGTACAAGCTTTTTGAAAGCCTCCGAACTTTCGACGGAGCTGAGGATTTCCGATCCATTCGTGAGCACCGATCGTGCACTCGGTCCGTCGTGAAGATCTGTAGCGATCTATTGATCGTTTCGGGTAGACTCGCGCGCCTCAGCCCTCAGGACAGACAGTGGGCGCGATCGACTTGGCTCTCCACGCGAAGGCACTTATCTACCAGTCTCTCGATTCCCCCATGGCGTTTATGATTTACTGCCGGTGTTGGCCGGCTCCGTGTCTCTATTTTTTTTTCCGCCAGGTATTCTTGCGTTTCGTGATCTGTGCTCGCACTGTCTCGAGAACTTATCGCTCAGTTTCTTCTTTCGCAGCACTTGGCTCGATGTTACAGACGACTTGGTCTTAACGTACCGATCAAAACTGTATTGCACTGATTCCACAACAAATAAGTGTCTATCTTTTGCTGGTATGTAATAGTATAAATGAAGCACTGTTGTTAGGTCAAGGGCCTCGGTATTGGATCATTGACTGCATGACTCTTGACACCTGAATCAGAAAATCGATGTCAGCAATTTTGCAATTTAGTCCTAAGCTTAGGAAAAATTTAAAATTGTGCATTTAATTGTATCTTGCAATGACACATTCAACTGTATGATATTTTTTATAATGCTTTGAATTGAGTCTAACAGAACCCACTGAATAGTAATATAATATCATTAAATCACTTTCACGAGTGAAATGTGTGCTAAAGATTAGGTGCGAATAACTATGCGGATAAACGGTCATCCATACAAATTACGACCGCAAAAAAATGCTGCTCAACTGGGACGTTTATCGAAACCGAACACCGAACGCGTGACCACTGCTTTTGGTGTCAATAGAATGTATAACACTGTAATTTTCTCTTGAAGTACAACCGATTTTATTGACGAGAGAAGTTGTTTGATCTCAGACCCCAATTTTTGTAGTATTAATAAAGGTAATTTGTACCTGCAAACAACTTGCTTATAAAAATATTATTACTGTTTATTTTCCTTCATTATCTTGATTCTTTATAAATTTTATAAAACTTAAGACTTAAGACTTTTATGAGAATTAAGCACGCTTAGAGAACATTCTGAACGTATGAGAACCTTAATAAAGCTTGTCACATGATTTTTTTTTCTGCTCAGAGTTTTGAACTAAAGTTAATACACAAACATATAAGTTTTGCACTTTTTCTTCTAAATAGCACACGTATGTTAGTCCCAAGTTGCCTATCGGTGCCTGGCACGGCATGACCGATAAATTACTTTTAAATTATTGAAGAATAACATTTTATGTTTGTTCATCAATAATCAACTGAGTGTGATGCAAGTCTTATTTGTAATAGTTCAAGTGGAGAAGCGAATGTCTAGTACAGGAGACGTGACTTTCGTACTTTAGCGGAGAGATCCGTTCGGACCGGCGGACGCGAAGTCACTGACGCCTGGCAGCCGGTGAGTGTCAGAGGTAGAGGCACATACACAAGTTTGTGCGACGAGATCGTACGTGGTGGGGTCCACCACCAACGCACCAGTGCGGGCCCTGCGTCGATGTCGATTCGCCACCGCTCAACGCTCCGGTTAAAGTCTGTCCTATGATTTGTGCACTTAAAATATCGATATGAGTACACCCAGAAAAAAGATTGAGTAATATTAACTAAAATTGTCTATTCAACATTTGTTCATTTCAATCAACGAAAATTTACTTTCCCTGGAACAAATATGTATTTCATTCAATTTTGCAGTTTATTTAATTTGAACATATTTATTTATTCAAAGCTGTTTTTACTGTGCAGTGGACACTAAATGGATATTATATTCGTTCGTACTAAATACTTTCTTCAGCCGGGAATAAAATCTAGTTAAAACGACTGGATACATGTATTCGATGTTTTTTTATTCAAAATCAATTAGAACTTTATTTTAATCCAATACGTGATTATTGTCTTTAATCATTAGAAATTACTTCTCTGTAATTGATTTAGTTATTTAAATCAACGTTTCGTTGATGATCTAGTAATGAAACGCCAAACTTAACTTTAATAGGTATTTATGTTCATCCATAGAAAACATTTGGTTCAATCGACTTGTCATATATTTATATAAAAAATATATATTGTTTAATTCAACTTTTATGTAAGTGTCGAATTTTCATAATGGAAGACTATATAATGTGGAAGATTCTCGAAATACGCATTCCCGCTTTCTGTTTATCAGTAACGGATTCATGATCGGTTTTATTTTTTATTTTTAAAAAAATTCCACTTAATCGATGTTGACCTTAGATAAAATAGATTTTAAAACATACATACAACGTATTGGAAGCACATTAACAAACGTAACAACAAACACAAACAAACTTTGAAAGAAACGAATGTACTCGATCCATTTGGAATGAATTTACAAATTTATGTATTTTGTAAACAGAAAGAATAAATTATTCGACAAATACATATTTCTTAGGTTTGAATATATTTATTAGTCGCCAGATGTATTACTTACAAATAAAAAAAATTATTCGAGTTGAATACAAGTCTATTAGGTCAGCATTCGAATAAGAATATTTATTTCCGATGCGTAGGTTCTAGTCCAGTTAACCAGATATTTTTTTCTGGGTGCATGCACACTTAATCCAGTGAAAGATCAATAGTGACGAATTTGCATTACGATTAACCGATTAACTTTTCTTTTTCCAATGGGACACATTTGTTTTTTTTTCCCCAAATATCATCTGTTATTCTCCACCGATTACACTGAGTAATATCTCATTTCGTTTCTTAGAAGACACTTCACGAATTGACCTCCTAGATATTTCGTAATATTGATAGTTCAATAATTATAGCCTATTGTTTAAAAAAAACAGTAAGACTTTCATAAACAACAGGCTATAATTATTAAACGATCAACACTATGAAAAATCGTAGCGGTCGATTCATAGAGTATCTTTTGAGAAAGGGAATAAGCTTTCACCTATTTAAATCGATAAAAAATTACTGATTATACTTGGAAAAACCGGAACGAAAATGTATCTCATTACAAATAAAAATTAATCACTTAATCTTAATGCAAATTCGTCACTATTGATCTTTCACTGGATTCAAGTATACATGCTTCAACACAAATCACCATCCACCATTGTTTTTTAATGCATTAAACTTCAAAGAATCAATTGCGAAAATTTAGCACTGATTTGACTTCGATAGTCGTCACCAAACCTCCTTAAGCGGTTAAGAAAAATGACAGATGAAATATGTTGAGCAGACTTTCGACAAAATTCTATGTTATTATTTGAGAGGAAATAATAATTCTGGATTTTCGCTATGGTGTCGAGACCACGAACGCGAACGGATCTCGCGCCATCTACTATTGTTTTTTAATGTATTAAACTTTAAAGAATCAATTGCGAAAATTTATCACTGATTTGACTTCGATAGTCGTCACCAAACCTCCTTAAGCGGTTAAGAAAAATGACAGATGAAATATGTTGAGCAGACTTTCGACAAAATTCTATGTTATTATTTGAGAGGAAATAATAATTCTGGATTTTCGCTATGGTGTCGAGACCACGAACGCGAACGGGTTTCGCGCCATCCACTATTGTTTTTTAATGTATTAAACTTTAAAGAATCAATTGCGAAAATTTAGCACTGATTTGACTTCGATAGTCGTCACCGAACCACCTTAAACGGTTAAGAAAAATGACAGATGAAATATGTTGAGCAGACTTTCGACAAAATTCTATGTTATTATTTGAGAGGAAATAATAATTCTGGATTTTCGCTATGGTGTCGAAACCACGAACGCGAACGGGTTTCGCGCCTTGAGGGTCGAGTTGTCTCACCTATGGTCGTGCGACGACCAGCGCAGTTCAGTATACCACATAGTGTACGTAGTATAATACTTAGAATGTATCTTCCATGCTCGCAGAGAGACCAGCTATGTAATTTGCCTTTTCTCGGCCGCTCGAGTTCAAAGCAAGCGTGGCATGGCTCTTGTCCTTGCAAGGCTGTGCACTGGCGACTCTTCTCAACTCGTTTTTCAAGAAAAAAATGGATATTATATACTACTATAGGCCGCGTACTCTGGTATATATACGACTGGAGAGAAATAGCGTTACCGTGGGAAAAGATAGTCATTCGGCGACTCACTTACTTTACATATGAAAAACCACTGTGCGCGTGACCTCTAGCAATGAGACCCTGAGGATTACGAAGTAACTTCTCGCATTATAAAAATATGTTACACATAGCACGTACATTTCGAATTAGTGGGCTTCGATATGATCTCAGTGCAATTCTGTATCGCTTTCTATGCAAATTTGAATATCGTGAGATTTTTAGATTCATCAATTATATAATTGATAGATCTGAAATATTATTTCTTGATATCATATAATATTGAGATTTATCAACAAAATCGTTGATATTCGTGGAAGGATATTTTGATTATTCAATCTTTAGGCTTTATAACACTGAGAGAAAAGATTTCACTGACGGCAAAGAAATGGGTGGTTTGATTCATTCTTCATTGATTTTAACGAAATATCTATTTGATTTCAATAAGATAGTGCACTTAAATTTTAAAGAGAACATTTCATTGCCTGTAAAGAAACATTTACTCAATGGGCATAAAATAAAGAAACAATTTCATCGTTTCAAAGAAAAGTTTTCATTGATTTAATGAAACCATATACTTGATGGCAACAATTGCTGGGAATTTTGTCGTCCAATGTTAACCGCCTATAGGGCTGTCTCTCTTGCACCTAACCTCACTTTTTTGTTTTTCGGTTCTCCCGAACGGAAGGCTTCGAGTTTGAAGGAGCCAGTAACTTAGCCAATTCCTGCCGGACTTCTACACGTTCTCTCAAAATTTAATCTTAATTTGCAGAGTAGTTTAGAAAAATAGTGTAGTTTTTTTTAGTGAAATAGAAAGGGTAACTTTCCCTGTAGTTGAAATAACGCACTAACCTCCCCCGTAGGATAATATGTAGCAGTAGTAAGTGTTTATTAACAATATATGGTACATTTTTTAGCCTTATCTATACTTAATTTTGTTTATCATTAAAACTTATGAACATATATATATATATTGTTAACTGGCCATCGACCGTAGTCCTTCAGCCATGAGTTTATTGGACTTTGGTTTTAAGATTAATTTGTATACATTAAAAAAAGGTAAATACTATAGTCATATTCGTCTGACGAGTGATTTTATTTTTATTTTAATTTTTATTTTTATCGTTTTCTTGGTTTTCCTCTACGTTATATCTTTCTAATACTTGGTGTATTGTGTGTGATGGATATTTGTGTCTGCGGATAATATGTTATTGTATCGTTCATAACTTTTTAAATTGTAATCCTCAATAACATTGTAATTAAAAGGTGTATGAAAAAAAAATGCCTGCAGAAAAATAAATCAGACTGGCAAAAAGTAGATCATACTCGTTACCTCTTTTTCAGGTCGTTTGGTGAGAACTTTGCCTTTATCAGGTATGAGTGCTGTTCATAACATATCATCATTCCAATGATATATCTTGAAAGTTCGGAATGCACTCAAGATTTGCTAACTCAATGGAGTTAACGCAAGAAAAACGGGAAAAATAAGATGATGAGGACAGTATACTTCTTCACGAGCGAGCACAAGTCTTCAGTGTGCATGAGGACGCAACTCAAGGTCGTTCCATTTTCTCATAGTGCGTACTCCACTCTTTACTCTACCGTAAGAGCACCGCACTACAGATCGTGTTGTTGGTTCACAAGCGGTGAAGCTGACAGACGGACTACAATAATATACCAAGCACGTTGCGTGTGTGAACGTGGTTAGCTAACCAACTTCATGATGTGAGTTCAACATTAAGGAGGCTCAGTAACGACTGTCGAAGTCAAATCAGTGCTAAATTACCGTAATTCATTCTTTAAAGTTCAATGCATTAAAAAAAAATAGTGAAGGGTGATTTCTATTGAAGCATGTATACTTAATCCAGTAAAATATATATAGTGATGAATTTGCATAAAGATTGCATAATTGCAAAAGATATGCAATCAGATTGCATAAAGAAAATAAATGATAATTTATTCATTTTAGAATGTTTTTTTCGTCGCTGAGCGACCTTTCTATGACAATTTTTTGTTTCTAAATCTCAACCATTATTTAGGAATGGCATGAAAAAACATACGAGGGGTCAGAGATTACAATACCGAATTAAAAAATCGTTTTGCAATTTTTCACAGTTGTTAAATAACCTCAAAATAAATTCTTCGAAGTTTTTGAGCGACCTCACAAAAAATTTCCTCCAAGTGCCATTCATCGCGAGAATTGCTTTTTCACCAAAAACATCTGTTTATCAGGTAGGACTAAAAGTTAAAAAATATTGCTGAAATTGGGCCACCAATTGGCACAGTACTACTGCGGAATATAGTGCTCGATTAATCGCAATTCAATTATGTCCGAGTTCTTTTAATTCAATGACTGTGTGAACTCTCGATATAGATTTAATTTATGGCAATTCAATTATTGAATTGTTCGTGTTCGATGAGCTGTGATTAAATTGACGACAATCACGGTTTTTATGTCTTTTTGTTTTCCATACCCTTCTCATTGCCGTTTTATATTCTTTTTTTTCCTAGGTTGTTCTCTTCTTGTTGTTCTTTTTCTCCTCGAGATATCGGTCCAGTCATCGTCCCCGTGAAGCGCCCGCATCGCTGTCTACCGAAGCCTGTAGCGTCGAGATTCCTGTCAGGGGTTCCTCACTCGATCGCATAAAGGTGCAATCGCCACTTCACCACGACACTAATGAGGGTAGTAATGTGAGCTCGCTGATGCTGTGTGAATGCGCATTGCTATGTACCCTAGAGGTATAACGTCGGATCACTGTGCTGTCTACAAACTGATTTTGCCTTGCTGTAATTGGTTAGTTAGCACATTTGTTTTGCACGAGCATTAAAAATAAATCGTTCTAGCAGTAAAGCGGGACGGAGGTAAAAACGAGATCGATTAATATGATATCGGCATGTTGGCTCAAATGAGACATTACATCGAGACCCCAGTGTCAAATTTGTCAAGGACCTTATATCAGCTAAATGCGCCAAATTCCGCGCAAATCTTGCTGGTCATAACAATCCATTAATCAGCCATCAGGGAACCAGGACGATTCCCGGGCTTCGCACACGACGACTGAAGCGCCAATGGTCTCGTGATCTTTTTCCATCCGTGCCTAACGAGTGATTCAAAACTTTGAATGCAAAGACATGGAGATTTTCCACTGGGAAAATACTTAAACTCGCCTACTATGTCATGATCTCATACTATACCCGCTCCGATTACTTTTTATACTTAATTATAGTTGTAATAAACAAATAAACGAAAAAAATGGCGTAGTTCACAAGAATTCTTTATCGGGCCCGCCTAACCTAACTGACATGTTCATCTTTATAACTCATTTTATTTTATGACGCAAGCCAGATTACGAGTAGCGGAATTTTCTTTATCGGCAGTAATGTTGATTTTGTTTCTCTTATCATCCAAGTTTTTTACGTATAAGTACAATGATATGCTGTGTAACCGTAAGGTGTACGAAAAAAATTGATAAAATTAAAAAAAGCGATTTTCTATAATTGAAGAGTAAAGAGCTATTTAAAGAATAGTTACGGTACATACAAATTGTTGTTATCATTCAAAATTAACACCGTTTTACCCTGAAAAAAGTAAAACAATATACCCGGAATATATCTGGGACTTCTTCGGGGCCTCTCTAGGAACCATTTGAACTTAAAAAAATATATCCGGGACCTGAGCGGGGCCTCTCTAGGTATTCGGAAAATAGTCATGGAATTCTGTACTGGCCCCACACATTCAGTCCTATACAGGCCCAAAAGTTTAAAGTGTGATCAATCATTACAGGTTATAGTTCGATTTCCAAGATGGCTCGCGTAGTTAGTCAGGGAAAACTATACGGGCCCAATATGTAGTCCTGAATAAATTGCTGCACGGAAATCTGGAGACTCGGACGAACAGCGCCTTTTTTGAGAAGAGCATTTATCCCATCGCTTCTTGTTGTTCGATATTTATTTGTTTAAAAATTGTACACCGCTATAACTCATAAGCGTCAAAGAGTTCCATGAAAAATGAAATACTAACAATTAGTATTAGTAGTATTATTATTATTTTCCGATGCCAATTTCTGAAGTTTTTTCCGCAACAAGAACAAAAAAATTTCCGTCGCTTTCGCCGGAAAATAATGGTGATACATTAACCGTTCGTGAGATCTTATAGGTTCCATGAAAAAAGAAAAAACATAGCATATTTTTTGCCGTTAACAATTTTTTTTTTTAATTCTATTATAATAGCTGAAACTGATTTCTAGACATATATTGGATTTTTTTAAATTTTGTTGGAAGGCTGCATTTATATTGCGTCATATATTACAGGTAATGATAAATATATTATAGATTGGAAGTTATTGAAACGTTTCCTCATCACAAATATAGGAAGTTATTATTTCGAAATCATTCGCACGATTAATATTTGTTTTTACAAAACAATGAAAGCTCAAAGCTCTGCTATAAATGTACAATTTAAAGAGTGCGTGGACCAAATTCTCAGTGCTGCTGTCTAACTTTGCTGTGAGTGCTATTTGTCTTGTCTCACTCCGAACCACGCATGTTCCCCATCTCTTTAAGTCCCCATTTGGCTTGACTTGGATCGAAAGAAAAACTTTCAGAAACTCCTCTCCTCCTTTCTCCAGTCCCGATAAACGAAAGTACTGTAAGTAATCGAGGACTCGTAGCAGTCCAATTAAAATGTGAGATAAGCGGCTTCAGGGCTCTAACGAATTGTATAATCATTCCACGTTCAATATCTCGGGTGGGTCATCAAGGTGCGAGCTCGGTGAAGCTGTTCGCCGAGTTTCAAGCTGCGCGTATTTTGCTCATGTTCCGAGGCAAGAGAGACCTCATCTTCATCTGGAAAGTAAAAAGAGAAAAAAAAAAAAACAAAATGCTTGGGGTTTATCCTCGGCAATCCCGGTCGGAAGCTTCGCTCATGAAACCCAATTGCAGCGATGTGGCTGGGGCGTTGGCTTCTATAGGGCGGTCTTCTGGTTGGTTGTTGCCATATACGTCCTACCTGGAATACCATCATCTCCATGGTCATCGTCGGGGTTACTGAGAACCCCGTAGGATTTAATTAGTCTGCACGAGGTCATATCGGTTTCTGTTCTTGAATTCTTCGTCGTACCATGCGAGCATAACTCGGAAGGCGAAGAGCAGGTGGAGCACGAAGAGGAAGAAGAAGGAGTTGAAGTGAAAGAAGAGGTTATTGAAGAGGAATAAGCAGATATTCGGGTTGCAAAAGGAAGACTATACAACCTTTAGTATCTCCTGTCTTTTTTAATTTCTCATCACATACAAAGTATGTAAAAGAGAAAGTATTGCAATCAAAAAAAAATTCGACTTGAAGATTTTAATGGAAATACATGTTTTGAGTGTCCTAGATGCCAAAAAACGCATTAACTCATTTCTGTCCGTCTGTCTGTATATCTGTCTGTCTGTCTGTCTGTCTGTCTGGGGTCTGTAGGTGCCGTCCGAAAACACAATAACTTTTGAAAAAATCTGTGGACCGCAAAGAAATGTGGTGTCGACTTTCTGCATCTAAATCCTAGTTTTGGTATTGAAACCCAATCCAAAATCTCCACTATTTCTGGTACTTTACCTGAAATGTGAAAAAATAAAAATAAAATATGTTATTCATTTTTTATGCTCTTGATTCAATAAGCAGTGAACAACAAGTGATTCAACATTGTGAAGACTTTGTTGTCTTTTTAGTTACTCACATGACATTTCTGAAACCATCCTCAATCAGAAATGTTTTCTTCTTCGTACTCTCGTTAGCCACTTCTTTCTCTTCTTCTCGTACTTCACCTTAAGCTTTCTGTGCGTTGCGGCACTAGAGTGGACACGTCTTATTAAGACGTTTCCTTATAACTAAATTTAGTTTAAATAGTTATAATAGTTTAGTTAAATTTAGAAATTTGAGTATTTACGGGGTGGGTTTAAAATTCCAAATGTTAAATACACGAAGATCTAAAATTCCGAAAATTAATATCTGACCTGAATGTTTGACCAGATGTTTTCTAGCGAATTTCGTCAAAAATGTGGGGCGGTTTTAAAATTCCGAATGTTAAATACACGAAGATCTAAAAGTCCGAAAATTAATATCTGACCTGAATTTTTGACGAGATGTTTTCTAGCGAATTTCGTCAAAAATGTGGGGCGGTTTTAAAATTCCGAATGTTAAATACACGAAGATCGAAAATTCCGAAAATTAATATCTGACCTGAATTTTTGACGAGATGTTCTCTAGCGAATTTCGTCAAAAATGTAGGTGCGATTTCAAGTTTCGGAATCTTAGACCTTCGTTCATTTACTATTCGGAGCTTTAACCCCGATTTCCTTGCTTCTCGGAGACAAAGTTTCGAATGGTAAATATTCGAAGGTCTAAAATGTCGAAATTTAATATCTCACCTACATTTTTGACGAAAATTTTCTTAGCGAATTTCCTCAAAAATGTAGGTGGGATATTAATTTTCGAAATTTTACACGTTCGTGTGTTTACCATTCGGAAGTTTCACCCCGCCCTCATCGCTACACATATAGTATGTACGCAATTTTTTTTCAGCACGATAGCCGACGCAATTTTCAAAATATCAGGCTTAAATTTGAACCACAAGTGAACTGTTATTAAACAAGGTATGAGACTGAGTTTAAAGTGAATCCTTTGGAAGGTTCTAAATTTATGGCATTTCGAAAACAAATTTAAAATTTGTCATTCGTACTTCTGCAATTTTTAAAATATGGTACACAATTAAAGTGTGGGTAAACAAAGGAAAAGTTCAAATTTGGTGCAAATCCCTGAAGCCGTTAAAAAATTATGACATTTAGAATTTTTCGGAAAATTAGTTTTAGCGTTAAATTGTTTTTGCAAAATAAAACTTCCTCATTATTGTTAGATTTTTACGAAGCTTCCTCTACGAGGAAGCTAAAATAGATCAACATACTTCCTCATCGAGGAAGCCTTGTAAAAATCCAACAATGATGAGGAAGCAATTTGCAAAGTTATACTTTGTTTTTTTTGCACCTTTTGTTTTATAAATCAACATACTTCCTCATCGAGGTAGTGATGTAAAAATCCAACAATGATGAGGAACCAATTTGCAAAGTAATACTCTGTTTTTTTTGTACCTTTTGTTTTTTGCGTGGGAGTATACAACAAATATTATATTATACTAGAATTGGCAACGTTGGTGCACACGTTGCCGATTACGGATATACTGGTCGATGACTGGGCCGTCCACTTTATAGACCATGGAAGGACGAAGGACTTGCACACAAATACGCGTGTGGAAGTAATTGCAAGGTACTTGGCATTTTTATCGGCACTTTAGTCGTACGTAGGCACATATGTGCGAAGATATGTACAGAGAAGCACTTCTCTTCTTATTGTTGTCTGGTGTTCTCGCCTTTATGGCGAAAAAAGCCGCGAAGGTGGCATGCACGGAGAAAGAAGGTGTTCAGAAGTGTTGGCGAAGGTACGGGAGACGGCCTCTTAAGAATTCCAAATGGAAATGGACAAAGGGCAGTGTATGGGGCTCGCAGGAAAGCCCAAGGAGTCGCGATGGTTTTGTGCCCAACAGAAGCAGCATCAACAGCAGCAGAGTACTACCTCTTCGACGCTTGAGCGGACGATTGGCTCGGGCGTGCCGTTGGAAACAATTTCGATTCCATCAACGACGACTGCAACTTGCTCCTCCGCTCACACCTTCGTTTGCAAATTAGTTTCTTCATGGAACTTCTTCCAAGAATAGAAGTCCCTGTGCTACATAAAGACGGTAAGGTGTTAATAAGCTTTTTCTGTTGTTCTTGTTGTTTCACCAGACTTTCATTTTTAAATTGCTGTATGCGCACGTGTACATAAATCAGTAGTTGCTTTATTTCCAACAGGACCATTATTGTATTTTAATTTTTTTCAAGTTTGCATCGAAAAATGTGCTTTTGAAATATTAGCATGTTAAGTTGAATAGATGTTATGATGCTTCGACGATGACCGCCTTTAATGTTTTGATGGAAGTTTGGCAAATCGTAACTCGGGTCTGAGTCGCACGATGCCGGAGATTCCGTTGTTATCGATCTTCCTGTATAGGAAAATCAAACATTTGGAATCTATTTATTTTTAACATCTATTCAATATATACATACTCCGCCAAAGCCAAATAAGAATAAAATTAGCATGTTAAGTCCTGGCTATTTTTCTTCATATAATTCATTATTATTTTATCTCTATTTCTTCCAATATCTACTTTCAATTTTTGCTAATGTAAAATGTACGTTCGGCAATTCCGGGCTTCGTTCATTGCACTCTTATATTATTTTCGCTGATCGCACCTGTCGTGCGATTTCAGTATCTTGAGGCAATTAAATGGTCCCCGTAACACCCCACTTAAATTCAGTCTTTGATCATTTTTTCAATCACTTTACTCATTAGTATCCAATCAATCGTCAATCAAAAAACATGGCATAAACACACTATTAAAGGCTCAATAGCCTAAATTTTAAATATAAATTAAACATAATATATCGTATTTAGAAATTATCGTAAACGACGATAAATAAGAAGTTTTCCCCCATTAACTCAGGGGCGGGATTAAAATTCCAAATGTCAAATCCGCGAAGGTCTAAAATTCCAAAATTTATTATTCCACCTGAATTTTTGATGAAATGTTTTCTAGCGAATTTCGTCAAAAATGTAGGTGCGATATTAATTTACGGAATTTTTGACGTTCGTGTATTTACCATTCGGAATTTTAACCCCGCACCAATCTCGTTAGGTCGGGACGTAACAAGAACATCAATTATTTCGCATTCGTATTTATAATGTAGCTCACAAAAGTAATAATACTCATTGAGTATTTGTTTGGTTTCTAATTGAAACAAATAATATTTACCCCTCGGTAAACATCTTATAATACCGTAATATGTTGCAATACCTGTCAGTACGAAAATCGCACGGTGCCCAAATCGAATGGTAATTATACTAACTAATTTCAATCAATTGCCTTAGAGATCTAGATCGTTCAGGACATGCAGAGTGTGTTACGAAAAAAAGCATTTCATTTTTTCAAAAAATGAAAAATGACATAAGATCAAAATCGATGCATCTCTTTAGTAAAAAATCGCATCATTTAAAGAGGGACAATTGCTCCTCTTGCATGCTAGATTTGACCTCAAGTCCTCAATAGGTTACCGAGTAAGAGGCGATTGAACTTTCGAAGCTCTGTACACATGCACACCCGCACATACATACGGACATTTTTCTAAGCCACTTTTCACGACGATTTGGACCATTCTGAGTATACTGACATGAAAAGATATTTTTTTAAAAATATCTTTTCAAATGAAAACAAACCTTCTCCTATAAAGGAGCAAAAAGACATATTTATGACCGAGTAAAAAAATCACGTTCAGCAAAGATGACAATCATTGCACATCACAAAATTCAGAATCCCGAAAATGACGATCATGAGGCGGTATTTTTTGTGTTAATTGACGATATCAAAACAGACGGCACATTTCTAAATAAACAAAATGTAAATCACCAAAGCGAGACAATGTTAGTAACGTTCATTGGATGAAATAAATGCTACAAGGCATAGTGCAAGTTTGTTGGGGAATTCGTTATTAAAAAAATATCGGGACATTCAAATGCATACGGGTGTTCCGTCTAGAGTATTTGCTTGCGGTGGCGGATATTAGCATAAGATCATGGCAACTCATTATATGGTGACGTGCCGATTCACTCTTGGCTTCCTACTTGGCACATTCCGGTCACTTTGTCTCACCACCAGCTCCACTAGCAAATTAATATTCCCACAACATTCCACTGTGGTCTTCGTGGCTCTTGACAAGCACGTTTATCATTGCTATTTGCGAAGACCTCCACGGCAGTTCTCGCGTGTTCAAAACTGCTTGAAATTTGAGGAATCAATAACAAGAATTTGTATTTTGCTTGGTCCTGCGTCAACGAAAAAACGTTCACCAATTTATGAGTGGTTTCGGTGATCGTGCCGCAATTGAATCTTCTGGACTTGAGAGCGTTCAACAGAATTTTTGCAAACTCACTACAAGAATAAAGCGGATGTCCATGTACTGAAAGAAAAATGTGGTAATTTTGAAAATAATATAGTTGGACTGACGATGATCTAACTATAAACTATAATTCCCAGGAGGAACGTCTATATTTTATGGTTATAGCAAATATAAGAAAATAGTTGGATCAACCACTAATATGATTCTCAGGAGGAACGTCTATATTTTATGGTTGTAGCGAATATAATTAGAGTAGCAATTATTGAAATAATAATAGTTCCAAAAAGTATCCTGATAGTTTCAAATAGGCCGTTTTGTTGCACATACGATTTCAACGTTTGTTTCCAATAACCTTACAAGTATCGTTTATTGAACCATATTATCATCGCTTCAACCATTCAAACCTTCCTATATTCGTTTTACCATGTGAAATCGTTAAATAAACGATATGCTTTTCTCTCAATGTGGATCAAGTCATTGGCAAAGTACGCTTTAACCATAGTAAAATCCACAGTCAGATCACACAACTGACGATAATTGGTTCATCGATGATTACTGCGACGTTCACCTAATATGTATATCAGGGACCACCTAGAAAAAATATCTAGTTAACTGGACTAGAACCTTTGCATCGGAAATAAATTTTCTTGTTTGAATGCTGACCTAACAGACTTGTATTCAATTCAAATAATTTTTTTTATTTGTAAGTAAGACATCTGCTGACCAATAAATATATTCAAACCTGAGAAATATGTATTTTATTGCAATATATCTTTATTACTTCGTAGAAAAAAATATGTTTTAACGAAATATACTTTTCTTCATGTTGTAGAAAAAGACTGGGCTGATAATTATCGTTGTTTAACATTGCGCCTTTTCCGGCGCGAAAGCGCCTGGTGCCCTGTTCTTTACGAACGAAAAATAGGGAATAGAAGCAAGGGACGATTTAAGGTTGTAGCTGAATTTTTCTGCGTTGGGTAAAATTCATGTTACAAATCATATCTGAAGATATATTGATTCTACCGCCAGGTAATTTGTCATTTTCTTCTCAACTTGACAAACGGAAAATAAACCATAAGAAGGAAGAATATGGGCTGCGTTTCGTTGTGATCATGTACAAAAAACATAATTTAAAAAATTCGTTACATAATTAAAAAAAAAAGTATTTTAACTCCCCCAATTATTTAGTGTCAATTATTTTGAAGAGAAAATGAAAAGAAACCCGAAATTTGGTTTTAGTAGAAAAAATTCTACGATCAATTCTTCTAGAAATATTACCGAAAAAAAAAAGAATTTCAGTTTTTTTTTAAGCGGAAGCTTGAAAATTTCTGAAATATCTTAACGTGTTGATACTTCGAACTTACTCATTTTCGGGGTGATTGCAAAAATTCGAAAGTTCGGATGGCTGAAGTACCGTCAAATGCCTCGTGTAAAGTCTCAATGATTTTCGTCGATAAAAAAAAGGGTCGGATCAGTTGGAAATAAATGTTGAGAGCAAATTGCTGTCGCTGACGTATGAACCAACATAAAAAAATCCTTAAAAATCTGGTTAATCCTGATCATGAAAAGCAGTTCGCTGGCGGCCTTCTCAGTTTCCTGCTGAGTCCTTCCACGCGGGAACGGTGCGGATCAGATTTCCTGGTTCTCCCACGCGAACGAGATCGGATTGCCCTGCGCACCGTTGATCGCAAGAGAGCGTTGGAGCCTCTGCTTTCAGACATACACCTAGGACTGTAGTGTTGAATATCCTGGTTCTCTATTTCCGTGACGATGTGGACGACAGAGATATGATAGGAATAGTCCTGATTTCTCGATGGCCCACTCACAACCACGAAGACTTCCTGGTCGCGAAAGCGCTATTGCTCAATAAAATCTGCAGGACCTTCCTCGGATGTAATTTATAGTTAAATCATTTTATTACATCCTAGAGGTTGTAAAGAATTGGCCGGGAACAACAAATGTAATGGGGTACTCTGTCGCGTTAGCAAAACTCTCTATATTATAAGAAGATCTCGGAGCCGTTGATGTCAGCAATGCATCAGAATTTGAGAGAGGTTCCCAAAGAATAGTAAAAGAATAGGATTTGGTACACGGATGTTCAAAAACATCCGTGTACCAAATCTGTGTACCAAAAGTTGTCTTAAGAAATCTGAGTACTCAATTTTATGAAAATTAAGTCACCTTTTGTATATTAGCCGCTATATTGGATTCGAAAAAGCCCTCTGTTTAGTGTTCCATACAAATTATATACCTTATTGCCATTTTGCCCGGCATACTGGGTCCTCTATTTTAAATTTACTTAACAGAGAGCTTTTTCGAATCGAATATAGCGGCTAATATACAAAAGGTGACTTAATTATCATAAAATTGAGTACTCAGATTTCTTACGACAACTGATTACTGATCTAAACTCAAATATAAAGGATAAAAAAATGGCCAATCCGATTTCGGATTGGCCATTTGTTCAAGTGCAAAATCTTGTTTAAAGCGTCGGTGAGAAAATAAATTCGCAGGTTGTTGCCAGTGATACCGACGGAACGGGATATTGAGGTTATGGTAATAATGGTAATGGCTCATGTATGCTTACGATTGGTCGTCATCTTTCAAAAACGTATTAGAACAAAGACAATGGTCTCCAACATTGGCACACTGTTGATAGTCCTTAATCGACCGGTGAAGATTGCACTGGTTTCGGCGCATAATCAGTACTGGCAGCCAACGGTGGTAGCCATTACGCGGTCAACCATTGGGGCTATTGTTACTTCTGGCATTATCTATGTGGTTATTTTTGGTGAACTTATCGTGAACAGTTGAGGTTATTATCCGCGGTTGTGGCAATAAAGGCATCAGTTGTCATAACTAATTTTGTGAAGTCCGGACACAATAAACCGAAAGCGTATTTGTCACAATCAGTTTTTTCCTGGGTGTATCTTTTATTGGCATTGTACCTTTTTTTTCTGCCCAATATCCGTCAGGCAAAGTGTACGAACATCGAAGTATCTCGGTTCATTCTCGTGCTAGAGTGTCGAGTTGCATTGCCAAGTGGTTTTCCTGGTTAAGCCGGACAGTTTGTATACTAGACATGCCAGGATCCCATCCATCTATTGGTCATCGACGGCTCGCGCGTGCGAAACGTCGGAGCGGGTGTCTTTCCGTCTGGTCGCACGCGTGCGCACTTCTTTCACTCCATGAATCGAATCTCTTCTTATTGCAGTAAATCTGCAGGCCGAGGAGTCGACGCAGACTGAAGTGAGAGCCCAGTACCTGTGATGGATGAGAGAAGAATGAGAAAGTGAAGAAGAAGTAGAAGAAGAAGAAGAGGACTATTCAACCCGCCGGGATGTTGGATAGTCCTGGTGGAAGATCATCAACCAAAGGCCACAGAAGAACGGTCCAGTTCAACTTGATGAGACAGACTTGGTATTTCGTGTGGATAGCTACTCGTTTCATATCTCAACTTCACTTTGCACTTTCACATGTAGAATTTACTTCGTCTGGTGTAGCATCAATATTCTCTGCGCCCACGTTAATTTTTCTGAATGATCAGCTCATGATGTCCGATACGATAGCTTTTTCAAGATACCGTATCGCCTTCCCCATAAGTTTCGTATCGTATCCACGAGAATATAAGAACAGCATTCTTTCTACCCACGGATTTTCCGAATAATCTGCTACGACTGCATCTTAACGAAACCGAGCCAACGCATCCTTCTATGTGCCTAACTCATGTACCAATATTTTAAGGATTTTTTTTAAACATCAAGTGCGCCCATTGGCTCTTACTGTCCCCTCTCCTTCAATCATCATTTTATGCCTCAAGACCTTCCTAGAGTTGAATCCGCAGCCACTCTTCCCAATACACTACGCATTTGTCTGACTACTCGGTTAGTCGAACCAATATCTTGGTTGGCCAACCGAGTCGCTCTTCTCGTGTATTGAACTGTATATTCGCAAGGCAAACTTTACTATTTGTGCAACGTTGCAACCGTGCACATGGGTCGCAGCTTTTCTGTCTTCATAAACGCAGCATCTTCAAGAAGACTTTACTATATCCATTTAGGCATCCGCATTTTTTCGTTCTTTTCGTTCTTCAAGTTTTGGCATCCATAAAAACAGCTGTTTACGACACGGCTTCAACTCACTCTTGGGTCTTATCGTTGTCATGGTATCGTATATTCAAGTGTAGCAGGTATCTTCAGTACAACGATACAACGGTTTACACTTTATCTCTGTCGGTATGGAGAGGATAGTTGGAAGATGAGTGCGGAATGTACACCCGCTCTGTGTATTTACGGCCGTTAATTCGACATTATTATAATAACCGCGCACATGCTGAGGGTGGTTGCGCTGAGGCTAAGGCTGAGGTAAAGAGACCGTAAACGAGAAAAAGATGAGTAAATCTATACATGAGAGCCAGAAAAAGGGCATGTAACGATCCTGGGAAGTGTCTGTTGCAGGACCAGAGCAGAATTCCATCGGTATGCATACAGAATTTATATGGGGCATTTATATACACCATCTGGACCACCCAATGGGCACATATTTCACGATGACGTCTTTCGAGACAATCTCCCGTCCATTGAAAAAAGATGAAACGTCAAGAGAACGTCCAAAAAATGCCCTTTTAATGCCGATCTTCAGGACTTCCCCGAGACAGCATATATATGTCCTTAACAGGTGCTATGTCCAGCCGTTTGCTGTCTTTAAAACGTTCTCTACGGATGTTTTTTAGTCAATGTCTCCAAGACGTCTTTAGAACGTCTTCAATATGGATTTTAGATTATTATCGTAATGTGCTATAAAAACAGTTGTTTGGAATGATATTAGAATGTTGGAAAGTGATACATGATTCATAATTAATATTTAGTGATATTTTTCAGTTTAATTGCTTTTTTTGTGGGTTTCCTCCCATTTAGATGATATTAATTCACGTTTTAACAAGGAATACGAAATATGCATTGCAAAGGCATAACATTGCTATGAATATCTTTCTTTTTGCCAAAATAAAAACCATGACATCCGTTACGACTAATTCATTGTGTTCTTATGTAAAGACTTCTACTTTAAAAGGTTTCGTCATTATTATGTGTATTATGTATTATGAATTCAAGATTTTAATAATATTAGGGTCATTCCATGACATCTCGATCAAGATCTGGCGTTGACATCTCAGATCGGCTCCGTAATTCTTTATACGAAAGTATTGTCGAAGTATTAAAACTGTAGCCATCACCATTATAGAAAAAAAAAATTTCACAAAAAAAAAACTTTGACAAGAAAAAAACTTACACAATAAAAAAAATGTTACAAAAAAATTTTTTTTTTGTAACAATTTTTTTTGTTGTCTCCGAGAAGCAAGGAAATTGGGGTTAAAGTTCCGAATAGTAAATGAACGAAAGTCTAAAATTCCGAAACTTGAAAAATCACCTACATTTTTGACGAAATTCGCTAGAAAACATTTCGTCAAAAATTCAGGTGAGATATAAAATTTCGGATTTTTTTACTTTGGCGTATTTAACATTCGGAATTTTAAACCCAACTCGCCGAAGCCACACACCGACCACGTAACCACCAGTGTCGGTTGAAATACTCAGTAATCTTATTAGTTAAAAAAAAAATTACAGTTTCTGAACTCAAAAAAAAATTACCCCGTTTTTCGGAACTTTTATATAAATAATTTTGTCTATACCAGAACGTCTATTGCCATACTGATGATTCCATTGGAATATCAACAGTAATGCACGAATACACTGTATTTGTTTCAGTAGACAAAATATCTGTTTTTTAAATAAAAACATAGTTTCTTCATTTTTCAATTAAAAAATCATACTCACCAACATAGGACAATTCGTTCAAGCTTTCCTCTCAAAAGCTAAGAAAAAATGACACCCTTTTCAAATAGAATGTTTATTTCACTAACTCCAAGTTTTACAGACATTTATACGTAAATAAAAAATGTCATTTGCTCAAATATTGTGTTCAAAAATTTCAAATTCACATAGAGTGCCATTTAGTTGTCTTTTGATATATTCAATTATGGAGAACATTGAAGGGTTGGAATAAACAATCAGCTGAATCGACAGAAAATGCCTCATCGTGAAGATGACATACGTGATTGGTTAAAAAAAGGTTCAGCGTCGAATGTTAATTCGAATAATTTGGAATCACACGTGGAATTCATTAAACATACGCGCATAAATGCAATGTAATAGAATCCGATATTGACCGCATTCAAGGTCGGTCAGTGTCTATATCAGGCGTGCCAAATGTGCGGATATCAATATGGCGTTGCAACGTTCAAAGCCTGCAGGAGTATAAATTACTTTACGCTTCATTAATAAATAACAGTGTAATTGAACGCTGGTGTGATGCACCATTGCACAGCAGAGCAAGGAAGAAGTAAACCAGCAAATATTTGTTAGCGATGAAACGACTGGCTGAGCTTTATGAAAGCGATTAATAAGACATATTTCCAAGTCTGGGTGGCAATGGTGTCACAAATAAATATATAAATTGAAATCACTTTGCTCGATGTCTTTTTTTTGTGTTCCTTTCGCGGATAAGTAACGAGTAACAAGCTTCCTCGTGCTTTTATTATGTATAACTATAAAGACAGTCTCTGTCTCTTAGTGAGGTTCATTTTTGCGCGAACGTCAATATTATTCTTTACCTTCAGCAGTCAGAGGCGCGCTGCAACATACTCGACAGTAAAAATTGGAATAATTTATGACCATGTTGCAGAATGTTGTGCTCCTCAACAGAACCGAGAGTTTCGAGAGGAACGCGACGGTCCATGAGCCCAAAAACTTTTGGCAGCACTTCGGAACATCAATGCACTGCTGCTATAAAACGTTGATGGTGCAATCCACCTCGTTTCGATCAGGATTTGACTTCGATCTCTCCGAATTGGCTTGTAATTTTTGGAGGGCTCAGTTAAACCCTCAACATTGCTTAAAGATGGTTGAAACACCGGTTAAAGATGTTTCAACTGACCTCTTACCAACTTTTTCTTAAAAGTCGGTAAGAGGTCCGTTGAACTAGGTGAAACAGGGGTTAATCAAAATGCAGTTCAACCACTTGTTAGAAAGTCGCTGACACATCTTACCAGAGTGGGTAAAGTGCCGCTTTGTAGCAGGACGTGCGTAAAGTATACTTACATATTTTTTTGCAAACTTATCTCACTTTGCATACTCCTGCGAACTCTTATTCATTTATTAATTTATCACTTTAATTATTTGAACGTGGATGAAATATACTGGAAAGACAATTGGAAACGCTGCGAATATGTAATCAACATTTTTTAAGAAATCCGAAAGTGTCTAGCGAATCAATCTGAAAAGATGCAAAGGTAGCACCGTCGAATATGTTAATATAATATAACATATTATGAGAAATCAGGAAAATCTGTTAAAAAGTGGTTGAACTGACAGAAAACACCTCTTATATGATTGCAAAGTGCTGTAAAAACCATCTTGAATGAGTTGAGGGTTGGTACAGGATGAAACTAAACGTGTTTGTAAGTCAGGCAAAGCGGTTTGGTGTATACGATAATCTCTGTGGGTAAGATGCTGCATTTCTGACTTCCGAGAGTTGAGGTGCTTTCGAAGCGTGCGCGTAACGTTTTCGTGTGGGGGAATAAGCCGGCATTTGCATTGTAATACGCAACGTGGGTAATCACTATGATTGCGATGGGCGTTGCCAATCCTTAACTTTAATGGCCTGCCCAAAAGCTGAAGTTTGTGCTCTCGGTGCTCGCTCGCTTTAAGTTGGATGCTGCTGATGCTTTTGCTCTGATGCATGTAGGTATAGTATGTACGTTCTGAGCCTAACCCGAGGCCTTTCAACTTACTGAACCTGCGGCACATTCGCACGGGCCAATGCGCGTCCAACGGTGTGAAGGTTTTACAGCCTCGTACAGTCGTAATTTTTTTTTCAACTCTTGGTGCACTCTTACAAAACTCATGGCGGCGGCGGGAAGGCCATGCACACAAAAAATAACACCATACACGCCACGGGAGTATCGTATATTACCCTCGACTTTTATATTTTAGGCTGCTTCGTGTATCGTGAAATCTTGCCTTGAACTTACCCACCCATCAAAAGGTACAATGATTTACGAGATGCGAAATAAGTTTTACCGCTTATTCGTTCCGATTACTATTTTTTTTAAATGGAACAATCTGCGTTCGTTGGAATGGATTTTATCACAGAGTTTTCAAAATTACTACGGCGTACACTACGAAATTCTTATGTCTGGAAAAATGTTGCGGTCTGTCAGTAACTGGTACGTAACATTTGAATAAAAGACAAAATATCTACGTCAAAATATCTGACGACAGAAAAACTGGATGACACCGAATTTTGGTTTCTAGACGTTGATTTTTTAGTAGTAAAAATAATATTCTACGGGTGAGCAACTCGAAACAACAATAATACGATGAGTTGATTCTTTAATATTGCTGAGATCTTTACAGACCATCTAAATATTATTATAATTCTAAGAATTTTTGAAAAATCATCTTTGTTATTCCCAAAAGTATATTCAAGAGGTGAGAGATGATGAAAATTTTTTTTTTGGATATTTATTTTTGAATACCGAAATTTTTTTAATGCTGTGAGTGACCTCTAATTTTTATTCAATCGCCTAAAAATTTCGCATAGTTAATTTTTTTTCAACAAAAAATATAATTTTTGGGTGAGAAGTGTAGAAAATTTTATTAAAAAAATCGTTTTTCGAACAATTTTGGATTTTTTTTGTGACCTCGGGCGACCTTTAAATATTTTTTGACGGGCGGTGGGTTTTGCGACAGTTATTTTTTTAGCAGAAAGAAATGAAATTTGGGACGAGACTTTAACAATAAAAATAAAGCTAAAAATATTGTCACCCTGGACCGAAACGTTAACAACTACACATACCTCGAAGGTGTTTCTTTACTACCCTCAACACTCGAGGTTGGCCCATTCGTAGCCGCCTCTACTCCACCAATTACATTGACATACGGCCGCTTACTTTCACTCAGCACTCAGAGAGTGTGACCACGAAGTTTTAATCAATAACATTAATTAACCAAGCAGTCACAATCGACAGACTTCCATCTGAAACAAATTGTGAGAAAAATTTGCCACGATCCAGTTTCGAACTAGATATACCGAAAATTCTAGCATGGTTCTTTACCAATTACGCTATCGTTATTAGAAGCATTTGCACCATAATCCATGACCCCAATTTTCATGAATTCCAATATATTTTTCTATTGACATACTTCATATATGCTGAAAAGAAAAAAAAGAGTGAAATATCAACCGTTAGTTACGTTGGTACGGGATGTGTTTCAGCTAGCTTGACGCCACAACGGAGCCGGCAAAAAGGACTTCAGTCTCAGTATCGTGATCGGTACTACACATACCTCGAAGATGTTTCTTTACTACCCTCAACACTCGAGGTTGGCCCATTCGTAACCGCCTTTACTCCACCAATTACATTGACATACGGCTGTTTACTTTCACTCAGCACTCGGAGAGTGTGACCACGGAGTTTTAATCAATAACATTAATTAACCAAGCAGTCACAATCGACAGACTTCCATCTGAAACAAATTGTGAGAAAAATTTGCCACGATCCAGTTTCGAACTAGATATACCGAAAATTCTAGCATGGTTCTTTACCAATTACGCTATCGTTATTATGAGCATTTGCACCATAATCCGTGACCCCAATTTTCATGAATTCCAATATATTTTTCTATCGACATACTTCATATATGCTGAGTAGAAAAAAAAGAGTGAAATATCAACCGTTAGTTACGTTGGTACGGGAAGTGTTTCAGCTAGCTTGACGCCACAACGGAGCCGGCAAAAAGGACTTCAGTCTCAGTATCGTGATCGGTACTACACATACCTCGAAGATGTTTCTTTACTACCCTCAACACTCGAGGTTGGCCCATTCGTAACCGCCTTTACTCCACCAATTACATTGACATACGGCCGCTTACTTTCACTCAGCACTCAGAGAGTGTGACCACGGAGTTTTAATCAATAACATTAATTAACCAAGCAGTCACAATCGACAGACTTCCATCTGAAACAAATTGTGAGAAAAATTTGCCACGATCCAGTTTCGAACTAGATATACCGAAAATTCTAGCATGGTTCTTTACCAATTACGCTATCGTTATTAGAAGCATTTGCACCAAAATCCGTGACCCCAATTTTCATGAATTCCAATACATTTTTCTATCGACATACTTCATATATGCTGAGAAGAAAAAAAAAGAGTGAAATATCAACCGTTAGTTACATTGGTACGGGAAGTGTTTCAGCTAGCTTGACGCCACAACGGAGCCGGCAAAAAGGACTTCAGTCTCAGTATCGTGATCGGTACTACACATACCTCGAAGGTGTTTCTTTACTACCCTCAACACTCGAGGTTGGCCCATTCGTAGCCGCCTTTACTCCACCAATTACATTGACATACGGCCGCTCACTTTCACTCAACACTCAGAGAGTGTGACCACGCAGTTTTAATCAATAACATTAATTAACCAAGCAGTCACAATCGACAGACTTCCATCTGAAACAAATTGTGAGAAAAATTTGCCACGATCCAGTTTCGAACTAGATATACCGAAAATTCTAGCATGGTTCTTTACCAATTACGCTATCGTTATTATAAGCATTTGCACCATAATCCGTGGCCCAATTTTCATGAACGCCAATATATTTTTCTATCGACATACTTCATATATGCTGAGAAGAAAAAAAAGAGTGAAATATCAACCGTTAGTTACGTTGAAGGTACAGGAAGTGTTTCAGCTAGCTTGACGCCACAACGGAGCCGGCAAAAAGGACTTCAGTCTCAGTATCGTGATCGGTACTACACATACCTCGAAGGTGTTTCTTTACTACCCTCAACACTCGAGGTTGGCCCATTCGTAACCGCCTCTACTCCACCAATTACATTGACATACGGCCGCTTACTTTCACTCAACACTCAGAGAGTGTGACCACGCAGTTTTAATCAATAACATTAATTAACCAAGCAGCCACAATCGACAGACTTCCATCTGAAACAAATTGTGAGAAAAATTTGCCACGATCCAGTTTCGAACTAGATATACCGAAAATTCTAGCATGGTTCTTTACCAATTACGCTATCGTTATTATGAGCATTTGCACCATAATCCGTGACCCCAATTTTCATGAACGCCAATATATTTTTCTATCGACATACTTCATATATGCTGAGAAGAAAAAAAAGAGTGAAATATCAACCGTTAGTTACGTTGGTACGTGAAGTGTTTCAACTAGCTTGACGCCACAACGGAGCCGGCAAAAAGGACTTCAGTCTCAGTATCGTGATCGGTACAGCGATCAGAGAAACAGCAAGGCAGCGAAACGGAGTAGTAGGTATCGGACAAGTGAAGTAGAAGAAGGTGGAGAATCTCGAAATGTTGCGAGACGGTAAAACGCGAAGAGATCGTAAATCGAAGATCGCAACTGCCGAGCCCGCGTCTCACGAGCATGTCGGCACTAACTTGTATTAATGTTGCCGATCAATCCTAATGGACGTAGCCGCATCAGCACCGCACCGAGATTTGCATGCGTACTATGCCGATTCCTCTGAAGATGGAGCCCCGAGGACTTCGTAGTACGTACTGGTACGTAGTAAAAGTTTATATACGACTCGTGTGTGTATGAGGCTCACACACGCTCGGCTCTATGGTACGAAGTATAAATCGCAGGCCATCGCGATTCTCCGCAGGAAACCCAAACAGTGTGCATACATTCACGAAAAGGGACAAGTACAGCTGTATTTAACAGCGATCACGTCACGAGATCGTTGAACTTTTATTTGCTTCGCAATGTTTTTGTCGAAAATTTTATTTACCCTCGTTACGTTCTGGACATTTTTCCTCTCGTTTTTGAGGTTGGTCATAATTTTATTCATAATTTGCTTCGAATATTTTCCCATTCCAATTGCGGGTCAAAATTCTTCTACACTGAGAGAAAAATGTGGTAATTTTAAAAATAATATAGTTGGACTGACGATAATATAACTATAAACTTTAATTCTCAGGAGGAACGTCTATATTTTATGGTTATAGCAAATATAAGAAAATAGTTGGATCAACCACTAATATAATTCCCAGGAGGAACGTCTATATTTTATGGTTATAGCAAATATAATTATAGTAGCAATTATTAAAATAATAATAGTTCCAAAAAGTATCCTGATAGTTTCAAATAGGCCGTTTTGTTGCACATACGATTGCAACGTTTGTTTCCAACAACCTTACAAGTATCGTTTATTCAACCATATTATCATCGCTTCAACCATAAAACATTGCAAACCTTCCTATATTCGTTTTACCATGTGAAATCGTTAAATAAACGATATGCTTTTCTCTCACTGTGACGTTGAAAACCTACGCTGTAATACTCGGCTGATTATTTTGATCATGATATTGATTAAAGTGTTAATATTGACGCCCGTTGCGGTGTGAACCCTACGCGGACGATTTCGTTAAGTTTATACTAATGTCAACTTCACCAATCAACATTGACAGTAAGATTTTTTTTTTCATTTTACGACCTACAGTGTTACCTCAACACGTGTTCGTAATACCTAAATTGTCGGTTCGCGTTGACCGTCTTGGTTCTATTTCATTGACCGTGTGTAGACTCAGTAAATTATTCATAAATAGTTCGAAAACAAAATCCAATCGTGTGTGTGTGAGTTGTATGCCTTAACGTGACCGTGTACATACTACCCGATCTCGATGTGACTATGAAAGATATTGAAATGGTGAGGTTAAGTGTATTGGAAAAAGAATAATTGGAAGAATAATAATTTCACTCTGTCTTACTCCGCCTAACTCTGTCTAGACAGGGTCAGACAGAGTTAGGCAGAGTTTGACAGAGTTAGACAGAGACGATTTTAATAACATTATATACATATTAGAAACGTAATGGGTGCTGGATTCCTGCTCCATTACCTATTAAAAAAGTTATGGGAGCTGTAGCACTACTCCATTTAAAAAATAATGGGTGCGGGTATCCGTTCCATTGGACATTAAAAAAGTAACGGGAACTGTATCGCTGTTCTATTAAACATCTTAAAAATAATGGGTACTGAATCTCAGTTCCATTAAACATTAATAAAAGTATTGAAAATTGAACAAATAATGGGCGATGGATCTCTCTTCCATTAACAATTTAAAAAATAATGGGTGATGGATCTCTCTTCCATTAACAATTTAAAAAATAATGGGTGATAGATCTCTCTTTCATTAACAATTTAAAAAATAATGGGTGATGGATCTCTCTTCCATTAACAATAAAAAAAATAATGGGTGATGGATCTCTCTTTCATTAGCAATTTAAAAAATAATGGGTGATGGATCTCTGTTCCATTAACAATTTAAAAAGTAATGGCTCATGGATCTCTGTTCCATGAATCATTTCCAAAGTAATGTGTAGTGGATCTGAATTCCATTATCCATTTTCAAAAAATAGGTTAAAAAAAAAGGTGATGCCTTGAAAAAATAATGCATTGCCCCCAACGTTCCTTTGGACAGCCGCGTGATGGCGAATGGCAAACTGTCAATTTTCCGGTTTGAAAACAGATGAATTTGGCTTCGGTCGTTCAGCTTTCGCACAATCCGGGGGCCAATCACAGCACGAATAAAAAGGCTTCACATGAACATAGCCGACCGTCACCAACTTTTTAGAAGGGGATTGGTGTTATATTTTATATCGTAGAAATAATTCTATCACAGCATATTTTGTTCATGGATACTCTAAATCGTTCGCGGCATGATAAGTAGGAGAGAGGAAACTCAGTTAGGTATTCGAGATAGACAGTACTGTGTTTCTACACATCCCAAGTAAGCACAGACTCAACTTGGCAATTGAACACGAATTCAACTCGACACATGGCAACTCGACACAGTGAAACTGGACGCATCATTAACTCAACACGACGAAAATCGATACATCATTAATTCGACACAGCAAAACTTTTCCGTTTCTTAACTCGACACAACAAAGCTTTAGCATCGCGCTATTGAACACAATCAAGCTCTACAGTGGTGCAACTCGACACTGCTAAATTCTCCATGGCTCAAATCGCCACAGCAATATTGTATCTTGGCTCAGTTCGACACGGGAAGATTGCATCATCGCTCAGTTCGACACGGCAGAGTTGGCTCAACTCGTCACGTCCTAGTTCGACGCAAGCTGAGCGATTGGCAAACTAGGCTTGGCGCAATGGAATACAGGCTCAACGCAATACTTTTTGTTTTATCATATGTGTCGCGTTGAGTCGGTATAAGTCTTCACTTCAAGGACTTGAGAGCTTCCACAAATTTGAAGTATTTGAATCATCATTCAATTTTGCGCATTTCATCCGTCAATTTATGTGTATTGCGTTTTACTTTGAGTTATCTGTTAGTGTTCTCATTTAGCTTTCGTATATTTTTCATAATCGATTTTGACTTCTTCATAGAGGGGGCTTTGTAAAAAGAACCAAAAATAATGGGGGCTTTTCCCAAAAAAATTTCCATCATAAAATCTGTATCGTGAAATTGGAAACGGAAAACAAAGAACAGTATATCTTGCATAAAATAGCTAGAAGAAACCGCACAATATTTTCATTTAAACCCTCCGCGAGTCACGGTGGGACAAATTTAGTTCCAATGTAGAATTTGTTCTAAATCTGTTTTACTTTGAGTTATCTGTTAGTGTTCTCATTTAGCTTCCGTATATTTTTCATAATAGATTTTGACTTCCTCATAGAGGGGGCTTTGTAAAAAGAACCAAAAATAATGGGGGCTTTTCCCAAAAAATTTTCCATCATAAAATCTGTATCGTGAAATTGGAAACGGAAAACAAAGAACAGTATATCTTGCATAAAATAGCTAAAAGGAACCGCACAATAATTTCATTTAAACCACCTGCGAGTCACGGTGGGACAAACTTAGTCCCAATTAAGAATTTGTTCTAAGTCTGTTTTACTTTGAGTTATCTGTTAGTGTTCTCATTTAGCTTCCGTATATTTTTCATAATCGATTTTGACTTCTTCATAGAGGGGACTTTGTAAAAAGAACCAAAAATAATGAGGGCTTTTACCAAAATTTTGTCCATCATAAAATCTGTATCGTGAAATTGGAAACGGAAAACAAAGAACAGTATATCTTGCATAAAATAGCTGGAAGGAACCACACAATATTTTCATTTAAACCCCCCACGAGTCACGGTGGGACAAATTTAGTTCCAATTTAGAATTTGTTCTAAATCTATTTTACTTTGAGTTATCTGTTAGTGTTCTCATTTAGCTTCCGTATATTTTTCATAATCGATTTTGACTTCCTCATAGAGGGGGCTTTGTAAAAAGAACCAAAAATAATGGAGGCTTTACCCAAAATTTTGTCCATCATAAAATCTGTATCGTGAAATTGGAAACGAAAAACAAAGAACAGTATATCTTGCATAAAATAGCTAGAAGGACCCGCACAATATTTTCATTTAAACCCTCCGCGAGTCACGGTGGGACAAACTTAGTCCCAATTAAGAATTTGTTCTAAGTCTGTTTCACTTTGAGTTATCTGTTAGTGTTCTCATGTAGCTTCCGTATATTTTTCATAATCGATTTTGACTTCCTCATAGAGGGGGCTTTGTAAAAGGAACCAAAAATAATGGGGGCTTTTCCCAAAATTTTGTCCATCATAAAATCTGTATCGTGACATTGGAAACGGAAAACAAAGAACAGTATATCTTGCATAAAATAGCTAAAAGGAACCGCACAATATTTTCATTTAAACCCCCCGCGAATCACGGTGGGACAAATTTAGTTCCAATTTAGAATTTGTTCTAATAAATCTCATCAATAAATTAGCATGAAAATTTGTGGATATTTGGTTATTTTGACATTGGAGCACAAACATGTTTTCTCTCGGGACATCACAGGATCATTTAAGAATGTTTTTACCGAATGAAAAAATTTTCCCAATAAGATATTATGAAGTCAAGATATTTTGTCAATAGAATACTTTATTTCAGGGATATTTAGATGCACGATTTTTTCTCGAGGATATTCTGACGCACGATATTATGTCCGAGATGTAAAGACGAGTCATCCTGCTAGCGACTCCAGTCATGAGTTGGAAAGTAGAAAAAAAAAAAAAAATACACAAGGTGAAGGTTTGAAGATTCTTGTATGAGGAATCAGTGTTATGCAAATATTTTTTAAATTTGGCAAAGTAGATAATTTCATAGACAGCCCATTAATATATACAGCTAATCGTTCGATTATTTTAATTCATCAAGTGAATAATGATGAAGAACGTTTATTACCATTGCCAATCAATCCTAATGGACGCAGCTGATCACGTTGGTACCGCCCGAGCATTTGCATACATGTACCCTCCAGACATACAGTATTCGCGAAGCCTAGACCGGTACATGCCACCGATGCAACCTTACATACCATCGTACCGTGCTCGCAAGGAGTATAAATCTCGGGTCATCACGAGAGAGATCTTCACAGTCAAACCTATAGAAAGAATAGAAGAGGTTGGTGAGCTCGAGGGCAACCACCTAGTCACGTCGATCGTCGTCTCCCGTGACAAGCTACGTCTCGATATAACATGTCATGTCCTTTACTGTCAGGAATGAAACGTCATATACTCCCGTTACAATTAATATCTTGAGGGGTTCATGTACGTCATCGATAATCCTTCAATGTTGAATCTTGCTTATTAAGAAAATTCATTTTCCACGACACATTGTACAAGTTATGTTAATCACCTCCGTTTAACTTCCTCATAGAGGAAACTTCGTTATCGTGCTAAACATTTTTTTTTCCGGATTTTTATGTCAGAATACTTGAAATAGTTTAAAACTACGAGAAAAATGGCTTGTACGAAATGTCTGTATGTATGTCTGTGTCTGTGTAACAATTTTTTGTTAGCACGACAATTTCGTCGCAATTTTTGGAATACCTGTCTGACATTTCGACCAGAAGTGGACTGTTATTGAATAAAGTTGAACGCGGTTGAATAAAGTTTAAGGATAGAAAACTCGTACTGTTGAGTCATTGACCAACTGAACTGAAGAAATTAAAAGACTCATCTCAAGGTTAACTAAAATCATTAAATGGTTCAAGGGATCTAGAACTACGACTTTCTATGCTGCAGAATTAACAATTTATCAGATAAGTTCGCTTTTATCATTTTTATCTATCAACTTTGTTGCTGATTTGACGCATATGTTCCCTGATGCAAACTGTTAAGAATGGAAGTAAAAAAATGTTCGGTGTGAAAATATGAATCTATGAAGCAATCCATACATCGTATTGAGTGTGAAATAAGATCTTTAAGATATCTAGAAACAGTATCAGTCAATATTCTACTTATTTTTGTAAAAAGTCGCCCATAACCTCACAATTTGTGAACGTTGATTGCATCGCGCTCCTCGAAAGCCGCGATGTCTATATCTATATACATGGGTCTAAAACATCATTTAACTGCAATATCTTCGAAAAACAGTGGGCACTGCCCGATTTTTTTTTTATGTGTTCCTAATAGTCAAATGTGACATCGGGGAAAAAAATGTACCGAAAAAGTAGTCTGAAAATATGTATTTTTTACGTTCAAGTAGCGCATTCTACTCGTCATGACATGCAACCCATGCTAAATGTTTGAACTTTCTGCTCGCATATTTCGGAATCCGTATGGGCAAAAAATAATTGAAAAATCTTAAAAAATACTTCGTTCATTATTTCATAATGCCTGCAATTTTCAGTTTGAGAAGTAGAAAAAGGCAACTGAGGTTTATATCCTTAAGAGCTAATTTGGCGTCAATCCGATAAGGGGTTCAAAATTGATAGCATTTAAAACTTTTTGTTCGTGCTTCAACTTCCGCAATTTTCAAGATATCGGGCTCAAATTTGATCCACAAGTAAGCTGTAGTTGAGCAAGGAATTTAATCAGATTTAAAGTAAATCCGTCGAGAGGTTCTAAATTAATGGCATTTTGGAGAAAAAAAAATTGAAATTTTTCGTGCGTGCTCTAACTTTTGCAAGTTTTAAGATAAAGCTTGAATTTAGTACACAATTGAAATGTAGGTAAGCACAAGATGAATTACAATTTCGTGCGAATTCGTCGAGGTATTAAAAAACTATGACATTTTGAATTTTTGAAAAACCAGTTTTCGCGTTCCAACTTTCACAATTTTCAAGATACCTGGCTCAAATTTGGCACGCAAGTAAAATGTAGGTAAATCATGCATCAGTCCAAATCTGACGAGAATCTGTTGAGGGGTTAAAAAATAATGGTATCTAAAGTTTTTTAAGCAAGGCTACAAAGTAAATCTTTGCAAATTGCTTCCTTATTATTGTCTGATTTCAATAAAGCTTCCTCTATGTGGAAGCGAAAATAGATTATCATACTTCCTAATAGAAGTAGACTTGTCAATTCCATCAATAATCAGTAAGTAACTTGCAAAGTTTTACTTTGTACGCTTTTAATTGCACTTTTGTCAAATATTATCTATCTTCTCTTGTCTTGCTCACGCAACAAACAAACGAAACCTTGGCGAAATTCACGCATTTCTCTCCCTATAGCATAATATAATATTTCAAACTTTCTGCCCTGTCATTCAAAATAGAATATTCGGAAACATCGTATATTCGGCTTCGCATCGAATCAAATTAATCGACGTGCTTCGAAGTTTTTGAATATACGAATAACCGAATATTTAATTCGAAAATGATATCGAATGGTACTCATCTATTGAATGTAATAAGATCACTTTTAGCACACTTCTAATATAAAAATACCCCAAATAAGGATAAGAATTAGTTGTTTCTTGCTTCGACGGAATATCGACAGTTAACAGCCACAACTGTTAACTGTCGATATTCCGTCGAAGTTAACAGTTGTGGCTGTTAACTGTCGACCTGCAACTAACTACCGTGGTTACAATTGGTGAGTTGAGACGAGGAATCGTCGCAGTACTTGCAGCCGAATCCGTTCGCTGCGGCAGCAGAATCGAAGGAGAACCAAGATGCCAAAAAGGGTCTTGGTCGTTTCAGGACAGCGGAGGAGCCGTCGAGAGGGCCGAGTTGTTTTACCATGCTCTTATGTTGTTTTTTTTCTCGACGATCTCCGTCTTCCATCCGCGCCCTTCGTTCTTCGATAATAAGAATAGGGAGAAAGTGGAGACATAGGAAAAGCAGGAGAAGTACGCGAAGAAAAGAAGAAAATCAATAGGCAGAAATGGTAAAAAATAAATGGGAATAATAGAAGAACATGAATAGGACAAGAATGGAAGAAAATCAATAGGACGAAAAGAAGACAAATCGAAAGGAAGGAACAGAGAAAAATCGAAAGAAATAGAGAAATGGAGGAAAATCAATAGTAAGAAATGCAGGAAAACCAATAAATTGACAGGAAGACGAGAAAGAAAATCGAGAGAAAAAAAACTAAGGAAGATATCACTGAAGAAGAGTTAGATAGAAAGGAGTAGAGAAAGCCCACGGAAAAGGCCGTGATTGCGTGGAACAAGGAAAATGATGAAAAGGAACAAAAGCAGAATCAGGACAATGAGGGATATAATGCAAAGCCAGAGAAACGAAAATGAAGTAGAATAGGAGGAGGAAGAGGAGAAGGAGAAAGAGAAAAAGAAGAAGGATACGGAGGAAAAAAGGAGAAGGAGCCGGGGAAGGTTCCGGGCGATATATAAATTACACGTCTGATCTCAGAGGCCCCAGAGAAAATAACGGGATTCACTCTGCTCTCCAGGGTTCTCTTAGCGTGCCTTAGTCGTCCTCGTCGTCGTCTTCGTCGCAAGATCTGCGGCTACTCAGGTTGGTTAGTCCCTGCCATTCCGACACTCGCGCGATCTTCTCTCAACTCCTCTTATACTCAGTGCTTGGCTGTGCTCGTGCGCTCTGTGTGCATTTCGTGACAGGGAAAAGAGAACAGGAAGAAATGAGAGAGAGAGAGAGAAAGGCTCGTGCTCCTGTCGACGGAGAAACTTCGGAAAGGGAAAGAGCGGAGAATATAAAGAGTTAAATAAAGAAAAGAAGAAAAATGAGGGTTGAAGAACGGGTAAGAGAGACGGGAGAGGGGGCAAAGAGAGTCCAGTTGATCGGCAGCTAAGATTGTGCAGAGTTACGTCAGCATCTTATTGGTACGCGCATAGGTACATGAGCGGTCGATCAAAGGGTTCCTGGGACTCGTTTAATAGCCGCTACACGAATATCTCTCCTCTCTGGCACCACAGCAGTCCTTTGCCTCCTCCTTGTCTTCCTCTTATTCATCTTCTTCCTCTTCTTCTTCTTTTCATCCTTCATCCTCCTTTTCGTTGATATTTTTCTCATATTCACCTCTCTCACTCTATTACGAATTCTAATCTCACCCTTTTTTTTCTCGTTCTCTTTCTTCATCTTCCTCTTATTCTACTCAAAGGCGATGGTGGAAAAATTTCGTCAAAACTGCAGTAATTTTTCAAATATTTTGCAATATTTCGTTGTCCTTCGTGTCTTCCTTTTTTCCATCTTCTTCTTTCATGCTTTATTCTTCGTTTCTTTGATACCTTTCTCATATTTACCTTGTTAGTTCTTTTGGAAATTTCATTCTCACTCTTATTTTCTTATTCTCTTTCGTTATCCTTCTCTTATTCCACTTAAAGTGCGGGCGATCGAAGAAGAGACAGTACTTTTCTCGTGCTCTTTTCTCATTCTTTCCATGATGTTCTAAGAACGACGATGTTAAGGCCGTTTAATAATTTCGTCAAGATTACATGAATTTTGAAAGGACAGCAGTCCTTTGCCTCCTCCTTGTCTTCCTCTTATTCATCTTCTTCCTCTTCTTCTTCTTTTCATCTTTCATCCTACTTTTCGTTGATATCTTTCTCATATTTACCTCTCTCACTCTATTACGAATTCTAATCTCACCTTTTTTTTTTCTCGTTCTCTTTCTTCATCTTCCTCTTATTCTACTCAAAGGCGACGGTAGAAAGAACGCAGTCTTTTTCTCGTGCTTTTCGTCATTCCCTCCATGATGTTCAAGGGACGATGACGTTAAGGTGGTTCAATAATTTCGTCAAAATTTCAGGAATTTTTCAAATATTTCGCAATATATCGTTGTCCTTTGTGTCTTCCTTTTTTCCATCTTCTTCTTTCATGCTTTATTCTTCGTTTCTTTGATACGTTTCTTATATTTACCTTGTTAGTTCCTCCTTTTTGTTGATATTTTTCTCATACTCACCTCTCTCACTCTATTACGAATTCTAATCTCACCCTTTTTTTTCTCGTTCTCTTTCTTCATCTTCCTCTTATTCTACTCAAAGGCGACGGTAGAAAGAATGCCGTCTTTTTCTCGTGCTTTTTCGTAATTCTCTCCATGATGTTCAAGGGACGATGACGTTAAGGTGGTTCAATAATTTCGACAAAATTGCAGGAATTTTTTAAATATTTCGCAATATATCGTTGTCCTTTGTGTCTTCCTTTTTTCCATGTTCTTCTTTCATGCTTTATTCTTCGTTTCTTGATACCTTTCTCATATTTACCTTGTTAGTTCTTTTGGAAATTCTATTCTCACCCTTATTTTCTTATTCTCTTTCGTTATCCTTCTCTTATTCTACTTATAGTGCGGGCGATCGAAGAAGAGACAGTATTTTTCTCGTGCTCCTTTGTTACTCTTTCCATCATGTTCAAAGAACGACGATGTTAAGGCCGTTTAATAATTTCGTCAAGATTACATGAATTTTCGAAATGTTTCGCAATATATTCGTTAAAGGGCTTGGGACCTGCAGAAGCTTATTGAAAGAATTTTCTGGATTCTCAAGACATCGATTATTATACACGATTAAAAATTATAAATTATAAACATTATATGTTAAATTTATTAGCCCTGAGTGGAAAATGTAGCTGCAGACATTTGAATAACGATTGACACTCATGTCTAAGAAATAACATTTCTAAGAAATAATAAATAAACGCTCCCAACTTATTCAAAGTCCGAATTATTATATTTATTGCATTTTCAATGACACATCAATCGAAAATGGTATCACAAGGGTTAACGCCATTGACTGCCATGTACTTTCTACGTTATTAGCAAATGATTAATTACGCCGTTTATTTCGCTCTTAATTGTACATATTTGGAATCTTGCAGAACCTCCCTCGTGTTTTACTCACTGTCTCTCACGATCACTAACCCCAACCCCAGAATGCCGCATCGAATCTTCTTAAAACGGTCAAAAAAACTGGTCCCCCGGATTTTTGCCAATTCTGTAAACCTGCTCCATCGATTTCATTTTTATTCATTGGCGACGACGACTCAACGTATAAAATGTAGAAAAGAAAAAAATTGTACCGTTATGTGTCATGGGACGCCCAACAGTTATATAAAAGAGTTTCGTGCCTTTAACCCTGTACGGGTCATTGTCTGGATAAAAGGAATTTTCGTTACACACGACACATATTGACTTATTTAGAATATATTTATTAATTGTCATTGAACAGAGATCATATGGATAGTTTAACATTAACGAAATTGCATGCACTATTCTTCAGAATCAACTCCGAATAATTCTACTCTGGTCGAAATTTGATTTAGACCGCTTTGATGAAAAAATGAGATATGAATGACTCTATCATTCAATTAGTAATACAGATAATTTTTTACATCTTATTCGGATAGAACACAAGCCAGCTCATGAAAAGAACCTTGAACAACCGGGTAATTATTTTTAAAAAAATGATTTAATTATATCAGAGCTTTGTCCTTGCAAAAATATCTCAGAATTTTTCATAATTCAATATTTGGTTACAAAAAACAATTAATAATGTCACATTAATAAGATTTTCGAGCTTCGAGAAAGATTTTATTGATGAGATCTTATTCATCTTTTTATGTCCAATAGTGCGCAATTACAAGCGACAAGCAAACATTTTTTACACCATATTTTTTTATTATAATTTCATGAAAAAAAAACTGTACAAGATTTAACAAAACGAAAACTGTTTAGACTGTTGTACCGCAGTGATTGCAAAATTACACTTTATGATCTCGACACACGATGCGGCGGCATTTAACGTAATGTGCGTTGCCACCATGTTTATTTTTATTTGATTTGTAGATAATATTTTAAATCTTATCATTAACTCACGTAGTAACATATTGATCGTAGTAATATTAAATGGAAATATAAAAGTAACTTACCGATCCAAAAGTGTACGTCGTACTTTGTATCGCTCTTAAGAAAAACGAGATGAAGTGAGGGGTTTTATATCAAGGATGTTCTTCTCGAATAAATAAGATTAACGTGCAATGTCAACATTGGAGTAAATCTCATTTATGAAATAAATAAAAGAACTTTATTGATACAACGACCCTCGACTCGTTTTTCGTGAGGACACCAATATGTACGCGGCAAAATTTTGGATCGGTAAGTTAATTTTATATTCCATATTAAAATCACTATGATCAATATATATTATCACATGAAATAATTACAACAATCCCAAATACTATTGACAAATTGAACAGAAGATAAAAATGACAGTACCGCACATTACATTGAATGTCATCACACCGCGTGCTAAATAAATTTTGAAAAAACTACATGTCTGGAAACACCATTCAAAACTCTTAATATTATAGGACCTAATTAGTATTAATTCAACGAAAAAAATAGTGGCACTTAAAAACAGAAAAAAAATATCGCCTTCTATTCAAAAAAATGTATCTCCTACTACAATTTCCAATATTCTGTCTTGCAAATATATTTCGTGCTTTGCATACCATTTACAACGATGAACCCTAGCAGATTTTTTATATTATTATTTTTTGGCCCTTCTAAAAAATAGACTGTATGCAAAAGTCGATGTTATTTTTCCGGTCCAAAATATGTTACGAAGAGTGAGAAAAGGCATCTAGGTAAATTTTTTTCATATTTTTTATACAATCATGTCTAATAAGTAACTCTCGTCGCAGCCTCCTTTCACCCTCCTTAAGATTCTCGCGCCTTAATCGTGCCAAAAAAAGATAAAACTACCTCTAATTTGGAGAACGACTGTGGATTGGCAGTTGACCTTACATACCTAAAGGTTTGTGATCGTACTCGAAAGCTGTGTTAAGAACGATTCCAAGTGTCCTATGCGGGGGAAGCTAGTGCACGAGTCCTGGCAAGTATCCCGAAGACTCAACTATAGATCGTGGTGCGCGCGGGTCGACCTTCATTAATCAGAGGTCCTGCACTTCCTGGTGATAAATAACGTCGCCTGCCAGCGGTCTATGCTTGTGGGGTAGACGGGCGACGGAGCTTATTTGTATGTATAGGCGGACGAATAAGAAGGAGAAGAGGCAACAGCAAGCGTAGAGCGACACGTTGCTCCTCGTTACGTTAGTCACGTAGGCATAGCTACCTACATTCTCGATTCTCACTAGAAGCACTAGCTGCAGGACTCCACCGTGCAAACCGCAACGTGCATGCTCGCACACTCCCGACGATGTGTAACAACAAGAGACTCAAGCGCTTGAAACAAGATAAAATAAAGGATCAGCTTTAAAGAGAGAAGGAGAAATAAAAGAAAATAAAAGTAGAAATGAAGGTGGGTCGTGAGGGCGTACTTTCCAGTTGCGATGGAGAATCCTAGCTCCTATGCAGAACTCACAGAGCTGTATACGAGGTGTTCCACACGAATTCGAACGGTCAAAAGCCCGACGCCCTACAATATTTTTTTTTCAACACCGATATAATTTGGAGTTGGTTGAAAGGCGAGTAGACAATTTTTTTTTTAATTTTTATCTATAGCCTTGTTTGAGATACTATGGAATTGAAAAAGAGTCCATTTTTGGTTACTCATAAAAGAGGCTTTGTTTTTGTGACGAACATTTTTTTCGAGATTTCCATGTCAGAATAGTGGTTAGAATACTGGCCTCTAGACCACAGCATCGGTAGGTTGCGGGTTGGATTCGCGGTACCGTCGAAAATTTTCGTAGAAAAATGAAAACACAAACGCGATGGAGCTCAAGATGAATACGTGAGACACACACAGGAAACTGTGGGAGTCACATGTATATAGCTGCAGTCTGTGTTTACATTGACGACGAAAATCGTGACGTAGCTCCGGTGCCGCGAGGTGAACTCGAGACCGGCTATATCGGCATAGGTTTTTCCGCCATGTTCCCCTATGCCCTTAGCAGAAATGCTATGGAAAATGCGAATATAGAAGGGTAATTCGGATGCAGTTGCATGTGGCTGATTACTGACCTGGACCAGGCCCTCATGGGGGAGGGCTAATGGTCTAAAATGGTCTAAAACGTCGAGAAGAATGGCTTATATGAAATTTGTGTGTGTGCGTGCGTGCGTGCGTGCGTCGACCACTTTCGTCACCATTTTATCCAGGTCCTTTATTTCAAGGTTGATTTCATGGACCGAACTCTTAACCATAGTCTCTCTGTCTCTCCGAGTGGCGCCTCTATCGCCGTGCGTAACTCTGGTGTCTTGCCCGAGCTCTCCTTATTGAGGACGATTAGCAAATCACCTACGTTCGTCCTGCGCACTTTTTGGACGCAGCTTGCAGCGTCATTTAGGGCCACATTCTTCTTGATGTGGCTCCGCATAGCTGACCTCACCCTTCTTCTGGATGACCAGTGCTTCAGGCAGCATTGCTGGGCCACGTGGCCTCCGTGGCTGGCTTTGTGGCTTTCCTGTCTGCTGCTTCCGTGTTACCTATACCCTCTGGTTCCGCTTTAGCTGATGACCTGGTCTGTGGCTCCCTTCTCTTCTTTAGAGCTGTCATTTCTACAGACGGTGGTGTGCGTTGCTGTTGCCCTCTTGTTCTTAGGGAGACACGCTTGTTCTTAGGTGTCACCTCAGCCGAGTCCATATCCCTATCAGGCCGGTTTTCAACGTCTGCTGGTGGCGGGATGATCGGCTCCCCATCAGCTTAGTTTTCGCCTCTGTAATGCTAGGTGACGGCACCATCTCGCAAATCTGATGCCAGATGCTTGTGAGACTGGCTAACGACTTGCGGATCTGATGGTGTACATTCGTTTTGGTACCAATGAACTCTGTCAACTTGTGCAGCGTCTGCTCATGCCGCTCAACCAACTCCATAAGTCGGCTGCTCTCTTCGTTTTCACTTGTCGGATTTCGGGCCAAGTAATCCACCCCCTTCATTTCGCTGCGGTCGTTGGATGACGATGTCTCAGGGCCCGCGCTCGCACTCCCGTTGGACGCTGACACTGGGGATCCGTGCCCCTGCACCGTAATCAGTATACCTTACGTTGTACTCACCTCGACAGAGAATCACCATGGGTGATTCTCTGTCGAGGTTTATTGCCCGTGCCTTGTTGGTCCACGGGAGGTATTTTAATCACCTCCTACCCTCTATATCTAGAAATCTATTTTTAGAAATCTAAAAAAAAGTTGCCAAAGTCCATTTGAAACAGCAACTCTTAGCTATACTATAGTTTATGTTTAGAATTCCATCTTTTCCAAGATACAATTTTTACAAGTGTCGAATTTTTTTTTCAAAATATTCGACACATTTTTAACACAATTGTATCTTAGACACGGTTGTTGATGAACATTTGGAAAAACTGCATTTTCCAAATGTTGGGGGGGGGGGGGGGGGGAGGTTGACCACTGTCAACTTATTAGAATAGCCGAAAAAAAAATTATTTAGAAAATCTGCCACGCTTGATTGCTGAGAATAGTCTGCAATGCTCGAAATAAACTTTGCAGGTCAGAACATTAAAAATTGTAGTAGGAGATACATTTTTTCGAATCGAGGGTGATACTTGTTTTACTGTTTTTAAGTGCTACTATTTTTTTCGTAGAGTGCAGTTGAATTAATCAATCAGGTCCTATAATATCGTTTTGACTGTTATTACTAGAGATATGATTTTTTGAAAATTTATTATAGTGTTGCTAGAGCTTAGTTGCAAAGTCTACGTACTTAAAATAGGAATAAAACTATCAGAATTCACCCGCTACGTATGATCCTTCTTCTTGTTGCCAATCGTGTTCGCTCCTCAATTTCGCTAATTTGATTAAATACCTCGCACGTTAAAATTTCTATATAATTCTGAAAAAAATTCCAAAAATAATATCCCTGAAAATATCCATCAAGACTATAAATATTACAGGAACTAATTTGTATCAATTTACCTGCACATTACGAACAAAAATAGTGGCATTTGAAAAAAAACATGCATCGCCGTTGATTGAAAAAATGGATCTCTTCCTACAATTTTTAACATCCTGACCTGCCGATTTTTTGTTGTGCTTTGTACTATGTACTTTCTACTGTACTATCTACTGTGTACTATACTATTCTTAACAACCAAGCGTAGCAGATTTTAACATAATTTTTTTTTTGCTATTTTAAACAATCGACAAGGTTCAAACATCGATATTGTTTTTCAATTCAAAATATCTTGTAAGCAGTAAGAAAAGGCATATAGATGAATTTTTCAAGATTTTTTATACAATCATTTTCAATATCCCTAATTGATAACGAAGTTGAAAAAATATTGTAGAAGGTCGGGCTTTTGACAGTTCGAATTAATGCACTGAGAAAAAAAAAGTCAGACGCAACAAAACGTGCGCTTGCGGGCGCCGAAATAAATATTTGCTTGATCGAAAGAAATATTCAATTGATCGAAGTGGCTGGTGACACTATTAATAGATGTATCGATCAACATTGCCAAATATTTCGTCCAATCGACAACATATGCTTTTCGCTGGCCGCAAACGCACGTTTTGTTGATTTAAACGATTTTTTTTCTCAGTGTGTGGAACGCCTCATGTAGAACTACAAGGAAGTATCGCTTGGTTTGTGCAAGTATAGCTCACCATATCCGAACGAAGAGCTTATGATGGACACCCAGACAGACATACAGAAATATATAATTGTGTTGCGTGAGATCGGTGACACCCACAGCCTTCTCTTCGCGCAACAGATCTCTCGCAGCCAACAGCCCGCCAACAGCTTTCACATTTCCCATAAGCACTGGCAAGATACTTCACAGCTGGGCGTAATAGTGCACTGTTGGGGCAGGAGAGGATTACGAGGCTCACGAGACGCCTCCCGAGAGGAGTGCGAGAATAATAACCGATGGAGATTTAGAGTAAGACAGAAAACTCCTTCGCTATTTCATCTTGTGAGAAGCTAACGTGTACTTCCTTTTATTCTTGAGGCTCAACAGCTCGCGCTCACAGGAGATGCGTGCGAATTACTTTTTCTTTTCTTTGTCTTCCTTATGTATAACTCGCGTAACCAAGATTACTGGGTCGATAACATGATCGGAAGTTCCTCTAAGCGTTACGACACTGAGATTCCCTTTTCTCTTACCTGTCGTCGTCAGGAATATTTGTAGAATTGCAATTTCGTTCGTCAAGTTACAATATCGTAAAACAATTAAAGTATTTCCACTTTTATCTGTGGAGAGCAACTTTTCATTTTCGTGCAAGATAAAATAAAAATTCCCACATTTGTGTTTTATATGTAAAATTGTCGGTGCTTCTGCTTCCCCATAGCGGAAGCTTTGTTCTGATTTAAAGAAAAAATTCGCGATTTTAATTTCAGGAAATTTAGAATGGTTAGAACCGTTGAGAAAATTGATCTTGTTGAAATGGCCGTGTGTAGCGGCCATTCCATGACATTCCGATCAAGATTTCATGATGACATCTCAGATCCACTCCGTAATTTTTGTTTAGATTTTTTAAGCACTTTTCATATGAGATATAATTTTTTTTAATTTTCTAGACACCATTACTGAAAGTCTGAAAAATGGATCTAAGGAATCTTATAAAATATAACAAAATTTTCGAGCCCTATGCGAATATGGAGATTTCATAACTGCGAAAGACAAATTTCAAAAACAATTTTAAGAATAGAATAAAAGATTAGAATCCATTTTTGGGAAAAAACGAACAAGAAAGTTCCTTCTAATATGAATAGAAAAGGTAATATTATCAAAATGGTGGGATTATCACTATATTCAGATAGCATCAGGGGCAATCCATGAATCATTCCAGCTATTGAGCTCAAATTTGACACTCAATCGAAGTAGCAGCTTTTCTCCAATTTCTGTAGTCGTTGACTCATTGAATGCAAATATTTTGCAATCTTTCAAATTTTTTATAGTTTAAGGAATATTTTTAATATTCCTTAAATTTACTCTCTACAATATTATTAAATTATTATGATATCAGGAATATTTTAAAAATTATTGCCAGTTTTTTCATCTCGAACAATATTTCTAAACGTTAAGGTGACAATGTTGCAATTAAATATTTGTGATTATTTTTCTCATCCAAGTTTCGACCAATAGAATTGCACCATTCAACGTCACGTGGTACAACGTACACGAAGTTATACTGATGATTTTTGGATAATTTTGTCTGTTGCTATATACACAAAACAAAAGATAATTCAGCCGCGTTAACCATCTGTCAAACGGACAGATTAAATTCAATTGCGACACTCGAACGGTTTTATTAAACATAAACCGTAATTTTCGTCTCATGGTGCAATTCCATTGGTCGCAATTCGAATGGGTATTACAAATGAATATTCAACTCAAAAGGCATGGAAATATTCCTGTGCAATGGAAGATCCAAAATATTTCTACGATATTCCAGCAATATTATGTGATACGTGGGGTCACTGTCATTATAATTCAACACTTTTTGTTTTACACCCTTCGTCATTACTGCAATTCGTGTGGAGTTATACAGGCACCGTGATGGAGTTAATTTTAACCACGCATTTTCTCCAGTGTATTTTCCTTATGTTTAACCAGTAGAATAAAAATTTGTACGTACCTGCAAGCGCGTCTGCATACAATCTTTACCGCGGATTTCACGGCCAATGACTGTACCTCGGCAGCTATGAAATCAAAAAAACTATACAACTGATTGCTGTTGAGAATTTGTATGCCCATCTTTAGCATTGTTGCTGTCTTTTGAAAAACTGTCGTCCCTCGATTGGCTGGATACACTTCGGGACCAGGAATTGCAATGGAGTGTCGTTAAACGTTCCATTAATCGAGATCATGCACAACCGGGAACTTTTTGTACCCATCTTCATGGAAACTAGCTATTATCACTATTAACGTAATAGATGTATCCACGGAAGTGCCATGCTTCAGCGTGGAATGAGGTTGAGCAGCAGAAGGCATCGGTAACAGAAAACATAGAAGAAGATAGCGGAGAAGAGAAAGAGAAGAAGAACAAGAACGTGATGGAGATAGATGAAAGAGAGCGAGAGAGAAAGAGGACATACCGCGAGGCGTCAGATCATCTGGTGAAGCTCTAAGCTGCGTGGTTGTGCTTCTGGCTAACGTGGAAAACGGTGCGACTCGATTTTACCGTTGCGATGGTTCGATCGTACCTCTCACCACTTCTATTTTAACGCCGCCGTCCCGTATCTAAGATCATTTTCAGCATCTACCACCAAGTGCATAGATATCCGCTAATCGTATCAACGTGTAATCTCATATCGTTATATCGTGCCGCAGCTCCCAAGTGTTATTCCTTATCCATTACCGAAGTACTTTGTGCGTTAGATCATGAGCCATAACGATACTGGATTACCGTAATTTCAACGTTCCACTTTCGGTGATATTTATTTTTCAAGCGTTTTGCACATTATCTGGTTCTGTTCTGGTCTTACGATCCTTCATTGAAAGAAGAGCTGGCATTTTGTACTCTATGTAGTTATCGCTAAAGGCCTATCAATTTGGACGTGATCAAAATCAATCAGGATAGCTTAAGGGGAGACGAAAGTTGTTTTCGTAACTCACGAATGCAAGCGAAATAGGTTATGTTCATTCATAATCAGGCTTCAGAGACAGTAAAATCTGTTTTGGAAGTGAATATGAATTTTCTTTTTACATTTGTCAACCACAAATTGGATAAATATCTACTTTGAACCACCTTATAATTTATAATCTTCTTGCGTCGAGTATAATTAACAACATCTAGTTGCATTTACTCAAAAATATCTAATTGGATATGTCTTCCATAATTTGGTTAATCTACACAGCTTGAATAAAAAGCCGCAGGTCCGATGTGTTATTCCTTATCCATTACCGAAGTACTTTGTGCGTTAGATCATGAGCCATAACGATACTGGATTACCGTAATTTCAACGTTCCACTTTCGGTGATATTTATTTTTCGAGCGTTTTGCACATTATCTGGTTCTGTTCTGGTCTTACGATCCTTCATTGAAAGAAGAGCTGGCATTTTGTACTCTATGTAGTTATCGCTAAAGGCCTATCAATTTGGACGTGATCAAAATCAATCAGGATAGCTTAAGGGGAGACGAAAGTTGTTTTCGTAACTCACGAATGCAAGTGACATAGGTTACGTTCAGTAATAATCTGGCTTTAGAGACAGTAAAGTCTGTTTTGGAAGTGAATATGAAATTTTTTTTACACTTGTCAACCACAAATTGGATGAATATCTACTTTGAACCACCTTATAATTCATAGTCTTCTTGCGTCGAGTATAATTAACAACATCCAGTTGCATTTACTCAAAAGGATCTGATTGGATGTGTCTTCCATAATTTGGTTAATCTACACAGCTTGAATAAAAAACCGCAGGTCCGATGTGTTATTCCTTATCCATTACCGAAGTACTTTGTGCGTTAGATCATGAGCCATAACGATACTGGATTACCGTAATTTCAACGTTCCACTTTCGGTGATATTTATTTTTCGAGCGTTTTGCACATTATCTGGTTCTGTTCTGGTGTTACGATCCTTCATTGAAAGAAGAGCTGGCATTTTGTACTCTATGTAGTTATCGCTAAAGGCCTATCAATTTGGACGTGATCAAAATCAGTCAGGATAGCTTAAGGGGAGACGAAAGTTGTTTTCGTAACTCACGAATGCAAGTGACATAGGTTACGTTCAATGATAATCAGGCTTTAGAGACAGTAAAGTCTGTTTTGGAAGTGAATATGAAATTTTTTTTACATTTGTCAACCACAAATTGGACAAATATGTACTTTGAACCACCTTATAATTTATAATCTTCTTGCGTCGAGTGTAATTAACAACATCTAGTTGCATTTACTCAAAAATATCTAATTGGATATGTCTTCCATAATTTGGTTAATCTACACAGCTTAAATAAAAAGCCACAGGTCCGTTGTGTTATTCCTTATCCATTACCGAAGTACTTTGTGTGTTAGATCATGAGCCATAACGATACTGGATTACCGTAATTTCAACGTTCCACTTTCGGTGATATTTATTTTTCAAGCGTTTTGCACATTATCTGGTTCTGTTCTGGTCTTACGATCCTACATTGAAAGAAGAACTGGCATTTTGTACTCTATGTAGTTATCGCTAAAGGCCTATCAATTTGGACGTGATCAAAATCAATCAGGATAGCTTAAGGGGAGACGAAAGTTGTTTTCGTAACTCACGAATGCAAGTGACATAGGTTACTTTCAATAATAATCAGGCTTCAGAGACAGTAAAGTCTTTTTTGGAAGTGAATATGAATTTTTTTTTACATTTGTCAACCACAAATTGGATAAATATCTACTTTGAACCACCTTATAATTTATAATCTTCTTGCGTCGAGTGTAATTAACAATATCTATTTGCATTTACTCAAAAATATCTAATTGGATATGTCTTTCTGGATGCTATTGGTAACAATTTTAAATCAAATTCTTTTTTTTGTTTCAGTGCTGCTGTTGGTTCTGTTGCTCGAATGATTATTCTTGTTTGGCGGTCGAAAATACGTAAAATAGGCTAAAAGAAAATTTCGAGTCAACCACATATGGTTGGCTCAATGACAATTTCACTGTCTTAACGAAATAGAAGTTGACTCAATAGAATGAGGTTGGCTCAACCTCTCGGCGAGGTTATATACGGCGACCGTCATGGTGAATTTGAGTCAATCGGCTAAAATGAGCCTGGGTCAACCCCGAATCGGCCAAATGAACCTAATAGAGGTTGGCTCAACCACATCGAAAGTACTTGACTCAAATTCATCATTATGTTCACCGCATATAACCTCGCCGAGAGGTTGAGCCAACCTCATTCTGTTTAGAGCGTTATAGGCCTGTATCTCTTGTTTGTGGAGAAGTTGCAGTTGTTGTTCCGTGTGCCCCCTTCGCCTTTATGATATTCAGTCACAGCAATCAAAATTTAGTTCTTCAAATATCCTTGAGTCGAACTCGCCTCCTTCTGTAGAACTCAAATGGACCCATCTTTCTGATCTCAGATTATGACCTGTTCTACAATTTGTCTTGTCTTAAAGTGTATACGCTACTTTGTACGCCAAGAAAAAAACGGCGTTGCGTATTATTTGGCAAGATAAGAAAAAGCGCGAAAAATAGTTGCAATGATACACAAGATGGAGATGAAGATGAAGTTTACAGTACTAGGGAGAGTTTAGCTACAAAGCCGACGTCATCAATCGTGAAGGCCAGAAAATTTTTCTTCGAGGATAAAGATAGAACGTTGGGAGAATTTTGGGTACGACAACGAAGTAGGCAACGAATATAAGAGCTAACAGGAAATGTTATAGGCCCGTATCTCTTGTTTACGGAGAAGTTGCAGTTCCTGTTACGTGTGCCCCCTTCGCCTTTATGATATTTAGTCACAGCAATCAAAATTTAGTTCTTCAAATAACCTTGAGTCGAACTCACCTCCTTCTGTAGAACTCAAATCGACCCATCTTTCTGATCTCAGATTATGACCTGTTCTACAATTTGTCTTTCCTTAAAGTGTATCCCCTACTTTGTTCCCCAAGAAAGAATCAGCGTTGCGTATTATTTGGCAAGATAAGAAAAAGCGCAAAGAATAGTTGCAATGATACACAAGACGGAGATGAAGATGAAGGTTACAGTACTGGGGAGAGTTCAGCTACAAAGCCGACGTTATCAATCGTGAAGGCCAGAAAATTTTTCTTTAAGGATAAAGATAGAACATTGGGAGAGTTTTGGGTACGACGCCTGAGTAGGCAACGAATATAAGAGCTAACAGGAAACGTTATAGGCCTGTATCTCTTGTTTGTGGAGAAGTTGCAGTTGCTGTTCCGTGTGCCCCCTTCGCCTTTATGATATTTGGTCACAGCAATCAAAATTTAGTTCTTCAAATAACCTTGAGTCGAACTCACCTCCTTCTGTAGAACTCACATCCACCCATCTTTCTGATCTCAGGATATGACCTGTTCTACAATTTGTCTTTCCTTAAAGTGTATCGCCTACTTTGTTCCCCAAGAAAGAATCAGCGTTGCGTATTATTTGGCAAGATAAGAAAAAGCGCGAAGAATAGTTGCAATGATACACAAGACGGAGATGAAGATGAAGGTTACATAGTACTGGGGAGAGTTCAAGTACAAAGCCGGCGTTATAAATCTTAGTGGCCAGAAAATTGTTCTTTGAGGTAGAAGATAGAAGACCGGGAGAGGCTCGGGCACGACGCCTAAGCAGGCAGCGAATATAACAGCTAACAGGAAACGTTGTAGGCCGGTATCTCTTGTTGGTGGAAAAGTTGCAGTTGCTGTTCTGTGTGCCCCTTCGTGTGCCCGCTATGGCAGTCCCGGTTATGCAGCGTGATACTTCAGGGTCTTCCGAGGTCGGTTGGCTTGCCAGGCGTTGTGCACTCCGCAAGCGCAATACTACTTCTATCCACATAGGAAAGCCTCGTGCGCATCTATACAAGATGAACTCCATGGATGAACGTATATGGCGTTCTGTAATTGTCTCCATAGGTGCCGCAGGTATTAGTCAGCCGAAGAACGAGAGAAGAAGAGAGAAAATCATTCCGGCGAGTGAAGGCGATAGAGGAAGAAGCAGGAAGAGACGATAATATATAGAAGGTACAGAGAGAACTGACCACAGGGTCCTGAGAGAGTTCCTTCTTCGCTCTTTGCGTTCACGTAGGATGTGTTCGCCAGTCTCTCCTCCAACCACCACCTCTGTTACGTACTCCTTTGCGCTAGGGCTACTCACAGAATTCTATCTCCATGCTTCTCTAAGGTTTCTATAAGGTATTGGGCCTAATTTCGGACGCCGTAAGACTAACTCACGATACTCCACGTTAAGCTGAAATATGTTAAGGATACACTTCAAATAATTTACAGATAGGGCTAATTTTATACTGAACCTCAATAGCTCGACTCTCGCTAACGTTTGGACAACAGGTACTAAATATTCGGAACGTTAATGCCCTCATACTATTTGATATAGAGCAATGGTTATTTATTTATGCTGGGTAATGCATAATTCAAAATACAGTAGCAGTAGCGTCCGATCGAGATGTTGAGGTGAGATTGATTTTTCTGTTTAACTCGGCGTTGAGTCTCTACCGCGACTCTTGATGAAAAATACTTAGTATTCTTTGACAATGTGCAACTTTTGGCGGAAATTTGTAAGTAATAAGTATTTTGACATTTTAAATCATCTCGTAGAAAGTGGGTGACGATAAAAAATCCGCAGTGATACCTCAATCGATTTAGCTCCATTCAGTTAGTGAGACGTTTCTTTGCATTTTTCGCGTGAACAACCCTCTAGCGAGGTGCTCTAGACTGGAATAGTCTACATTTTCGGGGGGTGAGGCTTCAAGAAAAAAATCTGCTGCACCCTACTACTTACACTGTAAGAAATGCAAGCGAATTTAATATACAAAGAGATATGAGATTTATGAAACGGGTATATAAATTCCATTTTAGTATACTATTATTGTAAATTTGATGATCGTATATGAATTCTACGATGCCGGTATTTCAAAATTACAGTACGTGTCGATCGATTGAGCTGCCAATAGACCCGTAAAAGAAACTTAATATACGGCTTAGTACATTTCACCAATAAGTGAGAATACAATTCACATTTATATAGCAAATATGGGATTCCAGTAATAGGAATTTCCCAACCTACTTTTGAAAGAAGATGCGCCAGTGCCTATGAAAAATGATAATAAAAGTAATTTCCCGACGTATATAACATCAACAAATTTTGGATATAATTAGAAAATTATATACGCTGGGCGGTAGATTCACCGGCAGGTATAGGAAATAAAAAAGTGGACCCCCTTTCTTCTGCCGCGCAACTCGACTCCGCTCCGCTAGATGGCGAACGACTCGTACCGATTCTCGCAAGCGATCGTTCGCCAATTCGTGTATATGTACGGGCGATCGTAAGTCACCAGGCGCCCATGTACTGACGTTGGGTGTTCGTACTGTTGTTCATGTGAGGCTCATCGGTAACTCAGTGTAAATAAAGCCAGCTGTATCGGCTAGGTATACCGAAGTTTCTCTGTGCCCTCGTGCAAATGCAATACAGTGCTGCATTGGCACAAGTGGTTGCTGACAACACTCTTCGAGGGGCTTCTATGAAGGTCAGGGGTGTGGGGCAACGTAAAAGCCTGAATGAGACACATGGAGGAATATTCCAATGAAAATAATGAATATAAAAGTTAAACTTCAATTGTTCTTCACAGAGGTTATACAATCTAGCGCAGGTAAAGAAATTCCAAGTATAATTCAGAATACTATTTATACGAATTACCTTTTTGCTTTTAATTTACGCGCTTCAGCGTCGTTGTCGGCACGTTGCCGACAACGACGGTGGGTTGTCGTCGGTAAGGATGTAATTGCAGTTGTCTCGGGATGCTGCTGCGTCTGTTTTTGACAGGTGACAATTTATAAACGATAACACAGCAAAAATTAAAAATACGAGTGCAAGTGTAAAACGACCAATGAAATAATTGTAAGAAAATATACGTGTTAAATATAATTCTGTAAATTAGATAAGTGTCAGTGTTGAATATGGTTACGAGTGTTGTGTTTAGGTTATGTTGATCAATCTTTTAAATTGATGGGATATTTATAAATTATTATTTCAATTAAAATGTACAAATTCATTCAACAAATGGAGAAATAAAGATAAAAGCTGAGGAATTAATTGTTTTTATTTGATATGATGTATAATATGTAGTGTGGTATGTTTTTTTCAAGTCAAACAATATTTTTATTGTCATAAGTATTAAATCAATAGAAATTAGATATTTGCTTCTCATCTTGGTAGGTAATCACTACGTTAGAATTCTCCAAAGGCAAAATGAGAAAAAATGTATTTGTAGTAAGGTAAAATATGAGTACGCTGTAAATCTTGCTCAAATTAATCAATTTCGTGAAAAGTTAGTGAGCCGTACACATATGCGTACCTGAAAGGGGCAATTTTTTGAGGTAAATGCCAATATAAACAAGTGAGAAAATTATTATAATATTTGTGCATACTTCCCAATGTAGGAATAAGAAGTGTTGAAAATTTTAGCTCGCTCTGTCCATTTGGACCAAAGTTACCATGTAATACGGACGTCCGGGTAACAAAAAATTCGTTGTTCATAACAAAAATTATTTCATAATGAAAAATCTATATTCCATCACACCAAAAATATGTATTTCACTATGTTTAAGGAATCTGCAATGAAAAAAAATGGATTCATTAAATTTAAATTCACATTGATCTTTATAAAGTTAATTAGGTCCGGTAGAACGCGGGTTTAATAGGCACTTCTGTCCGTTTTTCGAAAACGTGAATGCCTAAAAATCACTGTCCATGCCAGAAACGTTGCCTGCCATAGAGAGTGGTGGATTTTTCCTAATGAATTTTTCACTCCAAATATTTCCGCGTATTCGCTGAGACCGGCTCCCTCGAGAATGAATCCTAATGGATTCAGACTACAGTTTTTCGGCGTGGCAAGTAAAAAATTTTGAGAAGATGTTTTTAGACACATCCTACAGTATATGCATCCAACGTTACGGATTTAAATTAAATTATTATTGAAAGAATCTTTAACAATCGTGTTCCATATCTCATAATATGCCCAAAAAGTGTGCTAACTTCCAAATCGATATCAGTTATATTATGGGTGCAAGAAATATTTGAATATTGGCATAGAAAAGATACATCTATTTTTCATTCAAAATTGTAACCACTCAGTGGCACGTGTTCCCATTATTCTACGGCCTTCAAAATTAACATAGATTTTTTTTCACATACCTTGATTAAGTTTTTGGAGTGAGCATCTCTGAGATAGCTGATGGGGTTCTTGTTTTTTGGCGTAATGAGCCAATTTTTTTTCAATTTGAATTGAAATTGTTTAAACAAGGCTGGGGTTACTTTGACCCCAGGTGACGCTTCACAGCTAGGAAGTGTGACGATGGAGAGCTGGAGTTCACGTGTCGCCAAGCCAAGAAAAATAGGCTGGTAAAGTCGGTGAAAAAAACTGGTCGCTGTAATATGTACCGTACAATATCGAAGGCCAATCTTTATCACTGACCCCGAACGCAGCGGGTCTTCGTTTTCTCGGTTTCTCGGCTGTAGTTTACCGTCTCTAATCTGTGCATATAGCAACGGTTCGCTTGGACGAGTATATGTATGTAAGCCCGGCTTTTGCATAACTTCCCATGGTAATGGGACGTTGATCGATATCAAGGGTGATATAGTGCGTCCCGACGATGTCGAGAGTCCCGACGAAGCGTGAAACCGCGTGTTACCGAAACCGTATTAACGGCACCTGCGTAAGCGAATCTAATTCTCACTCTGTTAGCCTGTAACACGATAGGCCATAACATATAGACGCCATATCTGTATGGTATCCCGAGTACTCGTGCGGACCCTTTGACCCGGCCACAAGGATTCAGGCCAATCTGGTCAAGATAATCGATGAATGTGATATCGCACCGTTTCGTGCTATACACGGTCAATATACGTACGAAATCCATATCGCATATGAGGTTTTCTCTGTCAGTTAAACCATTTTTCGAAACTTTTTTGATTTTTTCCTATAAACGTACAGTTCTTAATACTACTTAAGAGTACGTAATTCCAGTAATTTTTTTAATGAATTTTTTACCAAAAAATGTAGGCCCTATGAATTTTCCATAAAAAATCTATAAGTATGAAAGAAAGAGTCACACTAATACAATACAATATAGGAAACTCATACTACATTCATTGTTTAAGATATTTTCAGCGTCGTATTTATATAAATGGGGATGGCCGATGGCGTACGACGATTATGATTATGTGCCAATGTTAGAATGGCTTGGTATACATACACTCTTGAATGTCGTAGAAATATTGCGGATCTACTATTTCTTCACAACAGCATCCATACCACGGTAAAATCTCAAGCACTTGATGACTTAATGAGTTTCCGAATTCGGAGTAGATTAACCAAGTAAAGAAACCAAGATTTATTTGCCGTTCCTTTCTATCGTGCGAATTGTGGTCACTACAGTTGGTTTTCCAGACTCTTGAGACTTTGGAATCAGTATGGGATACAACTGGATCATTTTGAGAGTTCCCGATATCGCTACCGAGGTGCAATCTGGGGTATTTTCTTGTATGCCTGGTTAGTTGAATTATGTAAGCGAAATAAAAAAAATGACAGTAAAAGTTGGTCATAAAAAATGGATATATATTAATATCATCAATTATCATGGATATTAGGTATAATAAAAAGAGTGCTGTGTGTATTGTAAGTCCTATTTCTTGATTCGGTTAGATATCTACAACTGCGATTGTCACTGAAAGTGTAACTTGGGAGACAAAACTGTTATCTCCCTTAAACTTTGCATTGACCGTATATCATGTAATAAGTAAATACATAAGTAAATAAATGAGTAAGTAAGTTTTTGTATAAACGACTGTACACTGCGAGAAAAATATGGTAATTTCAAAAATAATATAGTTGGACTGACGATGATCTAACTATAAACTATAATTCCCAGGAGGAACGTCTATATTTTATGGTTATAGCAAATGGAAGAAAATAGTTTGATCAACCACTAATATAATTCCCAGGAGGAACGTCTATATTTTATGGTTATAGCAAATATAATTATAGTAGCAATTATTAAAATGATAATAGTTCCAAAGACTATCCTAATAGTTTCAAATATGCCGTTTTGTTGCACATACGATTTCAACGTTTGTTTCCAATAACCTTACAAGTATCGTTTATTGAACCATATTATCATCGCTTCAACCATAAAACATTGTAAGTCTTCCTATATTCGTTTTACCATGTGAAATCGTTAAATAAACGATATGCTTTTTTCTCAGTGTATTCATAGAATGCTGCACCACTACCGCTTCTTCCAAGTATTACCGAATATCCTGAAGAGAGCATGGTTTTTGAATAAAGGTATGAAACTGTTTTGGAATTAGCTTACGGATATGAAATTCGCAGTGAGAAATTCGAATATTCAGCCCTTCAAAAATATAACTATTTATTTAATGCCGTATGATATCGTTACAAAGTTATTACTGCTAAGATATTCGGTCGGTTACGGCCAACTTTGCTTCCTCGTACAGGAAGCTTTGTTTCGTTAGAAAAAATTGTTGACAACATTTTTATCTCAGAATGCTCAATAGTCCAACACGTCGAGAAAAGTCATTAATATATAATGTCTGCATGTGTGTGTGTGTGTGTGTGTGTGTGTTTGGATTCCTGTTAGCACTGTGTCAGCCTGAAATTTGGTACCAAAAAAAAGTGTGGGTAGACAAAGGATAACTTCAAATTTGGAGCAAATCCGTCAAGTGGTTTAAAAAGTATGACATTTCAATTTTTTTTAAATTACTTAACACGATCTAACCTCCTTATTTAAAAAGATATTGGGCTTAATTTCGGTCGACGAGTGGACTATGATAGATAGATAATTGGTACCAGATTTTAAACATAACAAATTGATTCGATATTAAATTTGCCGAATTTTCTGAAAAATTAGTATTCTCATACTAGTACGAGCTTATTATATTTGCTATAACCATAAAATATAGACGTTCCTCCTGGGAATTATATTAATGGTTGATCCAACTATTTTTTTATATTTGCTATAACCATAAAATATAGACGTTCCTCCTGGGAATTATAGTTTATAGTTAGATTATCGTCAGTCCAAATATATTATTTTTTAAATTACCACATTTTTCCCTCAGTGTACCGTTGTTACTGCGAAGCAATCGCGTTTCTGCCAACGGTTTTTTTACACTTCCGACTGCAGCAACGAAAACGATCCACAAAACAACCGTCTTTCCACCTGCACCAGGGTGGTTTTATAGTCGTTCAGTGGTAAATGGTGCGGCCAAAGGCAACCGGTGGTTTCGCGGTAGAAAAGTGGTTGTCGCTACGGTTGCCTAATCTGACAGGGCAGTCAGAAATGAGTTACGTGCGACCGAATGTAACGACACGTTGACGGTACAACGTGCTGAATGTGGTCCTGTGACCTAGAATGTGATACTAGTGACCTAGAGTTTAATTAAAAATCGTTACACTAAAAATAGGAATTGAGCTTACAACATAATTAGAATTCACCCTCCGCATGACTTCTTATTTATTGCCAATCGTGTTCTCGCCTCATTTTCACTAACCTGATTCGACGCCTCGCATGTTGAAAGTTCTAAATAATACTAAAACAATTTTCGAAAAAACATATATCTGCAAATATTCATCAAAACTATTAATATTACAGGACCTTATTCGTATAAATTCAGCTGCACATTACAAAAAAAATAGTGGCACTTAAAAATAAAAATGGATGTTTCACCCTCGATTCGAAAAAATGTATCTCCTCCTACAATTTTCATCATTCTGACCTGCTGACTTTTTTTTCGTGATTTGCATACTATTCTCAACAATCCAGCGTGACAGATTTTTTAGAAATTTTTTTTGCTATACTAAAAAATTGACAGTGCTGAAAAATCGATTTTCTTCATTCGGTTCAAAATATGTTAAAAATACTAAGAAAAGGCATCCAGGAGAATTTCCATGGGATTATTTCCAATAGCTAACTCTTGTCCCCCTCCCCTTTCGTAGTAGTAGAATCTCACTGATCATGGAAATGATTGGAGAGATTGAGAAAAAAGTGACTGAATTGACAGAGAATCCCTGATACACGCCTAGCTCGATCCTAGCACTGTTACAAAGAAATCAAAGGATACACTAGAGTCAGGTAGAGATCTAGATAGGATTCATGTGAAATTCCTTGGTAATGGGGTGCGTGGCAGTAATGGTGGCACGAAGTTACGACCTTGACTATCCGTGTATCTTATTTCGCTAAACTTTATTCGCCGAGAGATGGTGGAGATCGGAGTACCGTGCAGGGATTACGGAAGAGGGGGTTAGAGAAATCGTTAGATCCACCCTTGGGAGCTATAAATCCTACGACTCCAGTGAGTAAGTAATACGAGCTCGCACGTATACGGTTTCACCTATAATTCTAGCTGGTTGGCAATTAATTTAGTTTGTAAGGAATATTCAGCGCGCGAGACTGTGGCATTGCGCCGTAACCGTCCAGGGGGTGTGAGATGAGGGCATCTTTGTAAGCTATATAGTTAAATAGTTTGCACTCAGGCTATACGTATGTTTTATGCCGATATTTCGGAATTTGGGATTATTTTTTTCCATTCTTACTAGTGATGCCGCGAGATGACACGAGACGAGAATCTGTCATTTCTCGTCTCATCTCGAGTTGGCGAAAAAAGAATCTCGTCTCGTCTCGGAGAAACGCCGAGAAATCAGTCTCGTATCGTCTCGAAATGTTTTTTCGAGACGCAGTCTTGTCTCGTCTCCTCTCGTCTCGACAATTTTTCGAATTTTCTCGAGACGCAGTCTTGTCTCGTCTCCTCTCGACAATTTTTCGAATTTTCTCGCGACGCAGTCTCGTCTCGTCTCGACAATTTTTCGAATTTTCTCGAGACGCAGTCTTGTCTCGTCTCCGTTCGACAATTTTTCGAATTTTCTCGAGACGCAGTCTCGTCTCGTCTCCTCTCGACAATTTTTCGAATTTTCTCGAGACGCAGTCTTGTCTCGTCTCCTTTCGACAATTTTTCGAATTTTCTCGAGACGCAGTCTCGTCTCGTCTCGACAATTTTTCGAATTTTCTCGCGACGCAGTCTCGTCTCTCCTCGACAATTTTTCGAATATTCTCGAGACGCAGTCTCGTCTCGTCTCCTCTCGACAATTTTTCGAATTTTCTCGAGACGCAGTCTCGTGTCGTCTCTTCTCGACAATTTCTAGAATTTTCTCGAGACGAGATGTCGTCTCGTCTCGCCAATTTCTCGAATTTTTTTGAGACGAGATTTCGTCTCGTCTCGCCAATTTCTCGAATTTTCTCGGGACGAGATTCTGACTCATCTCGGCAATTTATCGAACATGGTGCAAATGGTCCGCGATTTTTTATCGATTTCGGCAACTAGCGTTCCCGCTGAACGATTATTTTCGAAGGCGGGACTAATACTCCGCAAACACCGAAGTCGCTTGTGGAGAGAATCCGCGAGGAGCTTGCTGTGTCTCAACGACTGGTTGAGTTGAAGTATCGTTCCTCGAATTCAAGATAATATGAATCTGAGTGGATAATTTAATAATTTAATAACCGTTTTCTGAACGAAATGAACTGTTCGAAAATATATCCGTCTACGTTCTTAACCAGGGCTGGGCAAAATACATGAAAATACTTAAAATACAAAATACTTCAGGTATTTGAAAATACAAAATACTTTCGGTGGTTCAATCCTTTGGTACTTGAAATACATTTCTGAGTACTTTTTTAAATACTCTTTAAAAACCGTGTGAAATTAAATTCCAAGGCATTGTGCATTTATTAGATGTGGTAGTAATTGTTCAATGTTGCATAACATACTTCATGCATGGTTATTCATTTGTTAGTTGAACTAAATTGATGAATTAATCGCTTCAGAGACGTTTTTGAAACATTTTTCCGCTTACGCAATTGACTTCAGTACATGAAGACATTTTTTTTAAATACGATTTTTCAATGTTTTAGAACATTCGAAACACGTTTGAATAAAAACAAAGCTTCTTGAGCAAGGAAAAGTTTTTTTCTTCTTCATAAAAGAAGCTTTCATCAACAAACCCCTTCGATTACTGAATTGAATTATCACACATCTAAATTGATTTTATGAGGAAGCAAAGGTAACGTTATACGTTAACGTCTGAACGCTACAAGTGAAAGTTTATTTATTTATATTCCAATGTTTAAATTCTCGATATCACTCCGAAAAAAATCAAAGAGGTAGACCAATATATGAATCTTATGACCGTGAAAAACTGTTTGAATTTAGATAAAAAATCCAACTGAAAAAAAAAATATGTTGAATTTTTTCAGGAACTTAACACCGTTAATTTAGTTATTGGAGTGACTTATTGTCGATCAAAGGGAGAGAGTGAAATGTATTTTTAAAAACCTAAAATAATACATTTCGCTTGTTAAAAACTTATGTTAAATTTCAAGTTTCAAATTTAACGTGAACTTGGTAAATATTACAGAAATTTTCCGAATATATAGGAAATACGTTGCAAAACATAGCAACGTATTCTGTATTTCATAAAGTACTTAAAATATCTGAGAAGTATTTCAGTATTTCAATTACGTATTTTAAATACTTCTTCCAAAATAATCGAGACTTCTCCATTTGTCGCCCGAGAGTCTCGGCGGTCGAGACGTATTACTCGTCTCGTTTCGAGATGTCGAGACGAGAATATAATTATTCGAGACGAGAAATTTTTCGTCCCGGCGGCATCGCTAATTCTTACTTACAATACTTTTGAATATGAAGAATATACGACCGTGAAACAAGAAAGTTTTGTTATAGTCATTCGCGTTGTGTATTTTACTTCAACTAGCTCTACGAAAGGTGAAAGTCCAAATACTTCATTTCTCCATTTTCCTCATCACGATTGACATGCATTCTCTTTTGATTTTCTGTCCATCGTTTCGAACGGATAGAAAATTTCCCGAACAGGGCAGAGAAACGGTGAAGGAACCTCAGAGACGAATCGATTATTTATCGTTCCACTTTCACTTGATAGCCATCACGAATTTGAGATGGTCGAATGATAACTACTTGTTAACACAAAAGATTCAGAACCCGAGGACTATATTTCTCTCGGGCAAATCAATCGCCGTGAACGGGATTCGGAATATATTATTCCATCATGAAGTGACGGGTACATTACGAAACTTTCATAAATCGACAATTGATTTATTAGCTCTGATACTTTCGAAGTTTTTATCACCGAAACGAAAATCGTTGAAGAAGGATCAAGTGAATTTATAGAGCTGTTAGAGTGACAACCTCGTTGAAAATGATCAATGACTTCTTACTGATTGTGTTGTACTATTTCGACGTTGTTTTTCTACGCTATAAACACAGTTATACGTTTGAAACTAGTTTATGTCATTATATGCGGCAGTGAGTATTTGCAAGTGTTAGTGAGCGCGTCAAGTAATTGTCCACTTGGCCTCCAGAATTTGTACTTCAATCCTAAGAAAGACTTGGCAAAAATTTGCATTCGCGTAGGCGAGCAATTAAACTTCGGTTCACTTTGTGCTAAAACTGGGCCTTTATCCCTAAGTAAAAAAAAATGATGTGAAGATTGTATAAACATTATTTATGAAGATTTACATAGAAGCTGTATACGAAAGTGGACATATACATTTCCCATATATTGTATACAATACATATAAAGATTCTATAAAAATTTCTACAATTTAACACAGGACTCGCTAAAAATCCACATGTTTAACACAGAAATCCCCCCCCCCCCCCTCAACCATGCAAAATACCTCGGAATTTATATTGACCAAAAGCTAAACTTTAACTTACACCTTCAAAATTGTAAATCGAGAATGACATCTAGAGCTTCACACTTTAGATGTATCACATTCAAGAACCGAGAACTGCACGTGAAGCACCTAGCAAAAATGTATAAAAGCATATGTCGACCGATAGTTGAATATGGGCACCCTATTTTCCTCAATTGTAAAGAAAACGCCCTGAAAAAAATAAAAACCGCAGAAACGAGCGCAATTCGGCGATTAACCCGCATCCGAAACCCGAATAATCCTCTATATAACCCACGAAACACCCTTCTCTATGAGACTACAGGCATTACTCCGATAATAACCCGATCTAAAGAACTTTCCAGACATTTTGCCCTCAAACAATTAGAGAACATCCAACCACTCTGCAGCCTACCGCAACAAAATGTAGCTAGAAAGACTAAATTCCCCACACACACCACTTATCAACTCCTAGAAACAATGCGTAATGAAGAAATCGCTGATAATTATTAAGTACTAAATGTAACTGTAATAAAATAGAATTCCTCTTAAAAATGTTGAAAATTTATGTTAAAAAAAAAAGAAAACTCATACAAAAACTAGAAGCATGGGCTGAAGGACTGCGGTCGATGGCCCATTGACAATATTGTTAATTAATAAGGTTAATCCTAAGCGATGTACTCAATCAAATTCTGTCATGTATTGTCAATAAATGTTCACTTACTACTACTACTTCTACAATTTCTACGATCTACGATTTCTACGGAAATCATTTTAAAAAATCTGCAGACTATATATAAATTCTATATAAATGAAATACAGTGTATAGTTGTTCTATATGCCCATTTTTTCATACAGACTATATATACTGACTTGTATATGATTTTTTCATATAGGTCTACTGAATGCACTTCTTATTGGAACCTCCTGAACATACTGACTGATAATATATACGGAGAGAAATGTTTGGGATTCTCTCCCAAATTTATTTAAAAATCAACAGTTATGTTGTAAAACTGCCATTTATGCCTAAAAGTTTGTGGAGCATTAGAATCGGTATCTCACAGTACTACAGACGAGAATATGTATTATTTTCATAATTCGCGTACATAAATGTTGGAAGTTATCGGCCGACGCATATAAAATATATGAAGATGATTTCTTACAGACAACTCAAAATTGACTTGTAGCTTATGCAAAGTTTAGAGTAATGTAAACAGCTACTCAGTGAATAAAAAACCTTAATTTTTTGAGGTCCCATGTGGAACAAATATGAATAAGATAAAGATGTAAGGGTACGAATATTTAATTTGAAAAACCTATGATAAACCACGCGAAACAAAGAGGGCACCACTTTATGGGCTGCTCTTCCGAAATATTAATTGTCGTGTCGCGCATGTTCGTCACAATAAACAACGGTGAAATCGCCCAATATCGATCGAAAATCGCTTTCTTTCGCTCTGAAGACGTCGAACCGTCTACATCGAACACTATCTCTGACTGACGGGAGGAGCGAAAGTTTTTCTGAACGACAATCCCTACGATCGAGCGTGGCCGGCTGATCAATAATAAAACATTTTGATAGTGTCTATCTTTCACAAGTTCTGCGAGCCCCAGAGATTTTTTTGAAAGAGCCAACGTGGAAGCCTCTTCAACAATCTCGAAAATGAGTAATCCATAATTATTGTAAAATAAAAACGCGCGCACGTGTAAAGAATTATGTATGAAGATCGCTTTCTTTTGCTCTGGAGACGTCGAACCGTCTACATCAAACACTATCTCTGACTGACGGGAGGAGCGAAAGTTTTTCTGAACGACAATCCCTACGATCGAGCGTGGCCGGCTGATCAATAATAAAACATTTTGATAGTGTCTATCTTTCACGAGTTCTGCGAGCCCCAGAGATTTTTTTGAAAGAGCCAACGTAGAAGCCGCTTCAACAATCTCGAAGATGAGTAATCCATAATTATTGTAAAATAAAAACGCGCGCACGTGTAAAGAATTATGTATGAATACAAATGAGTGAACAAAAATTTGTATGTGCTACATAGAAATGCTACGGCAAAAATAATTATATGCAAGCAAAACAAATATCATGTAAAACATTAATGATCAAATGCGCTTTAACCCGCCATAAATATAAATCTATCAATCAATATGCCGAACTCAATAAATATCGAAATTTAAATTTTATTGGTTCTTATAATGTTATATTTCATAATTTTTTTTTTCAATACCAACTCCATTATGTCAATTATTCAAAAATGCAAATAAATATTTCTTACACTAAATAAATTAAAAGCAAACTAATAAATAACATATATAGAATTTTATTACAAGTGGGCGTGTCCAATTGGACCTGTACTGGGCTTGCGTTGGTGGCCAGTCTCTTAGAAATGGAACGTCAACAAAAACAACCACTGGCTGATTGCTGGACAACTACTTGATGAAAATTTAGGCCCAGTACTGGCAGATGTGTACGGCCGTGTACTGGCGACTAATGATGTCCAGGAATGGTGACAAGCACGGCCAGTATCGGATAAGCGATAGCGAGAAATATTCGGTATACCCGTCAAATAATTCGGGTTTGTTATATTGGCTATCCATGTTAATTAACTTTTCATAATAGACGGAACTATTGCATGGTTAATGTATTGACGAAGCCGATAGTTATGGTAACAAACTTATGCCCAAGTAACAAACTATTAGTTGCCTTAAGTAAATATTTTTTCCGTGTATGCATGCACAAAAAATCGTTAAGTGATTTAATCAAAAGTATTTAAACGCCCGCAATAAATTAATGAAATTTCTCGAAAGGAGAATATAAAAACACAAAACATTGTTTGAAAAAAATGACCACAACCGATCTTCGCGGAAATCGGTAAAATGACTAAAAATAAAATTTTAAGATTTTGCTTAAACAGAAGCTTTAAAGCGCTTGAAATTCGTGTACATTTTTTATCGTGTTAGTACTTCAAACTTAGTCCTTTTAGGAGTGATTGCAACAATTTGAAATTACGGGTGGCTGACGTACGCCTTCATATGTTTCCTGACTTGACGTTTTGTACTGTCAAACACTGTATCATTGAACCTACCCTAGCGAACCATGCGACCATGACCATACTTGCGATTTTCTGGATGTTCGCTTTTGAGGTCGTTAATCAAGAAAACGATTATACTGGGCGTTTTGAGGTCGTTTGCATGATTATTTTCTGGCACAAAACGACCGGTCGTTTTAAGGGGGACAATACGGTCGTTCGATCTGTTAGGGTAGTGATATCAATACGTTGGATCAAGCTGAAGTAAAGACTCTATACATAGTCGGGATATACAAACGTGGGCTTGCACGACACATTAAGATCATAATGTTAAACGACAGTGACATAGCGTAAGGAATGTCGAGACTGTATAACCAACCCTCGATGTGTGCAGTTTAGATCACACATGCGTGTATATCTCAAAATCAGAATGCACACATGTACGCACAAGCGCGTTTACTAAATCTGATTTATAACAAATTTAATGTAGAAATGAAGGTTTATGCGAGTGCCGGTTCTAGTATCGGCTTATGCGAGTAATACGGCGATAATAATGCATCGAGCGAACCGTGCCGACGACGCAGCATTGAGTATAAAGTTCTGCTCGTGCACACTGACATTGACAAACCGTCAGGAATGTTTTCACGCATTTCAACGTTAAGTCGCGCATGACACTGCTATTAATACCGGCATCTGAGTACAGGTATCGAACCAGTCTGCACTTTCTTGATCCGGACGTGCGGTATATCACAGAGAAATTACATAAATTTTATTATGAGGAGAAATATTTTCATGCATACACGGTGAGAAATTGTTGTTAAGTTTGAATTGAATTAAAGTTCTAGCTATTAATATTTAATAGAAACTATTTGGTCTTGATAATATTTTGGTGACTTCGATAATTTTATTCTGTAAGTTTGATAATATTTGCAGTAATAAAAAAAGTCGAGTGTGCAACAAATTGTGGTATTCGGTGTTCGGATAGTATTTTCGGAAAATTCAAATTAGTTTTATTTAATATATACCATATTAATGTGTATTATTAATTTGTTTGTTGTGGGCTATAAAATTCTACACATTTCCATCTTTCAGAAATGTGTGTATGATGAAACTGTCCTACGATAGAGCCGATTGAATGAAGATTTTTGAAAATTCCATTATCTCAAGAGATTTCTATTTTATCGTATTGAAACTTAGTGAAGTTTTTATAATAACGAAACTAGATTTACAATACAGGAAAATTACAATACAGGATATGACTATTAAAAAGTTAGTTTAAGAATATTATCGGAAAATTAATTCACATATGTATATTAATTTCACCATACAATGATTGGTATTTAAAAAATATGATGGGTGGTAGAATATAAAAATTAATATACTTTCTATATTAAATTTACGCAACAACAGTTAAATTTTTAAACCATGAATTGAATATTTATAGATTGAAGTCTATTAAAATCGCATTACAGTAAAATAATGTTAGGATACAAATTTGTAAATGTAATTTACATTTTTTTTCAGTCCTAAAATAAATCTCTCTATTCAGATTCCAGATATTTTCAAAATATCACTTGGATTGAGAAGACATGGGTTGAGTATTATTTTTCACAATCCCGTGAAGAAAATTATTAGGGATGCCCTAAGGTAAACTTAGGGCTCTACCGGGCTTTAATATGGACGACCTAAAAGGGACGACCATATCACTCTCAATTGAAACCCTGATAAGGTATTTCTAGGTTTCCATGGCGAAGGATTTGACAGGGTAACACTTAAGGGCCCAGTCAGACTTAAACATGGCACCAAGTAAACAAATCAATAATAATTTTGCCAGATAAGGTTGTCACAAGGCAATTCAAGGTTTCCATGGCGAAGTTTGATGAGGGCTCGATGGGGTAATTACTTAAGGGCCCAGTCAGACTTAAACATGGCACCAAGTAAACAAATTAATATTAATTTTTCCAGGTAAGGTTTTCATAAGGCAATTCTAGGTTCCCATGGCGAAGTTTGATAAGGGCTCGATAGGGTAATCACTTAAGGGCCCAGTCAGGCTTAATCATGGCACTAAGTGAACGAATCAATAATAATTTTGCCATGTAAGGGTTTCATAAGGTAATTTTAGGTTTCCATGTCGAAGTTTATTGAGGACTTGATAGGGTAATTACTTAAGGGCCCAGTCAGGCTTCATCATGATACCACGTAAACTAATTAATCATAATTTTGCCAAATAAGGATCTCATAAGGCCATGGTGAAGTTTAATAAGCCCTTGATAAGTTAATTAATTAGAGGCCCAGTAAGACTTAACCATGGCATAAAGTAAACAAATCAATAATGAATTTGCCAGAAAGGGTGTTATATGGCAATCCAAGGTTTCCATGGCAAAATTGGTGGTCGCCTATCCAACAAATGACCACTGAAGTCACCATTCTAATACTGGCCCTTAGGTTAGTCAGACAGTCACGCATCTAGATATGAAAGAACTAATTCGCGCAAACAATAAAACAACTCTATTCGATATAACCAATTTCTGTATAAAAAATTACTGAATGTGCTTTTATTGGTACACATCAGACGCAGTCATGTAAATCTATCAAGTTCTGACTATATTACATTAATTTTATTTCATATTTCATATTACAGTCATTCAAATAGACGAAAAAATTGCATATTCATATGATTTGAATTGTTTTTTTAGGGTTTTAGGTTCGATTCCCGTCAATGTAGAAAAAAATATTAATATGTTTTTTCAGCGATTAATATGTGTCATCGTGTAGATAAAGACGAAGAATCTCATTAAAAGTGCAACATTACTATACTATATATTTCTAAATGAAATTTTTTTATTATTTTAGTAAGGACTTAAAAGGGCAGTCTTTAAAGGCCCCTAATCTTCAGCCTTTAAAGGCCCCGTAAAAAAAGCGTGACCGTCCTTTAGGAAACCCTATAAGTCTTCCACATAAGGCCCCTAATATAATTAGGGAAAATAAATCAGGGCCTTTGCAAAACCCTGATAAGATTTCTTCACGGATCTTATTATTGCTGAGGTAGAGACAACCAATCACGGAAGAGCTATCTAGCACTGTTGCGCTCGCTCACGCTAATTCGCGTACGCACTAACGCACGATTACGCGATATGGATATTCGACCACACGTGACTCGCACGCTCGCTTTTTACGACCCTTGATTACGCAAGAGCGTCATGTCCGTACGCTCACCGTGCTGCTAACAATTTCCCTTGGGCCCCCTTTACTTCTTCCTCATATCCTTCTTTTCCGTCTACCGGTTACACCATAAATGCCACGGAAATTACTAAAGTCTGTAATTAACCGTGGAAGTGCCGCCTTGTCCCTGCTCGACGCGTTAGATTAACTTGTTTTCACCATGACAAAAGTATATCTGTTAGAATCGCGCATGCCATCTGTAAAACAGACAACTTCAACTTCAATAACAGCCAGTTCTTATTTTTATCTTATTACATCATTGTCTGTTTTCCTTTGGAAATTTAAATTCAACATTTTTTTAGTTTCGGGTTCAAAATGGTCCTTCTTAGCTACCGTTGGAAGAAAAACCGTTAAATAATTTTTCATCATATAGCTTGTACTATTACCTAAGCTGCACGTGCAGATAAACGTCATTTGATGATTTACACGCAGAAAAGTCACGCATTAAATCGAAGTCTAAGGTAAACAGAAATAAAAAGGGGCAATTCGGAATATCGATAAATTAATAATGTATATATCCATTTCTGCCATTCAATATGCCGAAGTGCTTGTCGCAAGGCCGCAACCTTGCAAGTGACAAAAGTGAATAAATTTATTCGGGTAAATAAATCCTCATATACATTTTAATAAATGATAATTAAATATATGTATCAAATTACAATCGTATTTTAGTAATCGCTCCTCCTTTTACCACAAGCTTCCAAGGATTCATTGAATCCCGAATATATTTGTTACTGTTTTATTTGTTTATGAACGATGAGAATGTCAAACTTTTGTAGCTTCTGCGATGACTTAAGCCCTATCTGTATGAAAACGATTCCCATACTATTATTGTATATATCCCATATAGTATTGTGCGTGTGCGTACTTATAATTCATTTTCACTCGATAGTATGGGGAGATTTCCCATGCTGCCGGAATATTCCCAATTTGCTATGTTGTATGGGGTTCTTCTGTTTCTATAGAGACTGTGACCAAAAAATTCTCTTCGTGTATCGTGTTCTACAGGAAAAAACAAAATCAGGGAAGATATAGGATATTCTAGATAGTTTCCGGTCCGTTCGTCCTTATTATATTTCCACAAAGAGGAAGTATGCGCTTATTTATTTATTTATTTATCTATTTATTCGCAACAAGAATGCAAAGTAGAATTTTGCACATTGCATCCTCATCATTTTTCGCTTTTTACAAAGTCCATGAGGAAGCCAAAATTGATTAGCATACTTCTTCATAGAGGTAACTTTGTAGAAAGCGAAAAATGATGAGGAAGCAATGTGCAAGATTCTACTTTTTTTGGTTATGTCAACAACTAGGTGGTTCTGTCATCTATTCGTTGATTGCTAACTAATCGATAAGTCAACCGAATAATTGATTTATCGCCCCAGTAAAATTATTTATTCCCATAAACAACTAAACGCTGGACCAATAAGCTGTACCTTATCGACCCGGCTAGTTTTATCTAAATTCACTTGGAATCCATAGAAACAATTTTTTTTTTTTTCATGTAACGCCATAGGGACATATTCTGTTCTATGATTGGCACTTTCAGCCCCGAAAGTATGGTTAGCTTTGACAAACGTAAGGAATCATAAGGAAGCAATGTGCAAGCTATTGCTTTGAATCCATTTCAGAATTTATTACGAAAAACGACGAAATAATATGGGAGTAGACGTAATAAGAGTATGCTAATTACAGTAACTCGGTAGGTAACATTAAGTGGCGGACGCGTTCGAAAATAACGTGATAGTGGAGAAAATCTTGGGTGGCGCGTATCTAGTCCTGTTTCGTAATAAAAGTCCCACGAAGTTATTGCAACAATGGTAACACAATAGGAGCGATGTATACGCTACCGTGTACATACAGATCTATATAGTTGCATATATATATATAATCCTTACTATATAGCAGTATGTATATATATATATATGTATATACATACATATATACATACTGCTATATAGTTAGTATTGTATACGTTCGATGTCAAAACTTCGTCGGAAAAGATGAATATCTGATATGGGAATTCCTCGCGTGTGAATGTCGACACCGCGAGAGAATCTATTCGCTTGCTATAGCTCACAAAAGTGGCGTGTACTACATATCTGTACGCCGTTGGGAGGACGAACGCACGATCCAGAGAAACGCTTCATGTTGTCATATGTAGGAGTATTAGGAATAATTCAGAAAAATATGAATATCGTTATAGATGATAGACCGCAGGAACATTCAGAGTTCCCACGTCGACATTTTGACAAAATCTAATAAAAAAGGATTGCATTCTTGCATTATTAGTAACAAGACTGCTCTAAACATTACTCTTAAAGATAGCTGCCTCGATACGTGCTACTCAAATCGGTGCTAAGTTTTGAGAACCGTTTCTACAAAATTATTAGGTTAAATTGACGGTTCTATAAACTCAATCAGGCATCAGAATGTGGTCTTAATTTATTTATAAATATTGACAAGCACGACGTTCCATGGGATATTTGTGTTCCTGAGTCACATATTAGGAAAATCGTTAGTATTTGTCCGATTATGACGAGCAATAGCTCATTTTGTTGATTGGAAGATACTTCAATGTTTTAACATGGATTGTAAGACAATCCAGGCGAGAATCCTGGATGGATTCTACTATCAGATAGCTGAGATTCGCGAATCATTCTGGGAAGAGTCCGGGATGATTCCAGGATGAAATCTTCGCAATCCGGGCAGGGTCCCGGATAGAATTATTGACTTCGGGATCAGATTGAAAACCGAAGTCATCTGAAGATCTTTTCGTGACTCTCACTCAAACTGTAAAGTTTCCATCCGAAACTTTTTCCTAGACATCATATTAGATTCCCTTTGAAACTTCAGCCTCGACTGTTTTTTTTCTGCGTGGGTAACTACTGAATGATAACTCCGACCCAGGACTAGTAGATGTGTACCGACTCAGCCCTGGGGGCCAATACTGTCCAGAAATGGTAACAAATACGGCCAGGATCGGCCAAGCGTCAGCGCGGAATACTTGGTATAATTAATTGACTAATTAATGAAAAATTAAAAACAATATTCATTCTAACGGGCAATCTCCAATAACATTGCCAAATTTTATAATTGAAAAAAAAAGGAAATAGTTCACAGATATAATTACTTCTATAGCTTTCGGAAAAGTGATATAAGCGGGATATGAACCCAAGACCCACACAACCTACCTAAGCTCCATGCATAATGATGTCCGCCATATGGACTCGCGTGAAAACCACTGCCTGCTCGGAGTTCTACCTTACCGACACGCAATAATCTCTTCGATTGATATCGACGGAGTTAATGTGTAGGAACGACAGGTATTGGAAAAGTTTTTGTTGGATTGGTTGTGTGGGACTGAAACGTCTTGTATTGCCCCTGTGGGGTATCGGATTGTGTAGTAAAGAATGTGTTGGATTGAAATGTGTAGGAACGACATGTGGAGGAAAAAGCGCGAGAAGATTAAAAATGTGAGAGCAACCTGGCGTGTAGTATCGGCACTGTGGAGAAACGCATGTGGTGGATCCGTGCTGTGGTGGCAAGAAATGTTCGGGATAGAAGGGCTCTGGGACATTTAAATTTTCCCATCAAGCCATAAGATCTCTCCTCATTTTCGAAAGTCGTCAGCTCTAAGCGGACAGAGCATAATACAACGGCAGCAATAATTCCTCTATCCGCAACACTCTGTCTTAATTTTTGGATCGCTCCGGCGAGGTGGATGATCTCGCCGGGAAATTCAACCTTCATTTGGCATCCCCTCCGCCTAAAGGTGAGGAATTGATTTCACACCCCTTCATGATCCTCACTTCCTCGGGGCTAGTACTCGTCTTTGGGAACGGACAGCACGTCGACAGTAACGAGGATGCAGCCTGTTCATTTTCTTGATTTCATCGATGGTCGAATTCTTGAAAAGGCCAGTGAGGAGCCGAAGCTTACAAAAATAATTGTGAAACTTAGACTACAATTAAATAAATTAATGGCAAACATAACAAAACTTGACATAACTTAACCCTAATTTTTGCCCTGACAAGAGTTTGACAGCGGACGTAGTGCGATAATTCGGCCTAAAGCTTACGACAGCAGCTTTGGTGGTGTGCAGAAAAACACCACGTAACAGAATTAACCAAACAACGGCGGCAGTTATTCCGTCGTCTTGAGTCTTAAATTCGCCATTGGAGCCCAAGTCACTATAACAGCTAATGTATATAGTAATAGTACATGTATATTTGCATAATACGGTTTGTGTGATGTAAAGAAAAATCGGAATAACCTAAAAGGAAAAGGAACCTGCAGGAAGAGATCTTCATACAGTGGAGTTATTGCAGTAGAGTTTTTTAACCCTATCCTTCGAAGGATGCAAAGTCGATGCTGCTGCTACTCCGCGCTACCGGTCGAGAGATTTACGAAGCTTTCTCTCTACAGTTGAGCCGGTGAATTGCAAATCGCGAAGGTTTCTCGTCCGCGCGAACATACCATCCGTTTTTTTTCTCTTTCCTTCAAGCTGTATCCTTATAGCTCAAGTCTGAAGAAGAACAAAACGAAGATTCAACCCCTCGCAGGGTTACGATTCTTGGCAGTACTAGAATACTCACCGGGTCTATACAGCTGAACTTCGACCCTCAGCATCAACGTGCAGTATGCCGGGTAATCATAGACTTGACCTATAGTCGTACTATTGTAAGTGCAAATAAATCTTGAATACCAAAAAGTCGTCATTCTTTTTCTTATAAAATAAACATTAATCCGCAAAAATACTCTAATGTTTACTATGAGAAAAGCGCCCTCGCATTGATATCACTCCTTGAAGTGATTTTTAGTTCTTATTTCCTGTCAGTAAATTAGATATTTTCATGATTACAACTCTTGACAACTGCGTGCACTTCTTGATTAGATATATTCATGTGACTATCGAATGTAGATGCTGTTGATTGTTAGCGACGTTAGCGCTGTACACGGCTATCATCGTTAAAAGGATCCAGTCACCGAAGAAAAAGTCGTGAGAAAAAACATTCTGTAAATGATACACTTCTTTAAAAAAATCTTACATTGGAACCTTATTCAATACATATTATATATTATTTTAAATTATTATAATTTTGGTTTTAATTATTTTAAATTATTATAATTTTGGTTGGTGTTGTGAGTTGGTGATGTGTAGAGTTGGATTATGTAGTCTGCGTATTCCAATTTTGTAGAGTCGTGCAGTGGACCAGAAAAGTGTCAAGTAGGAAGTCAAATTTATCACTTTTAGATGAAAGAAAAACAAATTTCAGAATCCGATGTCTTACTTTATCTGTCGAAGGGAGCATTCGAGATTGAATATAGAAACTTTTATTTCAGGTTTTTATGCTATGGCTATGATTATGAATGTCTAAATGAATCTTTCTCTATTAACATATCACTAAGCAATTGGTCGCAATAAATTTGATTTTTACTGCATTCAGAATGCAAACTATCAAGAGGCTTATAAACTGACTTTAGTATTTCGGCATATTTCGACTTTAATAGTGCATGTCGTTTTCAAGAAAACAGTTATATTAATCTGGTGAAAAGTGATCTATGGTTTGTATCATTTTCCAAAAAAGTTGTGGGCCAACTTTGTTTGAGATCGTAGGTCCTGTTCAATATCTATTTTTACACATACATATTTATGAAATTTTTTATTTAAATAAATGTAATTTTCCACTTATCATTAGAATTATATATCGCCACTGAGTCTTTGTAAAAGTACACGGAAAAAAATGCTTGGTTAGAACAACCAACCGCTTGGTTATATATACGCCAGCTGATTAATTGGTTAGGACGACCAAGTTATTGGTCAGCGCCACCAAGCTCATTGTAATACAACCAATAACTTGATTGGCATAACCAACACTTTGATTGGTCCAACCAATAAATCGGCTGGCGCATATTTAAGCAAGCGGTTAGTTGTTCCAACCAAACCTTTTTTCCGTGCAAGAGTATTTTTCGCAATCAAATGGGCTTTGGACTGTGGATATCCAAACAGTAAGGTATTACTGCATATACATGTTCTGTTCGGATCAAACGCCTCATACAATTCCTGTCGAACTTGACTCACGTTAAGTTCATTAAGAAGACCCAGCCACCTTAAAAAGTCATAAAGTAAAAAACTGTGTAACTTATACACTCATTTTGAAAAGTCTTGAATTAGAATTTCATTGAATACATGGCAAACATTATAAATTTATCATTTTGTACAGACATACCAGAAAAGTGTGAGGTAAAATGTCAAATTTCTCACTCGTTTCGCTTTCAAACCAAACCGGTCAACATATTTTAGTGTTCAGTGTTTTATTTTATCTGTCAAAAAGTGCATTCTTGATTAACATGGAAATCTTCATTTTAGGTTTTTATCACAAAGCTATGCTTTCAAATGTGTAAATAATTGTTTTCCTTTTTTCTATTAAAATATTACCAGATACTTGTTTAGAATAAATCTAATGTCTACAGCATCCAAAATTGCTATATCCAATCTAAAATGTAGCCTACGACAGATAAAATGAGGCATCGAATATCAAAATTGGTTTACCGGTTTGGTCTGAAAGCTACGGAAAGTGAAAAATTTCACTTATGACCTCACACTATTCTTATGCACATCTTCAAAAAATTGCAGATTTATAATGTTTGTTATGTTCTTGATGAGGTATGAGTGCAACATTTTTTAAAAGAAGAATATAATTTTTCGACAATTTTATCTTATGACTTCAGTTTGTCGATTTGGTCCCCTTAAATCATAGAAATATAAAAAGGTGAGGAAGATAGAAAACCTCGGTTCATTCAGGAATGATTTTGAATTCACTTCCTATTCCATAAATTTCATAACGAGATATACCACCAGAAGATGTCGCATACGATGCGGAAAGATGCGCGAAAGGGGAAGAAGTGAACTAACGTAATCCTGAAACTGAATTGCTTACAGAATGACATACCGGCTGTTCACACACCGAAAACTCCAGGGCGGTGTTCAGCCTCCGCGGCTTTGCGACTTTCGGCGGATCGACCGGTTTTTGGCGTGCGGCGATTCGGCGGCGGTCGGCCCAATATATTCAGATGAGTAACTTTGCCTCACTCTTACCCTCTCGTTCTCCAGTCTCTTTCTCTCGTTCTGTCTTTCTATCTCTTTGTGTCATGAAGGCGAAGAGAAAGAAGAAGCCTTGAACGGCTGGGTCGTCGAACTACCAGCGCTGGGCCAGCAAGCGAGTACACCGGGTCCGAGACACCGTTGAAAGAGTAGAAACACGCCGTGCAAGAGCACTTCGGGCTCCCTGAAGGCACGTCGTGCGCTCCATGCTGGAGAGTCCGTGGGCTTACAATTTGTGCAAAGCCTTTTTGGTCTTTTTGTACTTGGTTTCTGATTCGAGAAACATCTTTCGAGCACTGCTCCAGGATACAATGAATTGGCTGCTGTGCTTGGAGCGCTCCGCGAAAACCTGGACTCCAGAGTCCAGATTCCACCGTACATTTCTAATAACGGCAGTTAAAAGCGATATATTTCTAAGTAACACAAATAAAAATATTACGTGAAAATAACACGCGAGGAAATATCAGACGCATGAAAATCACAGGATGAAATGTTACGTGTGGAAATTGCATGCATTAAAAAAAAAACAGATGAAAGTATCACACATACAAAACTGTCACTCGTGTAAGGAACATATGCTGTAACAAATTTCTAAAGGAAACCTAAATGCATTTAAAAAAAACTATAGAAGCTAACCTAACATAAAAGGACCTAATGATCAATCGATTCATTTTATCTACGGTAGGGCGTGCAGAAAAGAATAATCCGGGATAGAGTCCGGATTGAAGTCCCGGATGATGTTCGAATTGTTGTCCCAGCTGAAATTTTTCAGCCTGAACGAAGGCCCCAAATGGAATTTAGCTTTTAATACGATCCCGAAGTCTATCCTGAAGTTGAATCCAAAAAAACTTTCCCGGACACCATACGGGATGTCAAGCATTCTCCAGGACACCACATCTGGACGACCGATGAATCAAGAACCATGATAGCCTTACATTGCATATACGAAGTCGTTTCGAACTAAAAACATATGTAGGTGACGTTAGCGCACTGGTTAGCTTTCTCACTCACTATCTGAATAATCCGAGTTTGATTGCCGGTGATCACCATTTATTCTCTCTCTTCGATACTTTGTTAGTCCATCCGCAATGCCAATTTTTACTCTTTCCCAAATCTCTGCCGCGTCATTACATGGCATAGTCCATCTTAGAGTCCAATCAGGATTCTTAACTGGACTATTTTAGACTCTATCCCGAACACTACCCTGGACCATTCGCGAATCTCGACGGTTCAGTCACAGAGAACTACCCTGTTTTAATGTATGCGGCTATTTTCGGTCAATTGTTTTTTAATGATAGAGTTTTTGCGAAACACATTTCGGGTCTGAGACAGTGATCGCTAGATTCAAAGCGCGCGAAACATGCGACTATTCCCGGTCAATTGTTTTTTAATGTGTTTTTTCGAGAAAAATTTCGTTGAGTGTGGCTGCTTGATTAAATAAATTTAATTGATTAAGCAGCTACAGTCGATACTTGTACAGTTTCGGATTCACGACATTTGAATTCGATTTCAATTTCGAGTGTTTCGTCCTGGAGTGTATTTGGCATCCCGGATATCCCCTGGATTGAGTCCTTTCAGGAGTCCTAGGTGAACCGATGGATGTCGGTATAGACTTCGGGATCGCATTCAAAGCCGAAGTCCGTTTAATAATCCATTTGGTACCTCTATCCGGACGAAAAGTTTCCATTCGGGACAACAGCCCAAACATCATCCGGGACTTTAATTCGGACTTGATCCTGGACTATTTTTATTTCTGTGGAGGTATTGTATTTGTGTAAACTTTATGTCGCGGGGAACCATCGTTGTATGTCTAGGAAGAGGATTTGGTTATCTACTCCGACTTCCATGGTGAACCGAATGTTGGGATGTCGTGGATTCGGAAAGGCTCTGAAAATTACGCAGTTTGATTGCTTCATGACTACAGATCGCGAAAGAATTATCTATGCATCCATCGTAGGTATAACCATGCGGATGGCTTTATCGGGGCGTTCTTTAGAACGTTATTCTTTAAATTCTCCATGAATTGTCATTATGGGGATATTGGTGATCCCATTGCAGCTTCTGAAACTCGCTCATAGAATGAACCCTAGAATTTATTGTGCATGTATTACCAAAATCATTTTTTCTAAATATAATTGACACGTCTGTTACAATTATATTTAACTTTATAAGTCAATATACGTGATCTCCAATGATATTCTGCACTCTTTATGGGTATTTTAATGTTGTATCGGTAGCATTACTTGTGATGCGTCAGACGGAATACGATTCATTTGCTCTTTGCTTCTCGTGAAAGCGAGTTTTCTTAATCAGTTTTTACGACTGTGGTCCGAATGGTGAGTATCCTTGCCTCTTAATTGAGTCTTAAGTCTTTCTGTGTGCCATTTAAAATTAAATTAACCGTAAACATACATGTGCGAGGCTTCTCGTATAGTACACTTAATATGCATTTATTGTTGTACTAACGAGACGAGAGTGGAGTATCCCTAAGTATATATTCCAACGATTTCATGGGGTAGCAGTGGCAATTTGTCGAGTCGGGTAGTGCGAGTTAATCCATTCGTTGATCTTGGATATAAGACGGTTGGAGTCGGTTTAGTCCGACGAACAGTAGCAACAGGAATAGAAGGCAGCTGCAAAGAAAGAGAAAGAGAGAATGAGAGAGAGGGTGAAGTAGAGAAGACGAGAAGTATATGTATCCGCAGCACCAAGAGCATCAGCACGTGGTATACGAGAGGGAGTCTAAGTGCAAGATCGGCTATAGTATACCTACTGGTTATAAAATCTCGGACCAGTTCTCTCGATGATCATCCGTTCTACTGAGTTGTTATGTATATAGTACTACTGCAGTCTACGATCTTCTTTTGCCGTGGTGGAAATCTCAGAATAGGTGGGTAGCACTGTACCGATCAACCTTCGCGATCCTCGACAGAATCGATGATTTTATATTCAAGCGGCGGGTCTCCATGGAATTGTCTGTAAAATCCAGGCCAATCAGATTCACCTCAGCTTAGATGCAAATTTCAGTTCGACTTAACAAGCTGTAACCATATACCACGAAGCTACAATACACAAATCGCAGGCTAAGTGAATTCTATCGTGGACATGACTAGTAATTGTTGTTGCTAAAAAAATCTTATGCGTGAATTGAAGATTTAATAGCTCACAGTCTTTTATACCGCAGATTGCTTACATTAGAAAAGTCAGAGTATTTTTTTATTATTTGTTCAAATGTATTTTTCATGTCCAGGTCACTCCACCAATTATTGCAGTGTATTTAAACCGTCTTTCTCAGATACAGCTGTAACTTTGTTAATGTTAAGTATAGCCTCAGTGGAGGTCGCTTAGGTAAAAAATTTTCAGCTTCAATAAAAAAAATCCTGTTATCAGATTCCGAATTTTTCAAGGCAGTGAAAATCAATAAATCACACAAAACAACTGTTCCATTACGTTAATTACAATTCAATTTTTATTTTTACAAAATTAAGAATTTTTCCCATAACATATGTGTATTTCACAGTGGAACCTATACTGCTCATCAATTTCTTCAAGGCTCATAAAAAATTGTATTAAACGAAATTGTTTTTATCATACGATTGATTGAATACTGCTTCAAGAAGACCCTGCTTGCCTGAAAAAGTCGTAAGGAAAATAAATCTTTAAGTGACACCGTCTTTAAAAAAATACTGCTATTCCCGGCTTCAAATGCGGCCCGGAAGTCGGTACTATCGGTTTGGGTAGCAAGAAAAAAAAATTTCACGAAAACAAAGCTTTCTTTATGAGCGAAACAAAAAATGAGCAAAGCAAAAAAAGTGTATCATGAAAGGCGACGCATATCCCGTCGTTTCCATTTTAAAAAAAACATGGATCTTCATGGTGTAGAGCATCACTTTGTCGAGTTTGCGTGATGTCCGGTTGTGATGTTGAGTTCACGGCCTACAGCACCTAGGTGTTGCGTGCTAATGCAGTGTAGATACTTTTTTTATGGTGAGTTAATGCCATAAATAGTTGCGCTGTTTCTAGTCGATGCTGTGAAGAGTTTTGTTGAGAAGAAACTTGCTTTATAGCATTTATAACTTGTCCAGAAACGATGTTCTGTTATAGCGGATGAACGTACATATGTTCGAAATAATGAAAAATATAGAACCGTCGCAAATGTATGACATCGCTACTGCTGGTTGGTAATACTTCGGTCGAGCATTCTCAATATGTGCTAGCTGGGTAAATCAGGAGGGCGCTACAGAATGGTGAACGGGCGGCGACAGAGCTCTCTCGGTACCAGGCGATACAATGATACTTGGCAAACTGCTGCTGGCCTGCCGCTGGACAATGCCTGTACGTCAACCTGCATGAGTTACGAACCGGCTCGGCTCCTCGGCTACTATATCTCGCAGAAGTGCACCAGCAGCATGTCGAGCGTTCTTATGCCGACGAGATGCATGTGTATTACCTTCGACTGTGTATTCGATGTGTGCATTAGGCCGAAAGTGGTGATAGTCAGCCCGACATTGATCGCGGAAGCAAAACTTAACATTTATTACCTAGGCATTTCTTTGCGGATCTTGTGTACACTGGTAAAAATGCAAGTAAATTAATATACAAAAGGGTATAAGATTCAAGATTCCAGTGCATGAATTTCATATTAATATACCTTTATTGTAAATTTGAGAATAGTATAAGAATTTTACGATACTGGTACTTGAAAATTGCAGTACGTGTATATTAACTTGACCATTTATTAATCCGTGAATAATAACTCACAAACGGCTTAGGAAATTTTATAATCAAGTTAGAATTCAATGCACATTTGCAGATTAAATATGCGATTTTAGTTCTTGGAATTTCCTGACTCACATCAGAAAAAAAACGCACCAGTGTCTCGGAAAATGTTAACAAGAGCAACTTCCCGAAGGGTATTGAACTTATAAACTCTGTATATGAAGTCCCACGCGGCATAAAATAGTTCAAGATCGAGGCTCCCATTGAATCTGGACAGTCCGGGCGTAAGTACCAGACGGACTCTCATATGCACTGCGGCTTTTAATACGATCTCTATTTAAAGTCTATCCTGAAGTCCATTACCACACCCTGGACTCCCAATTTCAGTAGCAGACTACATCCTGGTGGACACCTGGACCGGACCATGGACAGACGGTCCATTCTGGAGTGTCAACGTAAACCGCTCGGGTTTGTTCGACCTCAGAACAGCTTTGCAGTCTTATATACGCTGAGGCTATAAGTCACTTACGAGAAATACTTCAGCCGCTCGCCATCTAGCGGAACATTGTGCATCACTGTATTGTATGATGCCAGTAGATGGCGAACAGACGGAACGTCTTTCCCTAGAGTAATAAAGCCTCAGCGTATATAAGACTGCTAAGTTGTCCTGAGTTCGACTACACACGGTGGGTCTTCCAGTTTCCCTGCACTCCCGTGATGAAGCGATACAATATTGTATTATGATGAGTGTCTGCGGACAATCCGTAGTAAACCATGCAACTTCAGAAACGACAAGTATAACTAAAAAATATTTCAAAAATGAACGGTTGACTTGTGCCCGAAAATAATCATGCGAACGCGCTCAAAACGACCAGTAAAGTTGTTTTCTTATATAGCGCCCGCAAAACGACCTCGAAAAGCGACCATCCGGAAAATTGTAAGTACGGTCATTATATCAATTAGCAACCGCAAAAGCGACTATCCAGTAAAATCTCGAGCATTCTGCACCCTGGACATTCTGGATGATTCAAAAAGTCTATCTCAATATCTCGCCTGGATTGCCATGAACCCTATGCAGGATACCAACCGGGACGCAAGTCTGAATGATCTCAAAAATTTGGGCAGTTAGGTCACATATCGGAACTAAACAAGTTGTCCATCCTGGACAACTGGATGGATTCGTCTCACCTCAACTGCCATAGAACTTCGCCAGCCAGACGGCAGAGTGCATTGTTCATTATGCACTCTCATCTGAACTGCCGTACTCTTCATCCAGAATTTCGGCCTGGACCATTGAAGAAGCTCGGCAGTTGGCCCGCGTAGTAAAGGTGCAGAACCCAGGATGGAATCCAGACCGGAGTCTGGGTTGTCCAGGATAGATTCTAGGTAATCCAGAATGGAGTTCAAAATAAAGAATGGGATCAGATCAAATTCCTTTCACCATACTGGGCAACCCAGACTTTATCCGGGACTGGCCAGATTTCATCCTGGACTCAATATTTTCACGCGGGTAGGGAAGACAGAAAGGCGTTATTACTATAGAAATATGTGGGATTGTGTATCTATTTTCATATATCATGGTAGCTGAACAGTCTATTTGCTAATTGTAGTCATTCGCGGCCTTTGCTGGGTGCAGAGTCTCGGCAGTATGAGTAGTTGCAGTCCTGTGGCGATTTGTAAGCGTTCTTGTGGCTGGTGCTGCCAAAGGAGAGTCTTAAAGCGTCTCGTGCTACTCGATAGGTAGCAAGAACGACAAAGAGAGCAAAGCACAAGAACGTTGAGTGTAGGAAGGAAAAGGGAAAAGAGCCTATAGATATAGAGGGGAATGGAAAGACCCGGTTGCTGTGTCGAGCGGAGCCGGTTTCACGCATTGCTACCGTACTAAAATATTGTTCACCGTGGGTGGCTTTATGGCCCTTGCTGATCTAAGGCCCCTTCCGATTCCTTCCCTTGTCAGATATCAACTTATTGATATAGTTCCAGTGTCCGAGCGACGCGCGTATAATAGTTGCCTATACTACCACGCTAGAATCGTAGATATATAGTCTGGAAGTAATGCTGTTGCGCGAGCATCCAAGAATAGATACGCAAAGCCTATCTCATCAAAGACATGTTTGTGCGAGCGAATACCGTGCGCTAGCCAAGTCGGCAGACAGCTGGGATCACGCGATCAGTGAAGATTAAACGGTACAGTTGCCGGTGATGTTGAATAATCGTGGTATGAAGTTCGGAAAAAATGAAAATTCTCGACGAACGGTGAATAGCTTTTCGGGAACTAACTCACTTAAAGATAACTCATCTAAAACATAGTTCCGCACAGAAAAAAAGAACTAAGCTAGAGTACTGGCTAGAGCTACGGAGTTTACGACAGCCCGATAGACTCACTGAGAAAAGTGATAAGTCCCTGCAACGAGACAAAGTATTGCAACGTTCATATTTTTGATCATAGTCAAATCTTCGCACGAGCAAAATGCGTATTTCTCGACTTATCAAATCGTTTTGCTGGCCATGCTTTGGTTATTATACCTGTTCAAGGATTTTCTCAAAATTATACGCTTTAGTTAAGGGAACTGTGTTGGTCGAATGCGGTAATAATCCCATAACTGTGGGAGGCGAACGCGCAGGTGCAAGACCTATACGATCCGCATTGTTTTTTAGCAGTGTTTTGGCTAATGTGAAAAGTATTCGTGAATGTATGAGTGGATGAATAATTGAGTAGATGGAAAAGTACAGCCATGGGGTTAAAAAATTTGAAGTGTAGTTTTAAATGTGAGTCATTCAATAAATGAACGGTGATAAATGAGATTAACACTACACCCTAAATTTTTTAATTTACCGTTAATTGTAAATTATTCTTAGCTTTTTCGTCATAAAATAGGTTTATATTCATTACATCTTTCATGACGAGCCATGTGAAGTAATTCACAAGAAAAAAGTGCGGACGCGGCTGAATTTAAGGGCGTGGTATCTATAAGGTATTTTGAATTTACAGAACACGACCTACATTAAGAGTCTCTAGAAATTCACTTTGGTGGATAAACAATCAATCAATAAATACAAAAATTATATCTAAACTTAATTTATGAATAAATGTCGATTGGATGCGTTCGACGGAACATAATTTATTGCAAAGATTTGTATAAATCATGCTTATTTTGGGGTGTATTAGTTGTACCACTAATTCTCAGTTGAGCCACCAGTAAATGGCAATTTACCATTGACTGAAACCCTCAGTTGACCTTCTTACTATAACAAGCGACGAGATTTAGCCAATGAACGTTTTTCGTATGCATCGGGCCTCGTATTAGCCGTGCATCACTCACCGTTCAGCGGTAGCCAAGCCTATAATAACAAAACGCCACAAATCCCACGATTAAGGAGGTACCGTATTCTCGAGCGTGTAATATCCCTTAATGACAATCAACTGCCGTCTCGTCGGAAGATGCATGGGCTCGCTAGTTAGCGATAAGGATCTTGCATAAAGTATACGTCAGCAGATCAGTGCAAGTTCGAGAACAGATTTTTAATGATCAACTGATGACTTCATCCTTTTTTTATATCAAGATGGCAAATACTAATCGCTCTATCCCTACTACTAGATAGTTCTATTTAGCATATGAGGCATTCCATATCAGTGTGCAGCCACTCAGAAAATCACCTCATAAAATCACCTCATAAAATCACCTCATAAAATCATATTTATAGAATTTTCATATTCAATTCAAAAACATATTTTATAAAATCGTCATGTATAAGACATATATATTTCCTCAATATGACCGATCTCACGGAAATTCAGGCACCAAAACTTTTTTTTGTCTTCAAAAAAATCCAATAAATCGGATTTTTTTAATTGTAAAAACTTCACTAAATTTCAATACGATAAAATAGAAGTCTGATGAGATATTAGAATTGTTCAATTTTTTATTCATGTAAATTTATTTCATGTGAATGACCATGATGGTCATGTGACATAACAGGCATGAACAGAAGGAGCATTTTTACTATGAAAAATCGGCAAAAATAGATATAACGTTATATAACGTCACGTAACGGTTATAATGACGCATCACCGACGCAAGTCGAAAATGACGGTTACTTTATAACTCTGCTCTGCTCATGTAACCGATGCTCTTGTACAGAGCTGGTACATAGCTCTGCTCGCAACAGCTTGTGCGTACACACTGAGTGAGACTTCTCGCGTGGCAAGTACGGCTTACAGTGTAGTACACACGTAGTGTATATAAGAACGAGCGCAGAAACCGCTGAGTAATTTTTCTCGGGCTACCGGTTACCGGTGTGATGAGTCACGTGGGTACACGAAATCGTAATTGGTACCCAGCCGGGTGTACGCGGTGCGAGAGCGCGATGATAAATTACGAAAGGTATAAGAGAGACAGAACAAACGGTCACTCGAAGGTTCGGGACGAGTGCGCTAGGCAACAACAACAAAAAGTACCAAGTGTACGTAGCCTCGAAGCTCGCGAGTCAGCACCGCGCGCGCCTGTCTGACTGTCTGGACGTGCGGCAATCATAAGATTTTCGCTATGGCGATATATTTCTCGGCTACGCCGACCGCGGCTGCGTTATTTACGATCGACCATTATGCGATGGCACGATGGAATTTCTTAAATAATTTATCGCTCACGCCCTTTTGTCCATTTATATCGCGGCTCTCGTTACCCGATGTACACATATGGAGCTGCGGGTGGGGTTGGTTAGAAAAGGAGAGTGGATATAGAAACGCATCATTAATTGAACGATTAATCGATTCCTCTTGGATAGCCATTCTATGCACGTATAGTACGTTGAAGCCTCACTCATGGTACCACATACATGCCAGGTGCCCGAAAAAAGGTGAATCTGACGGATTTTATCGTTGAAGAGAATTGAGTTATCGTTCTTGTCATTCGACGTTGATCAAGATAGCATCTTCGTGAGATGTCTAATGATACGGTAGCACGTCATTTTGTCCCGCGACAACTTATTCCAGCAAATTGCCTTGTTAAGAATAATCCCTAGAAAATTGATCCCCGCACGAACTGATCCCCAAAATGATTAATGGAAATTAGTGAAACACGAACCAATCACTGACAAAATGATCCCAGCCTAAATGGTTCTCAAAATAATCATTTCTCGTGTGCGAAAAAGGGTCGGTTGCATAGGCGGATTTCGAACAATCGAAGCGGTTTCGCAAGGTGTTCTGAGTTAAACTACAAACGAGGTCTACCCTCGGTTGACGGTTCAAAATAGACCGTTTGGGTATCATAATATCCAAGTTGGACACCGTCTCACCCTGCTTCAGTCTAAGCAGAGTCCGTTACGGAATTTAAGACAGTCCGGGTAAGAATCTAAAATAAACTACATTATAAACTCTCTGACCAGGTGTGTGGTGTCCTGGAGAATATTTGGCATCCCGGATGGTGTCCGGGAAAGTATTTTGAGTCAGGGGTAGAATCTAGATCATATACTTTCTGGAATTCCGGATAGACTGATAAACATTGAAAATCTTCGTCTTTCAGGGGCTTTTGCCTTTGGTTTAACAGTAACAGTCTATGTGTAACGGGTCTCCTTTGGTTTTATAATATCGCGTGAGAGAACATGTGTTATCCGGTTCGGTTCGCACTACACGACTATACAAACCCGGTCCAGTTATCACTAAACGTTTTACGACACTCTTCGGGACTGCTTTAGCGGCTGCTGTTCAAAAGTTTAGTGCATATCCACTATACCACTGGATACGCACCGTACTCCGTTGTGCAGTTCTGGATAGAAAACGTGGGACGCAATCTTTTCAGATAGGACCAGTAGAATGCTGCTTTTTCTCAGTTCCTTATAACATATGTCACTTTCTACGCTGCTGATGACAATAAAGAACTGCTGGCTGGGAGCTCTTAAACTGTTCGCATCAGGTTCGCGAATAACCTGCAATCCGCCTACAGAAGAACTATTAAAAAATTAACTTTACGTCCTAAGAGCTCTATGAATTGTTGATGATAACGACGTTTGAATAAGAAATTGAAACATTCTGATAGCTAATCAGATTCTTATTCTATTGTATTGAAATTTGGTAAACTTTTTCAACAACAAAACCCGATTTTTCGAAATTTATCTAAGATAAAATCTTTCGCTCGGTGAATTTCAGTAGAGTAGCTCATATGTATTCTCATGTATATGTACGACATCTCATTTTTTAATACAATGTGCTTCCTTATAGTAAACATAATTGTTTACATTAAGGATCTTATGACATGAGTGCGGATGTGAAAAAAAATATCGATTAGAAAAGGGAAAGTAGAAAGAGTCTGAACGCCAACCCAAGACCCTTGTACATTCTGACTTTAAGCCATTAATCTCACTTAACTGATCGTACGCTGTTCTCCTAATTATTCCAAACTAAACTTGCGAGGTGCGAAACGAGTATTACGTATACAGTGTTCCACCTCATCTATGCACGTAAAACGTTCTAAACGAAAACGAAGATTATACCGTAAATGGCATTGTTGCAGGACGTGCGTCGTGCTTCTCTCGAGGGGATTCGATAAATCGTCGTTGAGAAAGTGGCACGGAGCATGGATCGACCGTTCCAACTTTAACTTTTGCAACAGCTTGAGCCCCGAGTCGATCAATCGCCTGGGACCACATTGTGTTCTCCATTGAAACACTTTTGGTTCGCACCATGCCAGCGAGGATTCTAAATGGACACTGCTGTAACCCATCCATTTTTGTATTTCTAACCAAAATCGCATTCTATAAGCACGATTACCCGTAACTTCGAGTTACTAAGGGTAATCGTAAAGTACTTCAAGTACTGTACTTGTTGTACTAAAAACCACTCGGTGTTTTAACGGTGGTCTACGGTAAGAATAAAAAAAAAAAAAAAAACAACGGGCGGCAATATTGCTAAGGACCGAAGCGGAATAACTTCTATATTAGTTTCCAATCTAAAAGCACAACAGAATTTTTATTTTATTTTTTTCATATTTCAGGTAGAGTAACAGAAGGAGTGGAGATTTTGGATTGGATTTCTATACCATAATTAAGACTTGAATGCATAAGGCACACACCAAGTTTCCTTGTGGTCTAAACAGGGCATTTGCAATTTTTGTTACTATTGGGAATAACACATAATTCGAAGTTATCAGTGCTGCGAGGACTCCCTGGGCTAATGTGTCTGCTTACTTTCTCGTCTTCTCAGTCTCTCGTCTTTCCAGTATAACCATATGTAATGAAAAATGCCTTTAAATTTTGTGCTTAACCAGATTGGGAAGTCGCTGTTAGTGCATGATGGCTACGGATATTTAGTAAATTACGAAGGCAAGAAAACAATTTTATAGAGGACTTGCGTTGCCGGGTCACTGCTCAATATGATTTTTTGGATTTCTTAAGGCATTTACACTTTGTCGCTCTTGATATCGTATCGTAAGCGCTAGCGCATATTCATCGAAATTCATTCAATAATTGAATTCTACGTGCTCCGAAAAAATGTGGGCTTCCGTTTCAATGTGACTAGACATTGTATAAATTGTTTCTTATTTATGGCGGGTATTATACGTTGTGAATGAATTTATTATTATTATTTTGCGGTGCATAAAAAACATTTGACAGGGTTATCACACGGAAAATATTCTGCCCTGGGTTAATTCTTTCTTCTTCCGTTTCGAAATACCATAATTAAGATTTTATGGTGGAGGATATTTTGGAAGTGGCTTTTTCGTCGTCCAGGATATTTCGACGATCAGATATATCTTATTAGGATATTTTGTGGTGGATAGTTTGTCCCAGATATTCTGTCGTTGATGAGCTAACGTTAGAGAGCCCGGTGATCATTGCACTCGATGACAAGAAACACGGTCTGGAAACCTTGTTGAGGTGAATATGTTATGTTCGTTTTCGCAGACTCAGCGCTGTGTGCGGCCACAGGTGGCGGCATAATGTCGGTATAATAATGTTCCGCTGTGGTTGTTCAGCTTATGCGCTCATCCGCGACCCGAGTGCCACGGGTCTGTTGTGGAACGAAGTGATCTATTAGGAGTCTAGGAAGTCGTTACGTCATCGAGTCGTAGGTCATCTCCATTATATCGGAATTTTGCAGCGGTCTCGTCGTTACAAAAGGCGCCAGGAGTGAGGCCTTTTGTACATAAGCGGCTATGTGTATATAGTGTCCAGTATTAAAAGCGTTGATACTGCAGTGGACGTTTCAGTAAAGATACACGATGCCTTCGATGGGATCATCGGATGTCGTATAGAACCTCACGCTGCACAATGGTTATTAACCCTGCTCGGTTAACGTCACGCTGTACCTTCGAAACGGGAAAAATATCATCTACGACGGTAAAAGAGATTAATAAGTGGTGGTTACCAGCATTACGGTCAATGCCTTCATGACTATCTCTTCGTAGTTGTTGATGTAGTGGAGTTCATCATTTGATGACATCAAATAAGGAAAACCATTGTTAATACAATGACAAATGTTTATTTCAAGCCGATGAAGGAACGGGAGTCAGGTCGAAAAAATTGAATTTTGGAAATCTATTCTTACTGGACAGCTTTCTGAAATTCTGGCTCCATGTCTTAGATTTTGCAGGGTTCCCTTAACTATGCAGAACAGACGAAACAATCGAAACGATTAGAATTTGTTTTTAAAACCCCTTGATTGTTTTGTGCGTAATCAATTGATAAAACAGATTAATAAGTGGTGGTTACAAGCATTACGGTCAATGCCTTCATGACTATCTCTTCGTAGTTGTAGATGTAGTGGAGTTCATCATTCGATGTCATCAAATGAGGAAAACCATTGTAAATACAATGACAAATGTTTATTTCAAGCTGATAAAGGAACGGGAGTCAGGTCGAAAAAAAATTGAATTTTGGAAATCTATTCTTACTGAACAGTTTTCTAAAATTCTGGCTCCATGTCTTAGATTTTGCAGGGTACCATCAACTATGCAGAACAGACGAAACAATCGAAACGATTAGAATTTGTTTTTAAAACGCCTTGATTGTTTTGTGCGTAATCAATTGATAAAACAGATTAATAAGTGGTGGTTACAAGCATTACGGTCAATGCCTTCATGACTATCTCTTCTTAGTTGTAGATGTAGTGGAGTTCATCATTCGATGTCATCAAATGAGAAAAACCATTGTAAATACGATGACAAATGTTTATTTCAAGCTGATAAAGGAACGGGAGTCAGGTCGAAAAAATTGAATTTTGGAAATCTATTCTTACTGGACAGCTTTCTAAAATTCTGGCTCCATGTCTTAGATTTTTCAGGGTACCATCAACTATGCAGAACAGACGAAATAATCGAAACGATTAGAATTTATTTTTAAAACCCTTTGATTGTTTTGTGTGTAATAAATTGATAAAACAATTTCAAATGCGAATATAATATTTTGATTTTTTTTCATACGGCTTTTGAGATAACAAAACATTGGAATGGTACCTTGGAACTTGGCCATTATTGCGAATTCCGGCTTATGTCTTTGCTAACACATATTACATGGAAATAAACATTTCCAAAGAAAAAAAATGATATTTTAACATTTTTGACCTGAATTCCACCCTTAATTTGATTATGCGAATAACTATATAAAATGTGATCGTATTCTTCTATAAGTTCATTTTTTGTTGTTGTGTATGGTAAGTAAACTCGAGAATGCTTAAGGGGACCCGATCACCTAAAAACAGTCATAAACGAGATTGTTCAAGTGATAGTTCTTACGAAATGAGAGAGGGAGAGAAGAATGCTGTCAAGTCAAAAGTAAAACTTCATACTTGTCGTAACTTTCCGACGAAGCCGGTAAACCAATTTTGTTGTTCGATGTCTCATTTCATCTGTTGAAGAGTGCATTCTGATTTGAATATAGCAATTCCGGACGCAATGAAAATTTAATTTACTGTCACTAATTATTCAGTGATTTTTTAATAGAGTTAGATTTACTCACACATTCAATATCATAGCTTCATCATAAAAACCGGAAATAACAATTCTTATATTCAATTCAGAATGGAATCACTCTTCGGTACATTGAATACATGAAGCGTCTGAATTAAAATGTGTTATGACTTTCTCCGTGTTCCAATTAGCTCTTGTCTTTTTTTACAGCAGTCATCATAAGATTGGGATGAAAAATCAACTTGTAATGTATAAGCATGACCGTCATTGACCCTGTTTAACGCCTGCCATATTTCTATTTCAGGGTTTCACACTATTCTGAGACTATAATCAGATTTCAGAGAGTTAAATCAGTTATATGTTTGCGAATTATATTCGGAGACGATCCCCATTCGCTATACAAGGAAATGCAGAAAGTCACATCTGTGAGTCCTTGATTAGCAACCAAGATAGAGGCAGAGACAGTGTAGTCTTTGGCTGACTGAATAAGTACACTTTCTCCGTTGAGTGCTCCCGGAACGACCATTTTAGGCATTTCGGTTTTGGCGTTGTGAATTCTTTCCTACCACTGCCACATTTGGAATGGTCCCCAAACTTACGAGGAAATCTCTGTCTGCAAAACGTTCTTCCTGAAGATCTGATAAGCGGCGTTCTTATGCATTCAACTTGGATCACCGCGTGAAGACATGTATGCTTTTAAACTGTTGTATACTCGGCGTTGATTCGAAAACTTTCGACGAGACAAATAAAATTCCGTGATGCCTAATGCGGTCATATAGAGTTAGGAACAGTGACATTAATACTCTGTCTGGTTGCGGACAGAATTTCTAAGGAATAGCGTCTATAATAATATAGTATTGAAAACAAGGTTTAAGATAGCGAATTAAAATAATGGCGAATGGCTAAATTAGCGAATTCTATAATAATGGCCATTGTAGATACAGACGTTGATGATATTTAAATTCCCTATTTCAGCCATCGCTGGGAGTAGGGAGTAGAACATAAATGGGCTAAACCAATGGCTTCTTGAAACTCAATTCCGCTTTTTCGGAATAACTGGGCGTTTAAACAATAGGTGATGAAATTTTCAGTGGTGGGTCATATACACGTTAAGCTGTGTATCACTAGGTCTCACAAGTTTGTTTAATTTATTGTTCAGAGCTAGAAGGTGCATATTTTGAGAACCGAATTTTTATTATTATTTTAAGACCTTATATTCGTGAATGATGTGAGTGAAAATGGTATTGTCCGTGCGAAATATTATGTGAAACACAGACGGAAATGTGGATTTTGACAGGCAAGTCAATATGAATAAAAACATAAATAGTACTGAATACATTTACCAGTGTCGGTACAATATAACAAGAAAACAGGATTAAATTTACTACATTTATATTGAATATAAAGTTTCCAAAAAAAAAAGGTAAAAATTAGGGATAGATATGCTTTAGAGTTTTTGTGCACCCAGAGAAATGGATCTGAAGGGTTTATTTGAATCGATTATAGGATGTATTTGAAAGAAATAAAATTTTATTCTGATCAGATAGAATTTATTTCAATCACATGAAATTTTATTTAGATAATATAGAGTCTACTTCGATTGAATAATCTGGCACATACACGATAATTTCGATGAATGCGCTAGCGGCGAAAATCACAAGTGCATCGATTCTCGTTCGATCGGTAATAACCGACCGCAGACAGCATATTTTTTACTGTAACACGGTGGCGCAAAACACACGATTGTTATGTTTTCATGGTTTTCATACACATAGTAAGAACGTGAAATATTGCTAGAACACGCTATTACACATTTACAAAATCATTCAAATACATGTAATTTTTGTATTTTTTTGAATTTCGATCTAAAATTTTGTGAGTATGTAGTTCACATATTATGGAAACCGAATAAAAAAGGTTAAAAGAAAGTTTTTTAAAATTTTTCAGCTGACTTGGTCCCGTTCAGAAGTGATAAGGCACTCGCGGTGCAGCTTCATAATATCTTGATCAGACAGCGTGATCAGGGTCATCATATATGACACAACGTTACAATTTGATTCAGAGCGCTATCAGGTTGCCGTAAAAGCGCCCCACCAGGGCAGTCAGGCAGCCTGATAACTTCAAGGATAATTTTTACCCGGGTATGACTATATGTATTATTTATGTACTCCATATATGTTTTTTACTTGGGTATCGTTTCTTGTCCTTAAGGCAGATACTCTTGAGAATAATTCCAGTCATGCCCAATCATGGGATGTTGGTGCAATGCTCCACGTTTCCGTTAAAAAAATAACCTAATAAATTACAACACCCGCAATCATTGAACCAAGTATACTACGTGGCTCTGAGTCTATTTCCTTGCTCACGAAGAGCCGATTCTGGCGAGTTGCTGCTATAATCGTGAGGCGAGTTTTCCAGCTGGGTAACGCCTCGGGACTCTTGGGGGATGCACTTCCACCGCGGCTTCTTCGGAAAATTCCAGGATTTATCAGTACGTACAACGAAAGATTCGGGGGCAGGTGAGAGCGTAAGCCTTCGACTCAGGAACGGGGCAGGACATAAGAATACAGGGGATGCTACATTAACAACGCAATTTATCAAAGCTCCTTTCATCCGAAGCAACCACGTAGCAATTAAAGTGTCTACGTACGGTCTTATCGTATTTTAAAGTTTATGGCATCGGCACGCCTATTAAAAATCAGCAAGGCGTATGAACGTGAGTGCACGAGCATCCTTCGATCACTCGACGTATCGTATGATTTATAGCAACATGAGCCCCAGAGCTCATCGACTAACTTGCTATTAGGTACTGTACGACAATGAGCTTCAGTGTTCTCGCCAGGTATTGAAACGTTTTGCTCAAGCGAAAACAAACAAAGGGGAGAAAGAAATCTACACGAAGCAGCTGGTTGAATTGGCATAATCGCAACGAACACATTTTGCATAGACAAGTAAAACCCAAGGGAGATTTTTAAGAAGATTCTCGCCGAGGAGCAATGATCCGATCTCTCACAATCTATACAAGAATCTCGTCGAGATTCTAGAGAATCTATCCTATCTTCTTACCGATTTTTGTAAATGAAACAAAAAGATGTAACTTAACATAATCGACATGATAATCTTGCCGCGATTCTAAAGAATCTATCCTAGCTTTTTACTGAAATTTTTCAAGGGATTGCTGAAGATGAACGGAATCTGTTCTTAAGCTTTTACAAAGAATAATAAAATTAAGTAACAATTTCAGATTTCCTAGCATGTCGCCGAGAATTTTGGATGGATTTTCTAGATTTATAGCGATACTCGAAAAAACTTCTTTATACGGCATTGCAAAATTCCGCCAATATTTTGAATAATCTTTTACGGTATTTTTACAATATTGCATTACTACGAAGCAATATTTTCAAAATGTTCTAGAACTATTTAACGGTCTGTGGAAAAAAAGATCGATAGACAAAATGTCATGATTCTAATTTGTTCCGATCCCTTTAAATGTGTTTAATTCAGAGCTCGTTGATTCAACTTCAAAATTAGAATAAGGTGGATCGAGACATTTCTGCAAGTCGTCGTGGAGTGAGCACGACGCCAAATAAGGTTACTCACCTCGGTCAACCTTCGGGCACACATAGACAGACAAGGAAAGATGTACTCAACTTGCAAATTCACGATTACGGACCTCTCTCCTCCCTCGATCGAAAGTGCAATCGCACGTGCGCAGTTGAGGACGTGCGGTCGGCGACTTCGGCCAGTCTGACAATAAGACGACGGCTCGTGACAGGCCCGGGCAAGCATCAGCAGCATCGCGAAGTAGATAATAAAAAAGCGAAATGGGTGTCAGATTGGGCTGAGGATCTCAAATACGGCGAACCAGTTGATTACCGGAACGATCGCCGATGACAGAAATGCAAATTGCCCGGGCATCCGTGAAAAGTCGTCCAACTTGTTTCTTATATCATTTAGCTTGCCAAGGAAGAAACAAGAAAAAATGAAGCATGAGTCAGGCTGTTCGATGAAAAGAAAAGGAAAAAATAACAAGGTCAATAAGCTCTACTCACTGTCCACCGATTCTCAAAGGCAATCATAATTCTTATTCGACAGAATAAACAGACATTTAGTATGAATATCTTCCACGAAATTATAATTTTATTTTATTTTATTTGAAATTATTGTTCGAATTTTAATTTTGTTTGAATTTTAATCTTGTTTGAATTTTAATTTTGTTCGAATTTTAATCTTGTTTGAATTTTAATTTTGTTTGAATATTAATTTTGTTTGAATTTTAATTTTGTTTGAATATTAATTTTGTTTGAATTTTAATCTTGTTTGAATTTTAATTTTGTTTGAATTTTAATTTTGTTTGAATTTTAATTTTGTTTGAATTTTAATTTTGTTTGAATTTTAATTTTGTTTGAATTTTAATTTTGTTTGAATTTTAATTTTGTTTGAATTTTAATTTTGTTTGAATTTTAATTTTGTTTGAATTTTAATTTTGTTTGAATTTTAATTTTGTTTGAATTTTAATTTTGTTTGAATTTTAATTTTGTTTGAATTTTAATTCTGTTCGAATTTTAATTTTGTTTGAATTTTAATTTTGTTTGAATTTTAATTTTGTTTGAATTTTAATTCTGTTCGAATTTTAATTTTGTTTGAATTTTAATTTTGTTTGAATTTTAATTTTGTTTGAATTTTAATTTTGTTTGAATTCTAATTCTGTTTGAATTTTAATTCTGTTTGAATTTTAATTTTGTTTGAATTTTAATTTTGTTTGAATTTTAATTTTGTTGTGAATTTCTACACGACAATCAGTTCCGCAGCTCTACCAGTATATCAAATATCGGATCGGTTGATCTAGCCGTTCATGAGATATAGCAAATTGGATTTTGAAATCCTGTTGATTTAATGAACACTGGAGAACTCGTTGAGAAATTTCTTAATAATTTTTAACAGAGCTCTCCTTTTACAAAAATTCATTTAGCGTCATGTACTGCCTGTGGTAAAATGATGAGGTCAGGATGGACTCGGACGATGCAGGATAGAATCTGGGCAGTCCTGGATGAAGTCTGGGCAGTCGCGAATGAAGTCTGGGCAGTCCCAGATGGAGTCTGCGCAGTTACGGATCCAGTTTGGGTAGTTCCGGATGGAGCCTGGGTAGTTCTGGATAGGTCCTAAGTAGTCCAGATTGGAGTCTGGACAGTCCCAGATGTAGTCGGGGAAATCCTAGATGGAATCGGGGCAGGCCTGGTTGGAGAATGGGACTTGATCTGATCCTACCGTCCATCTTACAGGCATATTCAGCCATCTACCGGTAAATTTAAGAAGATGTATAAAGGACCATGGTTGTCTTAATCCGTACAAAAATATACCAGAGAAGCTTCAACCCATGATAGTATGAAAGTACGCCATGCGTTAACAATGAAAAAGATGCATGTAAAAACTTAACATCTCTTTTTAAGTTACCGTGACAAATAACTTCTACAATTTTTTGTCCGATCGACTTAAAATTATGACGCCATCTTTTTCTATTGTCACTCTGCAGAAATACTTGCGGAATTTTTGATTGATCCGAAAATTTTTGTTATGTTCAGTTCTATAAAAAAAATTATTGAAAATTCACGCCGTAACTTTAGATGCCCACCATTTTTCAAATATCAATATCTTCATAATTCCGTACGTACTGTTCTAGGTATTCGTATGTAGAATAACATTTTTTTTTCGTTTGAGACAAATAAAAAATGTGGGTCTTAATTGTGGGGCCGTGTTAAAGTTCCGAATGGTAAATACACGACGGTCTAAAATTCCTAAATTTCATATCTCACCTAAATTTTTGACGAAATTCGCTGGAAAACATTTCGTCAAAAAAGTAGGTAAGTGAATTGAATGTCGGATTTTCAGGCCTTCGTGGATTTACCATTCAGAACTTTAACACGGCTTCTTATTTTTTGCGCAGTGGAGCGCCTACAAAAAATCATTAAAAGCGACAATGGCCCTAATTGACCATTTTAGAGTTCAAATAAGTAACCAAAGAAAAAAAAATACCTGCATCTGTGAACTAAATAGATCTCAGATTAGTTCTATTAATATGTAACTTTTAAGTATGATAATAAAACTTTCAATATGCATATGATTTCATACCCGCTACCAAACCCCATAAGTACGTAAGCATCATTCCATCCACTCGGAGCTAACGCTGTTAGAGCATTGCAGAGGTTTCGTGCACTTTGACTAGCTATCGCACATTACGTAGTTCCGGACACTAGCTGCTGTGGATACGCACAATCACCCATATTGCTGTGAAAGTGTGTAAGCGCGATAGCACCATCAGTAGTAGCCAGTTTCTTGCGCATTGCCCAGTGCAATAAGTAGGAAGCATTCGATAGTCCAGTTTACGGTACTATCCGACCAGATCGCTCCATGCACGTATTCGCGTCTCATCATGCAATTCAACATTGATTTCTGCGCGATCACTATACGCAACTTACCTACCCCGCACACCATATATGTACTGGCCAGTAGACACTATAGCTACGCATCAAACTCACAAGACAGCGTATGTTGTTGGCGAGAAAAAGAGACAAGAGACTCACCCGGCCGCCTTCGGCAGCATGGGAACATCCTGTCGAAGGATACCCTTCAGCAGTTATGCATACTGCAAAGTGTAATCTACTATAATACTGTTCTACAATCCATCAGCTTACAGTTAGCGGTAAGCAGCAGCATTCCAGTGTCTGATCGATAAGTTTTGATAACGAGGACATTGGCATCGTGACCTTATCGGAAACATTCTGGAGTCTCCAGTGAATCGTTTTAACTGCCAATGGAAGCCCTAGCAGAAACAGTGACTTTGTAATCACGCCTTTATAATCATAAAAATGGCGCAAAAATGACGAATCATTTTCTGCCATGGTCGGAATGACGACAGAAATGACAAACCTTTTCTTCCTGGTCCAGCAAGCGTGATTTTGATGTAAATCTTCATTCACAATTTTATCATTTTACGAATAAGATGACAAACCCACAGACTGTTTGGGTCATCACGTTGCTGGGATTTTAGCATCACTACTTGGAATCAATACCACGGAAAGTCTGAACTATTTAAAGCTGCGGTGTTTTAGCCGTCATTTCAATTATTGATCCATACATCAAGTTTCAATCTTTTCACATGTCAAACTCGGACTCACAAGAAGAAGGCAACACACAATTGTTACACTTTACCAATATTGAAAGATTGCTAAAACTGATCAGTTCCTGCATCAACGAAATTTATACCTCTCGAGTGTAGTTGAATTCAGAAAAGCTTTGCAATTTTAAATACGCTGAGATGCAAGTCATTTGCGCGAAGCGCTATGACCATTCGCCATCTAGCGGAGAATTGTGCACTAATGTATCATATGTTGCCACCAAATGGCGAACGGAAGGAACGCTTCTCACGATAGTTTTGAAGCCTTAGTGTACATAAGACTGGAAGGTTGTTCTAAGTTCGACTAGACACGACACATTCTACCCTGTGCATATGTCAAAACTCTTGATTTTACCTACCCTTTAATATCAGAGAAGGCAAACGAACCTGGGGTGCGATTCTGGTGTTCACGACTACTACGAGCGTCCGTAGCAGAAATGGTTATGATTTCATCACGGCCTAATGATGGCAAAAATGACGCAAAAAAAAATTATTTTTGCCATGTTGATCACGTTCAGGGTACTTCACGCCAATAACAAATGTGTTAAGAGAGTCGCGTGTTGCGCATACGCCAGTAGCTCATATTGTTCACTATTTTTTTGACAAGGTACGTTAGAAACATGTTATTATTTCTATCGGGCCTGCTTTGTAGTGGTAGAGAACGGGGACATTCACCTTACGTGAGTGTATACACCGGAGCCTCAGAAAAACTGACCTTCCCCTCGCCGATTTATGAGGTAACCGGTGTACGGCTAACCGGTCACCCATCCACGTTATGGCCACGAACAATGCTGCCTAACCCGGGGGAATACGACAGCCGCACAACCACCAGTATCAGTACTAATTTGTTTATCCTGGTTTCCTGTTTTCGATCGGCTTTTTTCTCTTATTGGGGGTTCGATCAATTATCTTTTGCGACCGTTACGTGATTATATTCTTGTAAGAGAGGAACGGGTAGTATTTTATTTTCAACACGAAAACAAAAAAAATCAGAGCCCGTGAATTAGACCAAAGAATTTATTAGAACCTTGCAGTCTAGATAAAATCTTCGAAGACGTCAGGACAACAAAAATCTCCGATAATTATCTTCATCTGGTGGATATCTATGGAAAATGGTTGGGCGTTCTAGTATGTAGTTATTCCAGTACTACTAATAGGCGTGTGATAGTATAGCGGATATGTATATAACGTGTCCTTCTCCTAAGCTTCTTGTCTATATAACTGAGGCAGGTTATGCTAATTATATTGTGCCACTATGATATTATGGCGTCCAAGGCGTATTTACTCCTCTCATTAAATATTCTTACGTTTTATAAATAATAACTTTATTTCGCATGTCGTGTTATAAGTGTGAAGATCTGTGTTACTGCAACTGTAAGAGCCTGGGAGCCCAGTTTTCGAAATAACAAGTGCTATTACAAGGTTAAACGTGAATAATCTACGCACAATTATTGGATACTTAATAAGTATTGCCAATATAGGGAAAGGTGAGGCAAGGTGAAATGCATAAGCAAATAATGGTTTTATTTCGAAAGTAAAAGTGTATTTTCACTGCTTTTGACTAAAAAAAGTAGAGCCCGATAACCGGTTTTGAGCGTCAGTAAAGAAATTGTGATGTAGAGTGTAACAGTTCCCAAAATTTTGTAATGGTTGATTTTTGGTTCACTGGGTACTAAAAAACGTCATGGGCGTTGATTATATTTATATGGCGATTGTGTTTCTCAATGAATTTTGATAATCTAGAAAAAAAATATCGTTAGGAGTTAAATAGAACAGTCTCCAATATATTTGCTCTATCCATTTACATGGCAGCACAGAACAAAGTGGAAAGCATGAACAAAATATGTCTTTATAACAATGCTCAAAATGTATTTTCACTGCTTTTTACCCGAAATATTGATTCAAATAATTGATATTAAGGGGCGGGAACGAAAATTCTGGATCAAAGCTGCACAGCCCCCCAAATTCTAGAATGTATGATATTCTCATCTGATAAAATTCCTAATTACAAAAAACTGATCTAATAATACTTAGGTACGATTAGATCAGTCTGTCTACGTTGTAGAACCGCAACTTTTCAAAGACATCGGAGTGTGCCACTTTGTCCCACATTTTTGTCAGAGCTGAGTGTTTCATTTTGCTCCGGTGGTCCACTTTAAATTTGTTTAAGTTATTATTTCGTGAAATTACTATGATAACCTCCTTAAATTGTGTTGCAGAAACGCAATTTTCCAACAATGTTGGGGTGTTCTGACTTGCCCCGTTTTCGATTACATAAAGGTTTCGCTGGCTCGAACACTCGAGATGGTTTTAAAAACATTGTATTTTGGATCGTACGGTTGAATTGTATTGTAGAAACGCGTTTAAAAAAGTATATATTTGCGTGTTGTACTTTGTCCCACATTTTTTGTTACGAACGACTATTCCATACTGTCCTACTTTTGTCTATATCATAGATATAGAGGAAAGTAGGACTTTTTTGTCCTTTTTCCTTTTTGTCTTTAATCCTTTTTCCTTTCAATGCATGCAGAGGCATGCATATTAAGTTGAAAAAGGACAAAGTTTTAAAACTGTGTGAAATTTTTATTCCAAGTACTTTTCGAGAGTGAAAATATGATCCATCTGTAATGCTAATCGAGCCCGAAAAAGCCATTCTACGTTCTACGCTTCTTCACTGGTGATTTCTTCTCATATACAGATTCTCAGATGCTTCATTGAAGGATACAACTTTTCTGTAAATGATACAATTCTTTTGAAAAATCTTACATTAAAATCTCATTATATAGGTAACCAGGATTATAATTCCGAAATTTCGTAAAGACGTACAGTGCACCGAAATGGTGCTAGAAAAAAAGTACAATTATAATCCTGTTGTGGCTTTTAGATCAAACCGGTGTACAAATTTCGGTATTCCATGTCTTATTTCATCTGCCGAAGATTGCATTCTAGTATGAGTTTAGGAATTATTATTTAAGATCTTTTTGGCGATGCTAGGATTTCAATTGTGTGAATAAATCTTTCTTCAATAGAAACTCCGTAAATAATTGGCAACACCAAATCCAATCCGGTTGTATCTGAAAGCTATGACAGGTTGAAAATTTTACTTTGTTTCTCACACCATTTTGGTGCGCTGTATGTCTTCATGAACTTGCAGAGTTATTATGGTTGGTATGTCCTCAACGATATTCAAATATACATTTTTCGTAAAGAACACTATCATGTAAAGAATTTTTTTCTGCTGACTTTTTTAGGTGTCTCAGGCTCCTCAATGCGTTTGTCGACTAGGAACTTAGGGTATCCAAAAGGTGCGGGAGCGCAGGCAGAGTACAAATCCTGATGTCACATTGGGGCGAGGTTGTAGTAATCCTTGGTTTCTAGCAGCTTGAACCAGCAATATGGTGTGGATGGTTGCAGCGACTAGTAGGGCTGCTTTTCTTAACTTCCTCTCTTCAAAGAGTAAGAGAGAAAGAGAGGGAGGTAAAAAAGGGAAAAGAACTCCAGTAAATGGACATTATTGCACCCGGAGAACGGGGACTATTCGCACGAGGTTATTCTCCAACAGATAGTCTGGCTTCGTAACTCGTTGCCTGGTACAGCAGCCTCTTTACTAGCCAAGTAAGCCTCGGCAAACGAATGCAAATTGTACGGGGACAACAGCAGAACGTGGTCAGTGCTAAGCGAATGCAAATAACGGGGCATGGACATTTAATTCGTGTCGCAAAAGTGGATCTGCCCTGTTCCAGGCTGTTAATACTCTGCGGGTGCAAAAAGGCCAGCAGCGATCTATGTATATCGTAGAGCCTCATATTTGATTTTTCTTTTTCTTCTTAACGTATCGACCACGTTTTCAGCACTCAGCTTCTTATACCCTCAGGTTAGCAGAGATAAGCGTCGAGATATTCGATATACCTGATATCGACGATCAGCTACTATGGCGAGAACAACGAGGCAAGAGGCAATGACTACCCAAGTCCAGCACATGTGCCGTTTGTAAAATTTACTACAAGTTGTGAGAATGGGTGAGTTATGGTTTCGAACAATCTGATATTGTTACAAATGTCTGCTCGTATACTATTACCACTACTACTACATACACTAGTGCTGCTAGTATCACTGATATATCTTTGCAGGGTTAGTGATTAATTGGCGCCGTTTTCTCTGTCTTAGATAATATATTGTCGTAAATAAGGTACGCTTACAATAGTGAATTTGGTTTTAAAGATGATAAGGATTTATTGAAATTTCGTTGTTGTTGTTGTGGAGGATCCTTTGAGGATCCTTTTGGCTGAGTTAGAGATGACCGGTGTAGTGAATCCTGACAAGCGGTTGATACCTTTCTCCCGAAGTTCTTTGTTTTTCGTGTAGTAGTGCGATTATGATTTTAGTGTTGATGTGTACGTTCGTTCTGGGATGAGCAATAGTAGACAATAAATTATTGATGAATTTTCTTTTACACCAGTTTTCTTGACGTTAATTATCACTTATTTTATCTTTATAGATTCTTATATCATTCATAGAAGGTATTTTGATACGGTACCAAAAACCTGTGAAGGGAGTTTCGAATAATTTTATTGGACGAAGAGGGATGAAATCAAAAAAATTCATGTAAGCTCGCTTTCCCAACCACACGAAATTGGGTGAGTTTCAAGACCTATATGTAATACCGTGGTCGTGATTGTGTGCAAAATGCGTTTTCGTGCATTTTTATGCATTGCATTTACAGAAAGGAAAAAACTGAATGCCAAGACGCTAAAGTGGATGCTTGCGTACAACAATGTGTGCGTTTAATAAAACACAATTTTATTGTTGTCCATGAAATTGAAATTTTCTATCACCATGAAGTTTCATGCTTCTACAAACAGTGTCTGAACATGTTTGTGTTACCAGCCAATAAGCAGTAAGTAACAAGTGTTTCAGTACAGCGATGATCATGTTGTCATTGCAGTCACTCGTAAAATATGGATTTTTTTACTGGCTGATCAATAAAGAACGACTATCAATCTTAAGAGGGGCTTAATGGAAAAAAAAAGAAACTATAAACATTCACATCGTCTGGAAAATTAACAAAATTGCATAGATAAAATAGTCTTGAGGTTATTAACATTTATGAAGCTGAAACTATACACACTCCTATGTGCGTCGTATAATAGTTTTTTTTAATAGCCTGCCCATAATTTTATATACACCATATATTGTTCAAAATATGACTACTACTACGATCACTAGTGCTAATCGTACAGATACAACAGAGATTGAGGTTATAATACTCATGAAGCTTGAACTATGCACACTCATACATGAATCGTATCAGAGTTTTTTTAATCACTTAACCATCATTTTATTTAAATTCCGAATCTTTTAGAGGCTTGATATACACCGTAAGTTGCGACACTTCTGATATCGACAATATACCACAAAAATAGAAGAGAGGTGTGAAGGAGATCCGCGAAGATATTCGCACGCGCCACCTCGTGACTACGGCCCGTAGCATCACGCACATGTGGGAATTCAAATTTAGAAACACGATCATAACAAATTATGGTGAAAAACGTCGATTGCAATTAATGCACGAAAATGATTAATTTCTATTAGTGTAATTTTCCACTATGGTCCACCAAACTTACATGAGAAATTTAATGTCTTCGACAACTGAAAAGACGATCTTGTTGCGGTTCGTTGATCACACGAAGCGTAACTTCTTTTCACGAGTTTGTCGAACGATTTTAAGAGGGACCGATGAGCCGACGGAAAAGTTAAGTCAAGACTTGCTGTCAGGTACCTTAACCGTACGAATGCTGTATAATACAGAAATGGAGGCAAAGGCCCCTTTTTTTCGAGTTTCAAACACTGCCCGCAGATGCAGAGGGTTCGATGACCCTGCATGGGTCCCGAGATTCTGTGCCCTTCTATACATGCCGTTGCATCTGTGTCTTCGCTTTCATGGTCTGCTTCGTTCGCGACGTCGTTGTCTTCGTCCACTTGAGTTTTGCCGAAACCTTCGCAGGTCCTCGCCTCGAACGCCAACGTCGACCACTGTATGTTATACATCTCGTGCTCCCTGAGTCTTAGCGATTCGTTAACATTCTTTTCGAATCCCGTTTGCAACCCACCCGTTCTTGAAACCCTCCTCGTTGGGCTCCTTAAGGGGGCCCAGTCGCCTAAAAAAAGTAATATAAATAAAAATCTGTAAATGATACAGTTCTCCAAAAAAATTCTACATCAGGACCTCATTAACCCTATAACTGCCATTGTAGCAAATTTCTACATTCGCATAACACCTATTTTGCAAAAGATATTATTAAATTTTCATTAAGAAATCATGAAAAAAAACTTTAAGTATGATAATGCTATCAAATGAAGTTTTCCGACTATAATTTCAATAAAATATGTTGTCATTTAAGGTAGTCCTTCTGTACGGTCTGACGCCGTATAAGTTCGAGGGAGAATTAAAAAAAATTTACGAACATTTATCGATGAGATATAAATCTGAAAAAAATCGAGCGTATAGAAAATGTTGAACAGGTTATTTTGGCATGATAATAATTGAAAAATGTTATTGACAAAATACTTAAATAAATAATAGTGCAAAAAATTACCCGGCAACCTAACTTTTTTTGTTATGCAAGACATTTGTTTATTTTTCTAAATGCATATGTATTTTTTCAGATTTTTTCTTCATTCTGGATTCAATATAGAAATTTATATTTCAAGCCTTAATGACAAAGTTATGATTTTAAATGTGTAAACGCGACCATTTCTCTACTAAAAAATCTTTAAACAATTCGTTACAGAAAATCTAATTTTCACTGCATTCAGAATTGCTATATTTAAACTGGAATGTACTTTATGACTGATAAAATAAACCATCGAACACAAAAATTGATTCATCGGTTTGATAAAAAAAAAACTACGACAAGGGAATAAATTGTACTTTTGACCTCATGCCATTCTTGTACACTGTACGTTTTTACAATATTGCAAATTTATAATACTTGTTATGCAATGAATGAGGTTTCAATATAACAATTTTTCACAGGAAGAGTATCATTAAAATTTTTTTTTTTTGTTCTTCTGTTCTTAAGCGATTTAGTCCCCTCAAAGCGACAGCAAACGTCATTTGGCAACCGTAGTACCATTATTATTCCGATGTTATGTCATTTGTTTGTTATTCGAAGATTTTAGTTGATTGATGGTAATTAATGTTTAAACGTTTTTCGTAAGAAAAGTTAAGTTATTACTAATATGTTTCGTTGGGCCGGCGAAATATGCAAGAAAGGATAAATGGACCACAAAATATGTAACATCCAGCAATTCAAGATCATGAATATACAAAAAACACCGAGAGCCTTGTCAATAAAATTCAGGTAATGAGTTTTTTCCCGACAAGGCTACAATCACTTCCATTTTTAAAAAATTTCTTATGAAGAAAGTTTAAATTGATCAACATCCTCACACTGAGAATAAACATTCGTTGTGACAACTGCATTTCCAAGTTGTTGTACCTAATCTCTACAAAAGCTCGGGTAGATCATTAAAATGGTGAAAAGTCTGGCTACAAAACTAGAGTGACAATGACGCAAAAAGTATGCAACCGGGTAATGTCCAAATCAAAGTTCATTTGACCGAGTGCAGAAAATGCGATAGAGTGTCGTTCGTAAAAATAAAAAGCAAAATGGTCGTTGAAAGGACGAAGAAACATCTGGAACCATAGATCGAAGAGCCAGTGTGTCGGAGATGCACATCTCGTGGATACGTACGAAGCGTACTGTAGAGCGGTGCCCTTGGCGGTTCGCCAGAGCGGGACTTAGGACGAGCATAGGAATACGTACGAGAGGGAAAGGTCTCTATGGAGAGGAGTCGGGGTGGCAGGGGATTATTTGCATTTTAATTTGCATATTAAAACATGGCTCGTCGATCAGTGTGGACCATGAAGCGATGCGAGGAGGAGGGCACCGCGAAATATGATACCGCGGAACGAAAGAGGGAGTGCGAGTGCGCCGTCCGCTGCGGCCACGCGGGGCCCCGTCGCATTAACGTTGTAAAGGTGAGTTACACGACCGCAAGGCAACCCGACGGCCATGAAATCGTTCACGCATGCCGATCTTGAAATATGCACCCGTGGACCAAGATTACTAGCCTCGATAGGGAGAGAGCTCGCGCGCGAGCTGTGGCTATGCGTTTTACCGATCTTGATCCGACCGTGCATCGATGTAACGCCCTGTAGTACCTATACGCATGACTACCCTACACCTAGAAACACATAAGTACATTGTATAAATAAGCGTACTCTAAAAGAAATATTTAAAAAATTGAGATACCGATAGATTCTAAATTAGGACAAATTACAATAATTTTAATGGTGTCGCAATGGCAGTCACTTCGTATCTTGAATTTAATGTACACATCGTTAATATTTCTGATTAGTACAAGTAATGTTATTTGGACAGAATACTTTTTTGCGTTCATGTAAATATTGTATCAAGGTTACGAATCTGTGTTGGGTAGCTATTTTGTAGTGTACTATGAAATTATTATGACCCTGAAGATTTCTGCATCTGCAAAAAACAAAAGTTTTTACGCCGTTGCGGCGCAACAATGCGGCGGAGAATATTTTTGCTAAGGCACTTTTGTACGTCTTACACTTTTTTAGTGGCGCTTATTTTTTGTTTTTTGTTTTTTTTTTTATATTCTGAAGAAATTTACACATCACGCGACAGAGATTGTACGCAGGTTGATGTGGTACCTTGTGGGGGCTGAAAGACTGAAACAAATGACAGCTCGTGGTACAAAATCTAGAAAGGGAATCCCTCCGCGTTTCTTAGAGGTTGTAAAATGTACGTTACATAGGCAATGCGTACGATATAATATAGGGTAAACGTGGTGAATATGAACCACCAAAAATTTTTTCACGATAGTCTGGCAGTGGCTCAGTATACTTACTCTTCTTTCAAAGTGTGGTTACTGTTAAACTTTCTATTGCGGGAACAAATCGAATAATCTTCCATTGCGAGTGCAGGAAGCGCTTATACATGAACTGGTAATCAGGGTTAAAATAAATTATAGACATAGATACAGATCGATAGAATCTGAATGGGATGTAATTGTATTCCTGGCAAGTTGTGTTACTAAATTGTTAACCGGAAATAACTGAAGTAAACCAACTTTTTAACCGAGAAAAGATAAGTGTCGATTAGACCCCTGTTTCACCGCCTTTAACCGATTAAGAATGTTTCGTTCGGTTAAATTGTCGGTTACAATCGGTCAATTCACCAATGAGAATCGCTCAAAAAACAAATTAGGTTAAAAGGTCAATTAAACTAGGACAAACAGGGGTTAATCAAGACCGGTTGAAAAGTCGGTGACACAGCTTGTCAGAAATTTCGTTATCTCTATCTATTCGGACTTTAATCAATTAATACAAATTTAATCGTTGTTATTAGTTTTCGTTTTCTATTATTTAAATACGATAGATACGTTATCGGTATGTACGGTGCACCAATGGATTAATAATATTTTATATTCGATTTATGGTTCGTCACTTGTAAATTTTAATCCGTTTGTGGTGTATCGTGTTATATCGTAAATATATGATTCAACATTAATCGTTTGCAATAAATCGCATTCGAATGAATCGTATGTGTTTAAGCTGAAAAAATTATTCAAATCTATTATAAAACCCTGATATAAATGAAAAACTTTTTTATCATTTCTACAATAATTCCATGCTAATTGACTCGTTCCTATTCTCATTGTTTCACAGCTATAGTAAGTCTATCATAATGAATCTTGAATATGGTAAATATTTAAGACCAAATATTTGTGGATAAATCTTTTTTTTTTTTTTAATGTAATATTATCAATACAAACATTATAGAATAGAAATATAAATTTATGATAGAATTTCATAAGCTTACGAACGAAGGGCCGTATTCGGAACAGTATAATTTTTCAAAATCCCTTCCTATTAACTATTTTTACCAGGAATACATAATTTAACGTACAAGTAGAATTGTTTCTTGTAAATCCTGTGCAAATCAGGAAATTTGATATGAAAATTTGTAATTAGACTACGTTCGTTTAATACATCGAATACTTTATTAATTTGAATTCACTAACTTTTTAAATAGTATAGTATGGACTATAATCAATGTTGACTCATATAGCATGGCCACCCAAAAATTTCTGAAAAATATTTCGACATACTCTACGGACTTTTTTAATTGTTCGACTACTCCGGGCTTGAACCTATGACCTATTTAAGTACCTAATAATGCACGCACGCTAATAACTATGCTATCACTTAGTAATTTTGGATATCAAAATGGCATCAGAGATACAGCCATTATTTTCCAATCGTACTTATCAATGACATTTTGAAATGTCGAATTGATTGCAATCAGAGCGTGACATGAGTGCCAAGATATTTCCAACTGAACATAATGTGCAACGCAATCTACTCATAATCATTAGGTTATCGGTTCGAGCCCTGACTGCTACCATTTTTTGCGCATATTAACAGTTAAAATTTTTTTATCATTATTAATATTTCCAACAATTATCAACTTCCTTACAGTAAAACACGAATACAAAAAATTGCGTTCATACGTTTCACTAAAAATATACAAATTCCAACCATTATTTTGCAACGCTTAAGTTCCCAGCAGAAATAATAAAAAAAAGTATTTTATTCATGACTGTATTTGAGAAGGCTTGTGAACTCCAACATCATATTGTATTTCTAAGATACCGGAACGTGAATTCACAATGGCCGTTCTTACGCTTTTAATACTAATAATGAAATTAGCAATCATGTGGCAGAAAGTTTAATTGCGTTTTTTGCTTCCTATACTAAAATACAAGGAACAACGAATACGTAAATAAATAAAAACTTTACAACAAGATTTCATTGCATTTCGAAATTTTCGAGTGCCTGTAATTGATTTAAGCAACCACATGACAAGATTTGTAAATTAACAATAGATATATTGTTTAAATTTTCAGTTCGGTAAATTAATTTTTCATAACAAATGGAAATTCATAGCACTCAATACTTGAATGACATTTTTCAGTACAAGGTATCTAAAATTCATCAGCCTGAGTCCATTCAATTTTAAGTCTTTTTCTACAGTGGCGGTTAGTTGAGGTTCTACTGTCGTATGTTTCAACTCTAGGAAGAAAATATTTTTTTTTTGCAAGAGTGGGTTTGTAATACGACCCGAAGGCAAATTACTACGATCTCACCTGTAACACCTCAAATGTAGAAATAATCCATATAAATCAATCGAGACCCACACGGTCAACTTTCGTTTTCAGTAAACACCCAACAGCTTCAAAACCTGCTGAACCTGCTTTGGTATTCGAAAATTGCTATTCCAGGTATTTGATGTTAAGGCAGCTGAAATCTTTTGCACAGAAAATTTCGAGGCCGAATTCTCGGCGTTCCAACAGCGGCAGAGAATCGCTGTAATAGCCGAGGGGTATGTATGAGGACGGGGAATGAACGTTACACCCGTGATGCACTGCATGCTTGATCGCCACAGTAAAGCACTGAGACCGCGAGATACTACATCGAGAAAACGTCAACGAAAAAAACGAATTAGTTGGGTAGGCTCCAAGCGGTAAGACTGGTTGAGCCAATAAACTAGTTGTTCACGGAAACAAATCGGTTAGCTGAGCGGAAACACACTGGTAAAAATCGGCAGTGTAGAATTCGGCTGGGTCGGACTTTTTGATGCTGTCCCATAGAGACTTTTCACGTACCTTTCATATACATCATATAAACATTCGCGGATATACAATGTCCTAAATACGGGGCAGTGTTCCTCGTTTCGACCAGGATTTGACCTCGACCTATCCGATTTTTGTTTCTATGGCAATTTCTTAAGAGTATTTTTTTAAGGTGATATCGAACGTCATAATTGAAAATTCTGAAAATATTTTGAAAAATACTGTGTTCCATATTTAAATTTACTAGCTCATAGCGGAAGTGGGCAAGGTTTTTCTTTTTATAGTTTTCGAGTTTCACTTAATTTAAAGAAATATAAAAAAATTGAAAAGGAAATTATTCTCAGAAAATCTTGAAGATTTTACTGAACTATAAAAAAAAAAATTTCATTTTTTTTTTAAGTCACATATCGAAAGCCGTTTTTTAAAAATTTGCAAGAATTTTTTTAAATGCTTTGTTTAATTTCAAAATTTTCTAGCTTATAAGCTAGAAATTGCCAAAGTGGGCAAGAAAAGAATGATACTATAATAACCTCGTTCATTGAATTCGTTCCAACTTGCACTTGTAGTCGGATATTCTCGGAATTATTGCATTCACCGGGACATCTCTAATGCTGAAAAAACATAAATATTTATTTGCTATTGGTGGGAATCGACCCTGGATTCTCTGGTTGGAAAATTTAAAAAAACCTCAAGTCTACATTTATTTAAATGCTTGTGACCGAAATATATAAAATATTAACACAGTGGGACGTTCACCTATCGATGTACTGACCCTTCAGGAGCATTGAAAAATTCAACCGTCGTTTGGTTACCCATCCAAGTACTAATCTACGAAGAACTTCAAAAAAATTCTTATCATTTTTTGAAAATTCAAGTAAATAGTACTTTTCGTCACAAGGACGTAAAGCGCCACTTCTTTAGCCGAGGTGGAATTTTTACGCCTCGACTCGACTCCTGCTACAATTTGAACCGAGGCTGGAAGTGGCGCATTACGTCCGCGTGACGAATACTGTTTTTCACCATACGTGCGCGAGAAGTTCGACTTCGCGCCCTAGGAGCTTCACGTAATTCGAGCTTCTCGCTGCAGATATGGTGAAAAATAGTATACTACCCTCCCTAGAGGTGTAATATACTATTTTTTTTCATCCCGCACGTAAACGATGCATGGACTTTCTTGAGTCGAGTCGTAGCCGAGGCAAGACAAGGCTGGGGAGGGAAGGTCACGGGGTCAGGGGGCTTGGGGCTTGGGGGTTGGGGGGGGGGGCAAGCCCCCCCCCACTGCTTGATGTACAAATTTATGAGGAAATTAAAAAAATAGTGTTATAAACAGCGGAGAAGTTGCACAATTGACGCTGATAACAGCTGACTGCAGCTCTGCTGGCTACCGCTGCAGCTTCGTGACGAATGACTAGCAGCCGCATGATATACTAGAACGTAGCCGGCCATAGAAGTACTTCTTAGCCAATAGGCGTACAGTACAGTACCGTACAGAATTTTTGGCATTTCTTTTATTTAATCATTCAGTCGTTTTGAGCATATCGAGGCGATTGAAATCAGTGGCGTATATTACATAAATAATTTTGACATTGGAGATTTCCGAAGTACGGTGATTCATGTTCGGCAAAAATTTTGATCATTATTCACAAATATTCAGATAAAAACAATATATATTATGGCCTCGTGACGCTACCGCGTCTCATGATAATTCAATATCGTTGCGAAATCTACAATAATTTATCTCTAGTTATATTTTTGATTTTTATTTATTCCGTCGCATCAACTTCATGGTTTTTGGCGACCGGAAAAGAAGAATAAACAAAAAAAAATCTTTACATTGATACTTAATGCGGTTACGTGATGGGTTTTAGTATTTTGTATTATATTTCTAGGTACGAACTCTATTTTTCTTATTATAAGAATTGACTTACCATTCGTTTCGTTGATTTCGATGCTTGTAATTTTTTCCATGGTATAAGAAGCTTCATGTGAGTTTGATTCACCGAATCCATGTGTATACGGCAAATGCTAATGTGAACCCGAGCTGTTTATCTAAATTCCCGGAAACACTGACCACAATCGATTTCCTGTTGGTCAATCGATTTTTTTATTCCACTCTGCATTATACCCATATTTTTATCACACTGTTTATCTAATCAAACGGCTAATCCAAGTTCTGAGAAATTTCACCTTCATTCACGGAAGATGATGAACACACACATTTTGAAAACTTAATCGATATCAGGATTCAATAAAATGAGACTCATAGAACTCACAAACTACATAGTTATTTTATTATTTTTATTTCATAACGGAAATGTACACAAAATACAAATATTACACTTTTCTTATAATCTAAGATAGGGTCACGAATATTTCTCTCCACAATTATTTCCGTTATTCCATTTGCGGAATTCATTAATAAGAGAGAAATGAGGCATTGCGGTGCTGTTGAGATAACTAGGTTGCTCCAAAAATTTCCTCAAAAATTGAATAAAAACTCGTTGTTACATAAAAATTGAATCGGAATTTAATTTTTCACCCTCGTCAATAATTTCGCATAATGTATCGCTATTTCTAACAATATTATTGATCTCTCAATGGAACTCTCGTTAATATTTATCGACAAGGTTTTTTCATGTGGAGCCACGGTAAATTATTTCATAAACATAGACATAACTAAAAAATGATAATTCATTTTCCCGTTCCAAATTTGTATTCAAATTTTCAGGAATATGTGCACGAATATCCGGAAAGAAAATATACATCGTTCATTGCATTTTACACATACTGCGATTGTATGGCAGTGATAGGCAGTAATTAAATGAAAATTTATTTATTATTATTTTCGATTTGAATAACTCTAATCATATGTTAGTGCTAAAACCTTTTTCGGAATAAGTGGAGCATATTCGAGACATTGAACTAAAAAAATCGGTTTTATATTCTTTTTTCAGAATGTTTTGGTTATCGAAACCGAAAAGGATATTAAATTCAATTTCATTTATACATCATTTGTCCCGGTTTCATAGGTCAGAGATCAGAGATGTCCACTGTTCGTTACTTTTAAGAAGACGCTTCTTCTTATTCATCAAATAAGTTGTTTCCTATTAAGCGTTCAATAAATGTGTCTTACACGGTAAGCAATTCAATATTTTACATAAAATCTGTAGCACACATTTGTGACAATGAATTCCACGAAAAAAAAGCGAATGTAACGAAAAATAATGAAAGTAGCGATCGTTACTTTTGGTCGTTACATCAATTTTGTATTATTTTTTTTGTTCCCGTATAGAGAAAACGTTGTTTTCTCTGTAAGGAAGCAATTTTTCTTCACTTTTTCATGTCAGGAAATTCAGATTGGTCTAAAACATCAAGAAAGTGATTTAGAAAAAATTTCCGGAAAACGTATTCAACAATCAAGTCAATGTTTGGTACAAAGGTAGAGAACCAATGTCCCATTCTATTAATTTTCGATTTTTGTTAAATTTCAGATTTCAGACTTCAAATTTTCCGAAAATATCTGTATTTTCTCTAGCTACCGATTTTTTTTTACCAAATGAGCAAAATAGTTCTTGACAACCAAAACAATAAAAAGTGACAGTTTAAATCGAATTGGAGCAAAATCCATAACGCGATTCGGATGGATAGAATTTTGAATTTTTCACAAATCATTTGTTTTTGTTCTTATTAAAGTCAACTTCGAAAAAACCTGCTCTAATCTCATTCAAGGTAAAATTAATATCCAGTTGCAGTAGACATTGAACTTTGTGAAGATCAGTAAAGTGATTCAGATTTTATAAGAAATTGAATTAACAAAAAAAAAACACGGTATGTTCTTCAGTTGCCACAATTTTTCGACTGTCGAGCTGAAACTTGTTATTAGAATTAAACAAATCGGTGGAGCTGTTCCATTTTTATGAGGTTTTCGAATTTCCGAAAATTTTTCGTTTCGCTCTAATTCAGGTGAAATTTCAACAGATTGATTGAAATGTCAATACGTTGAGCGGCTCCAGGATAATGACAATTCGAATTTATTCCAAAATTACACTTAGCTCTTTTTATTTTTCAAGATATTGGGCTCGAATTCAGTCCACGAATGGAATATGGTAGATTTATAATAAGTACCAAATTTTTCAAACATTGCTTAAGCCATCCAAATTCTATGAGATTGCAATTTTTTTGAATCTCCTAAAAAAATTGTATTCCCATTCTAGTATCTCGCAACAATCACGGAAAAGGGAAGCCAAACACAGTAGTAAAAAAAGAAGATAATTTCCATGTGAGCTCAATATTGATGGGTAAGCAACGTGACAATTTGAATTGTCAGCGTTTTTTTCGTGGTACCTATTTTTTTCAAAAACAGTTCGCCACGTTTACTGAACGCTTAATAATGAAAAAAATGTATGAAAATGAAAAAAAAGTCTTTTTAGAAATAACGAACGGTGCACTGAGAGAAATAGATACTACCCGATAGTAAAAATATCGATGGGTAAGCAACGTGACAATTTGAATTGTCAGCGTTTTATTCGTGGTACCTATTTTTTTCAAAAACAGTTAGCCACGTTTACTGAACGCCTAATAATGAAAAAAATGTATGAAAATGAAAAAAAAAGGCTTTTTAGAAATAACGAACGGTGCACTGAGAGAAATAGATACTACCCGATAGTAAAAATATACTATCGAATAGTATATTGGATGCTTCGTATAGGGATCACTCTTTGGAGTGCAACAGTTAGTATAATTATAGTAATGGTTAATATCCGATTGTATCAAGTACATTCCGTATAATAAACCCTTACAATACACACAATACACGGTACTATCCAAATACTACCCGATAGTATATAATATTTAGTATATCGGATATTAAAAATCGTAGTATCTATTTTTCTCAGTGTGGACATCTCTGGGTGGCATCCACGAACCTTAAGTCATCTTGCTTCCGTTTCCACAATTATGACGACTTGTTCATTTGGTTATCTTTTATGAACAATTTTATTATTGTTTCATCTGAAATACTGAAACGTGCAAGTGCTGAAAAAATGGAGACGTACACTGCATTATCGTTCCTCCTTTCCGCAAAGCGTTTAGAGCATAGCAATTGCGCGAGTACCATTTACATACTTGATACACGTGGGGTAATCACATATCTCGGAGCAACCGCTCGTGTCACGCGACTCACGTAAACTTCGGGTCGACGAACACGCGCAGGTGATGCTGCAGCTACTTTTCTTGCTGCTGCCGCACCGATCCCATGGGCCGTGACGATTTAATTGATTAATCGTTCTCAAGTACGGAGCGCAACTACGCCGGTGGGATAACGAGCCGATTCCACCTATATCCCGAGAGTATCGTCTTCCTGATACTATCGGCCCGACCTTGACTCCACCTCGATCGCGGAAGACTGCAGCGGCTCTCCAATTATTTCCATTTTTTTTTTAAGCGAAATTTTTATGGGCACGTTTTGCTAAGATGGTGTGAAGCACGGCAGAGTGAAAGGGAAGTAATCATCATCGGGTACAAAGGGTTACAGCAAGTCTTAAGGGAGGTTCCTGCATCGTTGATTCGAAATATCCGCGATTTTAGTGAGATTTATTAAAGGAAATCTTACCAGCTTGAAATGGATGGGGTTGGGGTGACAATATTTGGAGCACCATTTTTTTTCCTGGTTGCACTCCATTATTTTGGCCTAAAAAATTTTTTCGCGATAACTGCTGTCTGTAAACAAACATTCAGACCCCGTTCAGAGCAATACAATATGTCAATTTTTCCAAAAAACCGTTTTTTTTTTTTCAATATTTTTTTTAACACTTCTAACTAAAGAATTATTATTCTTTATGAGAAAAAATAAAAGTGACGGAAGCACTGACTGGTCGAAAAATATTTAGAGGTTATTGCAATAAAAAGTTGTATCTATATGAAAAAAAAACTTGAATGTTTTTTTCATACTATTATTTTGTCGCTTGAAGCGGTTTATTTTGTAAAAGTATATTTTTCAGGTGAGAGAGATTGAGAATAAATTTGTATATATATTTTTCAACACCTAAATTTTTTAATGCAATGAGCAGTTTCGAATATTTTTCGATCGGGAAGAACTTTCGTGACATTTTTTGAGATACACCGAAGAAATTTTTTTCGCAGCGAAAGATACTATAACCAAAATTTACAAAAAAATTTGTTGAGTATTACTAAAGCTTTTGAGTCTCGTGAGCAGGGCTCTAATTATTGTTTGACTGGCGGCTTTCGTTGGTTTAATTTTTTTTCTACGAAAAGAATAATTGTTAGTTGAGAATTCTTGAGAAAAAAAAAATTTGTGTCAAAGAAGAGAATTTTGAGATGAGACTCAGAAAAATAGAGCTCAAAATATTGTCACGAGTGGGGATCAAATAGCGAACGACTAAAATAGCGAATTTAAAAATAATGAACTTTTCAACCTAAAATGGGCATTATAATGAAATTCGCTATTCTAGCCATACAGTATTCTGATTGCATTTTAATAATATGAGGGTTCAAATAGCGAAAAGCTGAAATAGCGGATTTCATGATGATGGCATTTCTAGATGCAAGCGTTTATTATTTTGAATTTTAGGAATTTCTTGAACCAACAACGTAAAAATCTGTCTTAAGTCAATTTGGGCGAAAACACTAAATTTCGATCATAATTGGTAAAAATTTTTAAATATTAGTCTTACGTTATCGACGATTGAAAATTCCTATCTTTTTTTTCAAGTTTTGACTGTTTTGGATCTGCTACCTTCAATAAGCTAAAATAATATTTGATCCACATCCAATTTTGTTTATCTCTAAACATAAAGGATGATTTGTTTGCAGTGAGTAGTACCTACTTCTATTTTTTTTCCTCAGCAAACCCAATTTTTTCTTCTCTTTGCATTTATGACTCTTCAACCCTCAATTCGTTTGACCTTTAATGCACCGATGAACGACGAGACTTACTTAGAGTATCACATCAAGCTTAGCGTCAATTTTAATAGGAATTTTCGAGGCCGATACTAAGAGAATCGGCGACATCGTAAAGATTTTTTTCAGACTTCCATTCGATATTTATTACAAACTTCAATTTTGTGAAAGAATGTTTTATGCAATTACATAAAAATGTTCTAAGCCTGGTGAATATTTCGAGTCGTGTTCGACTATAATTCAAATGATACGCGACAAAAGAGAAATCTGATTTAAAAAATCAATATTTATTCATCGTAGCAGAATAATCTATTGTTAATAACATTAATGCCGAAAGGTCACGAATAAGATAATAAATTAAGATGATTGCTGAACATCAGTCTAGTAAATTTTGTGCGATTTATGAAACGATTTCGCCGATTTTACGCACATGTATTATTTGTTGAAAAGATCCAAAAAAATGTTGAAACTTTTGAATTGTATCAAACTTTGATTGAAAAAATACGTGTAATTTTTTTTCGAATGTATAAGGGATGATTGTTTTCATAATTTCTATTACACTTATCGAAAACTGAAAACGAACTCCTTTTTTTGTGAACCAATCTGAGGTTTGAAACTATTAATAGACTATCTGAAGATAGTATGAACATATTGGCCAGTTAAATAAAATCTAGGTAATAAAAATTGATTTAAAAAAAAAGTATAGCTTTACATGTGCATAGCATTAATTGACAGCATTTTATGAAAACTATAAAATATGATGTCAAAACGGATTTTGACTCACGTTGTTTGACCAATAGGAAAATTTGACTAGTAAACATAACCTATAACATGTATTTAACAATCGGAAGATTTTGCTACAATTTTACGAATGATAAAAAATTTGCATATGATTGAAAGTCAAAATAATTTTACGTGCTTGATTTTCAAATTTCAAGATTCCGGAATTCATGGAAACTGTATTATTTACGTTTCAGTTAGCATATAGAAATACGAAATTTCTATATAATCAAGCGTATCGTGATCAGAGAGTAACAGACTTTAAAGAAATGCACTGGATTTGAATTGCTCGTGAATCAATATCACCAGGCTTTAAATGATTTTCGTACAAGTTCAAAAAATTCGGTTCTCTATTATTTTGATAGAGTTTCCCTCCCTTACGATACTTCCCTATGAATGCACAGACCTGAATATATTATAGAGAAATGCTCCGGATTCGAACTGCTCTAAAAATAGTACCACCAGGCTTTTAACTAGTTTCATACATTTTTTTTAAATTCCGGTCCCAATAATTTATTCAACTTTATAAAAAATGCATTCTTTCGATGAGGTCACTTATAGACGTCATCAGACTGTAAAGAAATGCACTGGATTAAAACTGCTCGCGAAACAATATCACCAGGCTTTGAACTTAGCTTCGTACATTTTCAAAAAAATCATTTCTCAATTATTCTGATTGAGTTTCAAAGAAAATGGTCCCTTACGATAAGGTCATTGAAAGACCTGAATAAACTGTAAAGAAATGCACCAGATTAGAACTGCTCGTGAAATAATATCACCAGTCAAAAAAACTACCTCCATACACTTCAAAAAAATTCGTGTCTCAATAATTCAGACTGAGTTTCATAAAAAATGCTTTTTTACAATGAGGTCATTTACATACCTCGACAGACTGTCAAGAAATGCACCATATTGGAACTGCTCGTGAAGCAATATCACCAGGCTCTGAACCAGTTTTATACATTTCAACAAAAAAATCCAGTCTCCATAATTCGGACTGGGTTTCATAACAAATGCTTCCTTATGATGAGGTAATTCATCTTAATACTCACAGTTTTCGCGAATATGTTCGATTAAGCCTCGTCATTCAGACACCCGATATTCAGGTGAATCGCTAATTGGAGGTCAGCGGGACGTACCACGCACTGGTCTATAACTCAAAACTACCTACATATCTCAATCTCTCAACAGACCGTATTATAAATCCCTTCATCATCCTCGGTGCTGCCTGAGACATCCGAGATCTCCGAGTGTGACGCTAATCTCACGTAACCTCGATCCTTTTCCCTCGTACCGGTTTTCTCAGGCGGCGGTGGCTTATTATTGCCACCAGACGATTGTCGATTTCTGCTTGAGCCTGAAGAATCTATATTGGTCAACTCGCAGATTTCGGCGTAAATATCTTCGGGTTTCGGCGGTGGAGCTGGTGGCAGCGGTGTGAGGCTGTCCCTGACCTTGGAATAAGGAGGATCGAGATCGGGACGAGCTTGAACTTCAAGAACACTCGTTGACACGGAACGCTGAACCTGTTGACGAGAAGACGCTTCACTACCGGTTAAGGCGTTCGCTTCAGATTCGAGGCTTGCGTATCTCTCCGGTGTTCTCATGCCTATTTCCGGTCGAACAGCGAAGGTAAACGAAGCCGATTTCTTGGCGGGATTTCGGCTTCTGCCACCGTGAGCTATCCTCGTGATTCTATCGATGATGCCATTATTGGTTTTTCCACTTCTCGAGTGACTGCGATCTCGAATCGTCGTTCTTTTTATGTGCTCCAGACTCTCCTTCAGGCTTTGTAGTATTGGCTTCGTTTCGGGCTTTGATTTTATTTCTTTCAGGTGAAGTTCTTTTAACAAGGCATTACCACCCAAGGCTGGTTTTGGTGGCGCCACCCTCGGCTCCGTTGCTCTCTGGTCGAGCGCTCTTCTGTAATCAGAGAACATGACACACATGTGTTTTATGTTTTATTTAATGAAGACCAGAAAACGCATATTTTGCAATCCCCACAGAAAACGAAAGAATTCAGTTGATTCCACTGAATGCGTTTTGTTTGTTGGATATTTCGTTAACTTAACAAACGTCTATTTGAATGAGATCAATTTAAGTTGAATCAACAAAATGAAGAATGCTGACTCTCAGACCCGGGTTACTTATCGCCCTTAGTTGAAACAACAAATATGAATTTGGTTCCCTTGAATAACGGTTAAAACGAATAAATGCCTATTTTGGTTGGATCAAATGGACGGCTTAGGTCGTTTATTCGATTTGAAAAAATATTTTGTTAAACTGAATCTGAAAATATGTTTGGATATGCTTGTGATTTAGATGGATCGTATAATATTTTTGATGAAATATCTGATGTTAATAAGCTAAATCATTTCACACATGAATGTGTATATTGGTTCGGATGGAAGAAATTTTATGTTAAAGTAAATTATAACATTGTTGGTATTACCCCATGTGTTCGCAAAATATTTAGTTCTTCTAAAACCCTCTGGATTTTGGAACAAACATATGTCAAATTCAACAATCATTTTGTTGAATATAAGGTAGCCACGATGATAAACTTTATACCATTTGCCATCATTCATCGGAATGATTCGTTTATTTGATTTGAACTTTTGTTTATCGAGGGCAATCAAACGCAGTTCCTCGAAAAGCTCAGTTTTGCGAATGATTCTTCCATTATTATTATACTTTATTCGCATGCATTTTTTTTAACGATATCAATTGTTTTCGGGCATTTTGGTAATTCTACCATCCTCAGAGAAATTGAGATCCATTGATATTTAAGAAAGTTATCGCGATTTAAAAAATTAAAAATCAAATTGCGACATGAAAATAAAAAAGAAAAAATTGTAAGTACATTATCGCATGGCGCTCAAAAATCGTATTTTAAATCATAGAATCAGTATGAATTTTTTCAGATTTTTAAAAACGGCGATTTTGAAATTGGTTTTTTCGAGGATTTAAAAATGTTGCTGGTAGTAAAAAAAATCTAAAAAAAATTCCGAGGCCTCTATGGGTCGGTAATAACATCATATTGAAAAATGACCAAAATCGATGAGAGTGAGGGTCATGGCCTGCTGATTTGGCGTGAAATGCTCCATACATATATATATATGTCAGAATGATAAAATATTTGATTATTATAAACCGAATTTTATTCAAACAATTCAATATCATATTGTAAGTACTATATTTCATTATGCACAAGCAACGAAATATTTTGTTCTTCGTACATGATATTTATTCGAACATAGACCCGTATGATGGCGTTGAAGCGAACAAAATTTCGTTGCTTCAACTGAATGTTTTTCGTCAATGCAGAAACACTCCGAGCATTGTTACAAATCTACGGTGTTAAGGAAGTTCGTCAGTAAATTGAAAATGCACAGAAAAATCTAAAATAATTACAGCGTTTTTAATAATTCATAACAAACTCACATGAATTTTTTGGAAATTTTTGTTTACATTGTTTACACAAAATTAATTTTTTTATGCATACATTTAAACATGGACTCTTATGGCATATTGACGAATAAAAAAAAATTAAAAATTTTTTAAAATGCAGTCAAAAAATGTCGGTTTTACTTTTCCAGCAACAAATCTATGATTAATCGTACTAGAACTTGCATTTGCATCTATTTACCTCACAACGTGCATGTTTGGACGATTGGTGTCACGGACTAGAGTCACAATTTTTACCGAAGATGAAGAATTTTTACGAGTAGAACCAGACTAGGCTAATTGTGTTGTACAGGTGAAATTGTGTAAGAGGGTATACTTGTAATTTATGCGAATTATACGAGGGAACTTAAAGTCTGAACGCTAAACACGTAGCGACCTTCATCGCGCTCGAGAGTACATGACGAAACATAGTGGTTATATTACCTGCAAGCGGATAGAAGTCGTTGCATCTTTGGGGAAGCGAGGAGACGAGCCTCCGATGGACAGCCAAGTCGTGCCCGTTTAACTCTTGGTGCTCCGGGACCGGTGGCTACCAGTTCCAAAAGTTCCGGAACAGTTGCATTGGGTACTGGTCTCTCAGGCATCAGCGGAACCGCACATCCAAGGACGATTGGACCTCGCGTTGCACCTTCCAGCTGCATGAGACCGCTATAATCTCGGGGTAATGGGATTGGCAGTGGTCCTGCAACTAGCCGTACCTGTGCGAAACAACACATAACGCAAAGTCCATCTTCTTAGTCTCAACCGGAAACGTGATTATACGAAGACAATCAAGGAGGTTTCTCAGTTAACACGTAATTATAAGAATAAGTTGAGGTGCCTGAAGGTTAGTTGTCCATTAAAATCACGCCACCGTGCCAACTTCCAAGTGAAACATCTACCTAGCACCCTACAATGATAAATCTGTTGGTGTAAATAGTCCTGGCGCCTTTCTGATCTTCTGTATACAATGAAAGGACCATTAGAAAACATAGGTGGGTCCTTTATATGGTTTTCGCCTATGATCTCGGAGTAATGGGTTCGGCAGTGGTCCTGCAACTAGCCGTACCTGTGCGAAACAACACATAACGCAAAGTCCATCTTCTTAGGCTCAACCGAAAACATGATTATACGAAGACAATCAAGGAGATTTTTAGTTAACACGCAATTATGAAAATGAGTTAGGGTGCCTGAAGGTTAGTTGTCCATTAAAATCAGGCCACCGTGCCAACTTCCAAGTGAAACGTCTACCTAGCATCCTACACTGAAAAATCTGTCGGTGTAAATAGTCCTGGCGCTCTCTGACTTTCTGTATGCAATGGAAGGACCATTAGAAAACAAAGGTGGGTCCTTTATATGGTTTTCGCCTATAATCTCGGAGTAATGGGATTGGCAGTGGTCCTGCAAGTAGCCGTACCTGTGCGAAACAACACATAAAGCAAAGTCCATCTTCTTAGCCTCAACCGGAAACATGATTATACGAAGGCAATCAAGGAGATTTCTCAGTTAACACGCAATTATAAGAATAAGTTGAGGTGCCTGAAGGTTAGTTGTCCATTAAAATCACGCCACCGTGCCAACTTCCAAGTGAAACGTCTACCTAGCACGCCATACTGAAAAATCTGTCGATTTAAATAGTCCTGGCGCCCTTCTGACCTTCTGTATGCAAAGAAAGGACCATTAGAAAACATAGGTGGGTCCTTCATATGGTTTTTGCCTATAATCTCGGAGTAATGGGATTGGCAGTGGTCCTGCAACTAGCCGTACCTGTGCGAAACAACACATAACGCAAAGTCCATCTTCTTAGTCTCAACCGGAAACGTGATTATACGAAGACAATCGAGGAGATTTCTCAGTTAACACGCAATTATAAGAATAAGTTGAGGTGCTTGAAGGTTAGTTGTCCATTAAAATCACGCCACCGTGCCAACTTCCCAGTGAAACGTCTACCTAGCACCATACAATGAAAAATCTGTTGGTGTAAATAGTCCTGGCGCCCTTCTGACCTTCTGTATACAATGAAAGGACCATTAGAAAACAAAGGTGGGTCCTTTATATGGTTCTCGCCTATGATCTCGGAGTAATGGGTTTGGCAGTGGTCCTGCAGGTAGCCGTACCTGTGCGAAACAACATATAACGCAAAGTCCATCTTCTTAGTCTCAACCGGAAACGTGATTATACGAAGACAATCGATGAGATTTCTCAGTTAACACGCAATTATAAGAATGAGTTGAGGTGCCTGAAGGTTAGTTGTCCATTAAAATCACGCCACCGTGCCAACTTCCCAGTGAAACGTCTACTTAGCACCCTACAATGCAGTTTCTGCCTCGGCAACCGTGCACGCTTGGGTCTTAAGAACCGTAGTATTGTTACTGTTTGACGAAGCAATATTTATAGTAATATTTTGTAAAGTAGAAAATGTAAACTAGACGATAGTTGGGCATAAAAAATGAAGGTTCAGAATCAACAAATTGGCGTCGGTTTGAAGATTGAATATCATATGCGAAAGTAGGTTATATGTTTATTTTAAGAATCTCCGGCTCTAATTATCGGATCAGAATTACCTCTACTCCGATGTAGAAATGATGTTCTAACGAATCAATCGACATGAAGTTCATATCGATAGTCATGCAGACGTGGAAGATACAGTTCTTGGAAAAAGTGGCACTACGAGCGCAAAAGCACGCGGATATTGCGTTAAGCATCGTTTCCACATGTTCACCCGAGATTAATAATTATTGCATCTTTAAAAAAGCTAGAGCTTCTGACGGTAATCTGAACGGACAATATTTAAACAATTAATTTTCAATCGTGAAAAAATATTTCCATAGCCCGTTGGCTGTGGCAATATGGCATCGATAAAGCAATTTAAACAGACATAAAATACAATGATTTCTAACTGTTTGATTCTTCCGTATAGGAAAATCGATAACAACGAAATCTTCGGCATCGGTCGACTCACACCCCGAGTTACGATTTGCCAAACTTCCATCTAAGAAAATAAAAATATTACAGGCTGTCACGTCAAAGCATCATAACATCAACTAATTTTAGTCTTTGTACGGCTGCAATGTAGTCTTTACGGTGAAACTATTGTCTCAATCGGTCACGGTGTCAGCAGCACTACCCTGTTTTACCATAAGTATCGAATATGGCGTGTGTTGAATTGTGGCTGTGTAGAATTGTATCAAAGTGTATCCGCAAAGCTGATTCTCTGTGTTGAGATGTGCCGGGTCAAGTTCTGCTGGGCTGAGTTGTGCTGTGTTGAGTTGTATCCAGCCAAGTTTTATCCGGCCAAGGGCGTGTTGAGTTGTAGCGAGTCTATACTGTGGTGTCGAGTTTTACCATAAGTATCGAATATGGCGTGTGTTGAATTGTGGCTGTGTAGAATTTTATCAAAGTGTATCCGCAAAGCTGATTCTCTGTGTTGAGATGTGCCAGGTCAAGTTCTGCTGGGTTGAGTTGAGCTGCGTTGAGTTTTATCCGGCCAAGGGCGTGTCGAGCTGTAGCGAGTCTATACTGTGGTGTCGAGTTGTGCGGGGTGAAGTTTTTTCGTGTCGAATTTTTAGTGTGCCGCGTTTTCCTGTGACCAGTTGCACGGCCCAAGTTGAGTGCGCACCTAGTCGTAATCTGTAGGAACGCGGTACTGCCAAATTTGTCCGTGTTGAATCAAATTTTGCCGAGCGTTCGTCGTGGGAAAGGTATCCGTTTTGAATTTTCGTTCGTCGAGTTCGTGTTATGTAGAACTTCATCGTGCTCAACTAAACGCTTGTGAACGAAAATGGTGTAAACATTCTCGTGTACAGATGAGTCTGTATAGAAATGGGTTCTGTTGAATCAGGGTGTTGCCGTCACGCAAACGTTACTTTCACCACTAACGACATTATCTTGAGTCTGGAACGACGCTCGAATTGCATCTAGGTTTGGATAATTATGGTTTGGATGTATCAGAGCTTATTTGTTGGGTATAGAATTTAATCTTACCCTAAGTGGAAGGTCCCTCCTGGCGAGCTGATGAACCCTGTACAATACAGCATCGCTTCCGGTGTCGAGGCTGCCGCTCTGACAAGTCGCGTAGAATTCACCTCGCGACGAGAGCGGCGCAAACAGTTCATGACCCTGAGAATCAAGACACTGGGCGTACTGATCCCTTTCCGAGGCTCTAGAATTTTGACCATCTTGTACCCCGCTAGTAACGCCAGTAATACCCGTCGAAACGGGAGATCTTCTTGTATCCTGGAAGACCGCAGCGAGTCGCAGAACTTCACCGGCCCGGACAGTCGTCTTTGTATAATGTGCTCGAAGATTGCCATTTTCTGTGAACAAATCGTAAAATAATCATTGCACTCTATCGCCTTCAATGATAATCAGTCATTAGGTTAAACAAATAAAAATGTGGACGAAACGCTCTGAAAATTTGAAAAACCTTAAAAAAACTTTACAACTTAACTGGCACCGACAATCGAATCAAAATCGAACCTTTCAATTTTGCTGTTTTTTGGAAATTTTTAGAATTCATCAAGATAAAAAATATTCAAAACAATGGCCAATTTTGTATTTATGCTCTCCAAAACTAAATCCGTGACCCCAACATAAATGAGAAATCCACAATAAGAAATGGTAAGTAAAATGGTAAAAGGTATGGTAAGTATATTATATAGTTGATTCATTAATAGAGGTTTTGAGTTATATAATTGCAAATAAAATGCTCTGAGCATTTAAATCATTTGATATTCGAAATATGATAAAGATTACTTTTTTTGTTCTCAAAAATTTACTTTTAGAAACCACAAGTTGAAAAGTCAGCAAATGTTCTGAATTTTGAGAAAAACCCTGGGGTAAGCATTGAAATAGGCTGCATAATTTTTTAAAAACTTTCCACCTTAAAAATGTCGTCGAATATGAACATAAATATTTTTTTCGAAAAATTCAGATAATTACTGAGAAAAAACTAGTACTTTGGATTTTGCTGATTAAATTTAATAAGACGTTGAATTCAAAGTTTAAATATTAAGTTGAAAACTTAAGGAGTCGATTCTCTTTGGAAATGATGAGCAGAAAATCTCAAACTTGTGCTTCTCTTTATTTCACTTGTGAATCTGATCATGAGAACGCAAGAAGCACCAAAACTTTGAAAGCCAGCTTTTTGTCTAGTATTTGGTGCCATGACCCAGCTGCTATTAATCGCTTATAATTATAAAATAATAAATAATATTTTTCTTCCAAATCATGATGTATCAGTGAGCCGAGTAATTTCCGTACGTACGATCGTCATCCTTTTCACTACAGATAAATTCTCAAGTCAGCAATTCGATACGCTCGCGAGCTACGGAAGAAATAACGACGAACACTTTCAATATCAATTCTCCGCAGGAATCACTTTCCTCACTTTTACGATTGGGCAGAGCTCTCTAGCGCGCTACAGACGTCTGTTCAGAGAGGCACAGAGTTTCACAGAGACGGCGAGAGTCGAGTGAGTTCATCCGTAAAGCCCGATCATAATAATAATACTGTTTTAGTCATAAACAATTTTACGTCGAGAGGAGTCGAGATGCGATAGGTGGATCGATGAATCTTATCTATGGTGAACGTACGAGGCGGTAAGCATGAGCATATACCACCTATTCTCAAGAACGTACTCATATGGTGTTAGGAAAAGGCAGGGACGGATTTAATGCTAGAGGCACCCAAGGCTCGGAACAGGTTGATACAATTGCCATGATCTTAAAGGAGAGATGGTAAAAGTCGAAATATCGAAGACTTAAGCCACCAATCTAGCATTCTGATTGGTCGTCGATGGCTTCGACATAAAGCCAACTCCAGACTATTATGTCTAAATAGACATAAATAGACTATTATGTCTAAACTATTTGAACTAATTGAATTGGGATTTGTGTCTTAGGGGTTCCAGTTATAAAATATATAATAAGTGTACTGAATGAAATATTTGGTTCCCTTCCCGATATATTTTATTTTTTCAAGAACGATTCAGTTAACCAATTGTACAGAATCCAACTAAATGAACAAGTTCTTCCAATTACATTTTTTTCTCAATGTGCTTATAATATAAAATACTCATTCTTAACCTTGTTTTTCCAGCCCTCATGATCACTATAATAACTTCTTCAAATATGCAGATGAATTCAAGGATAAATTTAATCAAGAAGTCAAGAAGTAATACAATCTTGCTAATTATGAGAAATTTCTGAGAAGGTCGAAAAAGATGTGATTGCACTAGCGATAAATTTCTCATTAACCTTCGTGGTAATGAGGAGGATCTAAACAATATATAATCTTTTTTTCCAGGCAAATTGCGGTCAAAATTCATCACCCCGAATGAAAACCTTCAACACAACCTTACTCCCCCTACTAATTTGTCTGCCCCTGAGAAAAGTGGGGCCCCGGGCAATTATGAATGACCTTTTTTTTTCAATTTTTCTCCCCATCCTCTCGATGACAGAATTACGAGCGATGCGCGAGGATAACAGAATAAAACGCGTTGGATATAGAAATCCTACATGACCATAATAGCTACGGTGTGTAATGGCATAAGACTGCGTGTATTGTAAGAGGTTGGCTCACGCGTTCGCCTCTAGGCTTTCACCGTGAGGTCTGAGCGATCCAATACCCAGCAAGCCGCGTACCTATTACGTTACGTGCAAGCTGCTGCAGCGCTGCATGCCCAGCTATCTTTCGCTCACCTACGTTGAAACGCAGCAATCGCAGAAACGAGCCTCGAGTCGCAACGGAACGATTTCAGTGCTGCCGCTGTTGCCCGCTTATATTAAACAGATATATTGACATTCGTGTCACGGCCATTTGCTTGTCCTAGCCGCGCTGCACCTAAGAAAATCTCAAATCTCTCTCAGAACGTATTACACTGAGAGAAAAGCATATCGTTTATTTAACGATTCCATATGGTAAAACGAATATAGGAAGGCTTGCAATGTCTTATGGTTGAAGCGATGATAATATGGTTCAATAAACGACACTTGCTAGGTTATTGAAAAGAAACGTTGAAATCGTATATACAACAAAACGGCATATTTGATACTGTTAGAAAAGTTTTTGAAAATATTATCATTTTGATGATTGCTACTATAATTATATTTGGTATAACCATAAAATATAGACGGCTCTCCTGGGGATTATGTAAATGGTTCATCCAACTGTTTTGGCAACTATAGTTTATTGTTGGATTATCGTCGGTCTGACTATTTTTTTTTAATTACCATATTTTTCTCTCAGTGTATAATTGTAAATATATATTAGGGGGTGTCAAAATTTTTTTTAAATTTTTTTTTTAAATTTTGCATTGTTTTAATCTACAGTTTGTACCTTAAAGCAACTCTTCTCAAAATTTTAGCGCGATAAAAAAAAATTTAGAGGTAGCTCAAACGATTTATAGATTTCCCATTTGATTAATACGTAGATGAATGCGACTCTCAATCAATTCATGTCCCTGAATTACAGCTACGATATATTGACGTTCGCGTATCTTTTTTCGTTATCTTTAGATCATTGGGAATAGAAAAAGAGCTTACAAATTTTCCGTTTAAATCGATAGTTTCCTAGTTATGAATTTTTGACGCTCAGAATATCGCCCTCTCCGCCATGTAAGATCAGGTAAGGTAAAAACTATAGCTTAAAACGATGCAACATGAAAATGAAAAAAAAAAAAAATTCTACACACCCTAATATATATATATATACATATGCTTTATGCGTGTAGCTGCCGTATCATTATGACTTGAGATTCGTTGTATTGTACGGGAGTCCATTGTCGCAGTTATTACGATATGCAATTCCTTTGTCGCCAACTTGAACGCTGTATAAATTTTTTACTTTAAATCGACAAAACCTACATGGACTACAAAGTTACTAAGGTAACTAAGGTGACTGTTGGCAAAGGATATATCAATGACAGAATGGTCATGAATGCATTATTATTATTTTCTTTCCCTTGGCGTCGAGACGCTACCGCGACTCTTGATATTTTTTATTTACTATATCCATTAACATTTAAAGATTACAGAAGCTCTCCTTACGAGAAACATATTTCATACCATCGTATCAACGCATTGGGGAATCCATCGAAAACATTCTCCTTTATTTTTTTGCCGTTTATTCTTCTTAAGTTTGATTGTCAGTACAGTCATACCCGAGCGTTCGTGGTCGCAGTATACGCCGTATATGCAGCTACATGGGTCGAGTTCTGTGTATATCGCGTGTGTCTCTCATTTAAACGTTTTAACTGCTTCGTTTACGAGGTCGCTCTACTCTGAGTGCAACCTCAGTGCTATAAACAGCTAAGAGTATTATCTACAATGCTCAGTAATCTGTGAGCTTGGGGTTCTGAAATCGTTGAATACCTACAATCGTCATTCGGGTTTACGCGAATCGTGAATAATGCGGTTTTTGCGGTGCGTACAGCGATCCACTGCTAGAAAACCTCCCAACTGGACAATTTCGACGCCCTCGCTTGCAAACTATATCTCTCGGCGATCATCGCGATACCGACACTTTTCTCGGACGAACTACATTCGCCACTTTTCGCCATCTCGTGGAAAACGAGAAAACTCTAGTAGGTACAGGAACAACACCTTGGTCATGGGTTTCACGTAGATTTAAGGTCGATATATCAGAAAGGTAAATCAAATTAATGTTCGTTATCTTATGGCCTATTTTAATTGAGCTATTCATTTTTATTTCGTCAAAATTTGGTGATTCTTCCTGTGAAGAAATTTTATAAGGGTTTTGCTAAGGCCCTGATTAATTTTCCTTAATTATATTAGGGGCTTTATATGAAAGCCTTATAGGGTTTCCTAAAGGACGGTCACACTTTTTTTCCGGGGCCTTTAAAGGCTGCCCTATTAAGTCCTTACTAAAATAATGAAGAAATTTAGTTCAGAAATATATATTGTTTAATATTTAGTTGAGTAATGTTGCACTTTTAATGAGCTATTTCGTCTTCCTCTACACGATGGTACATATTAATTCGCTGGAAAAACATATTAATTTTTTTTTCTACATTGACGGGAACGAACTTGGAACCCTTCGGATGATCTATTTGCGCAGCGCCTTCGCTCTCTCGGCCATTCAAGTCATATGAATGTGCAATTTTTTTGTCTATTCGAATGACTGTAATATGAAATATTGAATAGAATTAATGTAATATAGTCAGAACTCGATAGATTTACATGACTGCGTCTGATGTGTAAAAATAAAATCACATTCAGTCATTTTTTTCCAGAATTTGGTTATATCGAATAGAGTTGTTCTATTGTTTCCGCGAATTAGTTCGTTTGTATCTAGGTGCGTGACTGTCTGACTGACCTGAGGGCCAGTACTAGAATGGGTGACAACTCGACTGATTTTGGTGGTCATTAGTTGGATAGGTGACGACCGATTTTGCCATGGAAACCTCGGATTGCCATATAAGATCCTTATCTGGCAAATTTTTTATTGATTTGTTTACTTTATGCCATGGTTAAGTTTGACTAGGCCTCTAATTAATTAACTTATCAAGGCCTTATTAAGCTTCATCATGGCCTTATGAGATCCTTATTTGGCAAAAGTATGAATAATTAGTTTACATGGTACCATGATGAAGCCTGACTGGGCCCTTAAGTAATTACCCTATCAAGCCCTTAATAAACTTCAACATGGAAACCTGAAATTGCCTTAGGAGACCGTTATATGGCAAAATTATTATTGATTTGTTTACTTGGTGCTATGATTAAGCCCGAATGGGCCCTTAAGTGATTACCCTATCGAGCCCTTATCAAACTTCGCCATGGAAACCTAGAATTGCCTTATGAGAACCTTATCTGGCAAAATTATTATTGATTTGTTTACTTGGTGCCATGATTAAGCCGGACTGGGCCCTTAAGTGATTACCCTATCGAGCCTTTATCAAACTTCGCCATGGAAACCTAGAATTGCCTTATGAGAACCTTATCTGGCAAAATTATTATTGATTCGTTTACTTGGTGCCATGCTTAAGTCTGACTGGGCCCTTGAGTAATTACCCTATCGAGCCCTTATTAAACTTCGCTATGGAAACCTATAATTGCCTTATGAGAACCTTATCTAGCAAAATTATTATTGATTTGTTTACTTGGTGCCATGTTTAAGCCTGACTGGGCCCTTGAGTTGATAACCCTACTAAATCCTTTGACATGGAAACCTAGAAATACCTTATCAGGGCCTTACTTGGGAGTGATATGGAAAACCTTTTTAGGGTGCCCACATTAAAGCCTGAAAGGGCCCTAGTTTATCTTAGGGCATCCTTAATAATTTTCTTCTCAGGTCATTTTAAAAACTTCAAGGACTACTAAACATCATGCCTTAAAATAGTGTAATCTAGAGTCTATGATGAGTTGGTTGTCCTGGAGTTGCTTAGAATGACAACATAAAAAAGCCGATAAGGCGCTATGACGTCGTAACAAGTTTGATGTTGAAATAAACATTCCAAGAAATTTTTCGCAATTCTTCGAAACCTCTGAAATCGTTTACGATCCTGATAAATCATCCGAAATTCTAGAAATGCTTTTAGTTCCTATAATCTTCTGAAATTTCCTGAAATCTCATTCAATTTGAACGAATCCATTTAAATCTCTCATAATCTTGAAGCAATTGTGAAATCTAAAGAAATTGCATACAATCTTCATGGTTCCTTGAATTCTTTTGAGATTAGAAAGAAATATCGACATCTCTAAGATTTCTGAAAACCAGTGGAATCTCTTAAAATCTTGGAATCTTGAAATGAGGTGTACGCTTAATTTACTTAGTAGCTAAACCCTCGAACAAGTGTGAACATTTTTTACAAATCTACCTCTATGAGAAAGTATTTTAATTTATTTTGGCTTCCTCAAAGAGGAAGCTTTGAGAAAATCTAACAATAATGAGGAAGTAATTTGCAAAGTTCTACATTGTAGCCTTGCTCAAAGAAATGTTTAATAATATTATTTTAAGCCCGCGACCGATTTTTGCTTTATTTGAACTGATGTTTAGTTATCTACACTGAACTTGCGTAGCAAATTTAAGCCAGATATCTTAAAAATTGTTAGAGTTGGGCCGCTAAAAGTAATTTTTCTAAAAATTCAAAATGTCATAATTTGATAACACCGTGACGGATTAACTCATAATTTAATCCCATATTTTGTTTAACGAAAGTTCACTCTTGGTTCAAATTTCAGGCTTGAAGAGGTTAGCAGTAAATTTGAAAATGCACAGAAAAATCCGAAATAATTACTGCGTTTTAAATAATTCATAACAAACTCACAGGAATTTTTTTGAAATTTTCGTCTCGTCGTTTTTAATTTAATTAAAAATTTAATTTTTTTATGCATGCATTTTAACATGAGCTCTTATGTCATATTTACAAATTAAAAAAAAATAATTGAAAAATATAATGTAAAACTTTTTTAATATTGCAAATTTTTTTTAAATTCGTAAACATGCCATAAGAGCCCATGTTAAAATGTATGCATAAAAAGATTAATTTTGTGTAAACGATGTAGACGAAAATTTTCGAAAAATTCATGTGAGTTTGTTATGAATTATCAATAACGCGGTAATTATTTTAGATTTTTCTGTGCATTTTAAATTTTACTGACGCACCTCCTTAACTATTATATCATGAAAATCCAGAGATTTTTTATTTTCGCGAAGACAAAGCGTCCGCTATGACGAAGCCAAAATCGATCTTTCAAAAATCCTAAATTAGTGTTACCCTTAAACACACATATTGCTTACCCATTTTCGAATGAGTGAGAGTGTAAGCTCGAAGAGGTTTTGCTAGAAGAAACGCCGGGACTCCGGCTCTCACGAGAGCGCCAATTCGTCTGTAAACTCTCGCATTTCCGGTACCGCTGTTGTTCGAAACAACCGAGAACCAACCTGAAACATAAAACATACACGGTGATTAGTTCTTGTCCAAGTAGAAGGTCTTTTAGAATTGAGTCAAGTCGCTTTTGCTGGCAGGTAGTATTCTTAGCACTTAAGAATATCCGGTATAATGTAACACACAAAGTGTTTTCGTTGACCGAGATTCACTAAGAGAACAAGAGCGACGTCTTTAATTCGGCAGACGCCTTTTCCCTTTCACCTTGGCTATGCTCGTGTATATACGTAATTATAGGCCAGAAAAGGTACCCGAAATCATTTAGCCATTTACCCTAAGCTGAATTCAGTGTTCTTTGTAAGGAACACTCTTATTCAGTTAAAAAATGTCAGACACATATTGTCTTTGGATCAGTAGGAACACGCAATGTTAGCAGGTCAGTAGAAATTGACAATGGAATTTCATTGACGTATAAAAAAAAAACATTCGTTGAGCAAATGATTGAAACCGGGAATATAGAACCTTGCAAATTGCTACCTTATTATTTTATAGTAGTAGTAGTAGTAGGAGATTTATTAACACACTGTTACAACAATTATGACGTATAGTACATTCTGTATAAGTGTAGAAAATTGGTCCAGCGTAATCTGCCAACAGACCATCGACCGAGATCCTTCAGCCCAGTTATTTTATATTTTTGACAACTTTTGGAATGAACTTATCATGATCTTTGCAGATGGACGGTGAAGATATTTTTTAAATATTTTAAGATGTTATACAGTTTTCTATTTCCTATTACCGACAGCTGAATACAATTGCAAATCTTGTTATCATGTATTCAAGCTATGTAAAAATTTTGAGATCACACATTTTCTAAGATCCAGTAAGTTTTTGGGTTTTTTGGCAAATTTAGTCCGATATATGCTAGATGTTATTGAGTTACAATGTATAAACGAATATTAGTAATTGTATGTAATAACTCTTGGACCCTTTTTCTGATTATAATCGAGGGCAATAAACTAACTTTAGTTGGAACTATATACTTGTAAGGATAAAAATGACATCATGAAAAAAATGCCTACTCGGTGAGTAGCTCAAGTTTTGCTTCAGTTACTAGACTTGAAATTAAATCACTTTTTTCGTCGATTCAGATAATCTCAAGTGGCGTGAGATGAAACTCTTAATTCTTATTTTTTTTAATGAAAAAAAAAAATTTTCTACCTACTGGAAACCTAGTGACTACCTTAAGGATGTAGGAGAGCGATGGGGTGGCCAACTTCCTAAAAAGTGAGAATTCAGAGAGAAATTCGACCACTTCCCGATGGAAGAAAAATCTTTAAAAAATTAAGCATATAAAAGGTGCGGAAGAGATTAGTTTTGCATATTAATAATTGTAAAATGTTATTAACAAATATGTGAAAACAAAATTTTTCAAGAAATTATCCGTCAACCTAACTTTTTTTCCGAATGAAAATGATTCATCAATTTTTCTGAATACGTACGAATTTTTTCAGAATTTATTCTAATCATCGAAATTTAGTTTTTTTTTGGAATTTCTTTTTCTTAAAAAATGCATGTTAAGTCGCGAATTTGTTATATGTGTTTCTCACAAAATTACCCATTACATCCAAGAAGTTTCTCAACGATTGATCAAATAGATTCGTGAATACAGCTCATACAAGAAAAAAGAACCGCGATTTTCATACATTAGACAAAATTCTGAAAAAATTCATCCGTATTCCGAAAATTTAACGACTCATTTAAAATGACGGATAATTTGTTGAACAATTTGTTTTTTTCACCTATTTGTTGATAACATTTTGCAATTATCAATATTCAAAATTGATATTTTCCTCTCCTTTTGTATGCTTGATTTTTTTCAGATTTTGATTCCATCGAGAAGTGTTCGAATTTCTCTCTGAATTCTCACTTTTTAGGAAGTTGAACACCAGCGCGCTCCTACATCCTTAAGTGAAGTGATATGAAAGTCTTCATATCTTTTCATTTTTTTAAAGAAAAAAAAAAACAAATTATGCATATAGCATAGATATGTAATTTTCCTCTTGATGCAAAAATTATTATTAAACGACCAAGAAGTGTTTGTTCGTTTTGAAATCTTGGGTTTGCCATGAAAAACAAAACAATTCTAAAATGAATGTGCTGAATAAACGCTTCGCCATTCTTGCTCAGTTTGCTGCACTTAAATAGTCCTTGAAGAATGAATACTTGTAAGTATAAAAAAGACATCGTATAAAAAAAATTCTTCTTGATCAAATTTCCCTCTAGTTATAGAACTTTAACTTTATAGAATTACAGGAAAAAATATCATGTTTCTCTCAATACAAAAATAATTAACAAATATCAACAAAATGACTCTTTTACAAATGACCAAGAAGTGTTTCTTCATTTTGAAATCTCGAGTTCACCATGAAAAGCAAGACTATTTGAAAACAAATGTGCTGAATAAATGCTTAGCCGTTATCACTTAATGTGCTGTACTTAAATGGCTCTTAAAGAATGTACGTCGTGGGTAATGCCCAAACTTTCAGCAACGATTGCGTACCATCATGACCATAACCTCGCGATGCACCGCGCATTAATCGGCGAATACGAGGACGTGGCCGTAAGTACACTAAGTTAAATTAATAATTTATCGGCGATTTTGCGGGCCATAACGACCTGTAAAATATAATCGCTACATAATTTACGGACGAATGTAAACATCGGCTCCTTGTCACCGCAATTTACAAGAGGGAGCCGCATAATTCGCGAGCAAGAGCAATGCCGAGCCGATTAGCGTGCGTACGTTATATATATAGGCTCGGAAGGGTGAGCGAGTCTCGCTCCAAAGTGCACAGAGTGCAACTAGCCGCTCGCGACTATATATATGTAGTCTGTTGCATACTATCGCTAGCTATCTTCGATTGATTTACAACGAAAGTGGCCAGCCGAGAGAGCAGCACGGTCTCGTTCACCACGATGATACTTTTATCGTCGATAAAGAAATTTATTGGGAATCCGCCTCGCCCTTTCCCCTCTTTTTCTCGGTTACAATGTAATCTTATGGTAAAAAAGCTCGAGTGCAGCTAAACTGCGCTGGATGAAGTATCGAGACATATATGGGGCATTCCATTCAGCTTGACTTGGGCCTGACTGATCTCTTGGATTTCATCCCCGATGTTTTATGGTATTTTTCTATCTCTAAGCAGCAACGACAACTTTTTTTATATTCATATTATATATTATTCCAAACAATTCATATACTTACGATTATTTATAAAGAATATTTTGAAGGACATAATTTAAAAAACTGACGAAAATGTCATAAATTATGTATCTATGTATTTTTTAACCGGTAACATCCTCTAGCAGCAGAAAAAAAAGAAATAATTTTGACATTTTTTTAGGAGTATATATATGTAGTCTGTTGCATACTATCGCTAGCTATCTTCGATTGATTTACAACGAAAGTGGCCAGCCGAGAGAGCAGCGCGGTCTCGTTCACCACGATGATACTTTTATCGTCGATAAAGAAATTTATTGGGAATCCGCCTCGCCCTTACCCCTCTTTTTCTCGGTTACAATGTAATCTTATGGTAAAAAAGCTCGAGTGCAGCTAAACTGCGCTGGATGAAGAGTCGAGACATATATGGGGCATTCCATTCAGCTTGACTTGGGCCTGACTGATCTCTTGGATCTCATCCCCGATGTTTTATGGTATTTTTCTATCGCTAAGCAGCAACGACAACTTTTTTTATATTTATATTATATATTTTTCCAAACAATTCATATACTTACGATTATTTATAAAGAATGTTTTGAAGGACATAATTTGAAAAAATGACGAAAATGTCATAAATTCTGTATCTATGTATTTTTTGACCGGTAACATCCTCTAGCAGCAGAAAAAAAAGAAATAATTTTGACATTTTTTTAGGAGTATATATATGTAGTCTGTTGCATACTATCGCTAGCTATCTTCGATTGATTTACAACGAAAGTGGCCAGCCGAGAGAGCAGTGCGGTCTCGTTTACCACGATGATACTTTTATCGTCGATAAAGAAATTTATTGGGAATCCGCCTCGCCCTTTTCCCTCTTTTTCTCGGTTACAATGTAATCTTATGGTAAAAAAGCTCGAGTGCAGCTAAACTGCGCTGGATGAAGAGTTGAGACATATATGGGGCATTCCACTCGGCTTGACTTGGGCCTGACTGATTTCTTGGATCTCATCTCCGATGTTTTATGGTATTTTTCTATCTCTAAGCAGCAACGACAACTTTTTTTATATTTATATTATATATTTTTCCAAACAATTCATATACTTACGATTATTTATAAAGAATGTTTTGAAGGACATAATTTGAAAAAATGACGAAAATGTCATAAATTCTGTATCTATGTATTTTTTAACCGGTAACATCCTCTAGCAGCAGAAAAAAAAGAAATAATTTTGACATTTTTTTAGGAGTATATATATGTAGTCTGTTGCATACTATCGCTAGCTATCTTCGATTGATTTACAACGAAAGTGGCCAGCCGAGAGAGCAGTGCGGTCTCGTTCACCACGATGATACTTTTATCGTCGATAAAGAAATTTATTGGGAATCCGCCTCGCCCTTTCCCCTCTTTTTCTCGGTTACAATGTAATCTTATGGTAAAAAAGCTCGAGTGCAGCTAAACTGCGCTGATGAAGTATCGGGACATATATGGGGCATTCCATACCAGCTCGACCTGGGCCTGACTGATTTCTTGGATCTCATCCCCGATATTTTATGGTATTTTTCTATCGCTAAGCAGCAACGACAACTTTTTTTATATTTATATTATATATTTTTCCAAACAATTCATATAGTTACGATTATTTATAAAGAATGTTTTGGAGGACATAATTTGAAAAAATGACGAAAATGTCATAAATTCTATATCTATGTATTTTTTAACCGGTAACATCCTCTAGCAGCAGAAAAAAAAAAGAAATAATTTTGACATTTTTTTAGGAGTATGAGAGAAGGAAAAGGTTTTTTTTCAGAGGTCTTATTTAACACAGGATGAAGCATGGATAATAATTTTTTAAGTTATAATTCTTATACAAAAAAGGCGGTGACAGATGCCATATTAAAATTCGTATTTTTTTTTGCAACACTTAAAAATACGATTATAATTTTTTTCAATCTGATTAATTTTAATTTGAAAATAATTTAAAATTCTTTCTTTCTTGTGGAGTATCGACGCACAATAATAAGTCGGATATACAATAAGGAAGGACGGTTCTCTCGTAAGGTATAAGAATGGACCGAAAAAAAACCGAACACATTTGTAATCTATGTTTCGTAGAGAGCGTGCATTTTTGAAGAAAAAAAAAAATCGAGCTTTCCAGAATTCTAGAGTGACGTGAAACTCTTAAACTTAGATCCAAAGTCGGCCAGGCCTCCATTTTTTTTCAAAAGTTTTTCAAAACGAAAATAGAATAAGATTAGACCCGTGAGAAGTTTATCACTGTAGGCTATTGTACATTTCTATACATGTCAGAACTTCGAAGAATTTTTTAAATTCTTGCAAGCGATTTTTTTATCAAAGTAAAAAATAAAAAATAAATTTACATAACAATTCGCTCGGAAATAATAAAAATAAATTTTTCGAAATCCCGTCATAAATTCTGCTTACGCGATAACCAGCAGCGAAAGGATTCTTACGCATCTAACTTTTCTCAATTTGCGATTTAAAAATTATTCATAGAAAAAGAAACAAGTTTTGGCTCACTTTGGATCCAAGCTTGAAAATATTAATAATTGAAATGCAAAATAATCATAAGTGTATAAATTGCGTTAAAAAAAATTGAGTTGTAAATTGTGATTGCTACTCAGAGATAAGAGAATAAGACAAAAGATCGGGGATACAATCTACGAGGTCGAGTTGGTATGGAATGCCCTATATGTATGTATAAATACATTTGCATTACATGGCCAACGCGCCCTTGCGTTCAGCGCCCTCAGGCCCTGAAATAAATTCAAGTATCGTTGGAGTCTGATGTATACCATAGCACGTTATACAATGAAACTCCATGTTGTCCTCGTGAAAACGACGGAAGCTCTAAGCGCTCTTCTCGAACGCCAGGAGGTCCAGTTGGTCTGTGCTCTGGCTCGTAATTCTCGAATGCTAGACAATAAAATATATCTTGATTCCTGTAAATAAGGGAGTTACAACCTGCGTCGGAATACCGTATATCTAACCTGTACGTGATTTGTTGAAAAAGCTAAGCAAGATAATAATAGAGAATGCCTTTGTACGTAGGAGAAATCGGAGCTAGACTGTAAAAAATCTGTCGGTGTAGACTGTCACAAGATGACGAATAGAAATCCGCGGTGTTATTTGCAACACCATTCTAGAGTAAAATTTACTCGGTGTTATGAGAAAAACGAAAAACTGATGTTACTTTGCTAAAATTAGCACTGTATAGTTTTATAGCAAATACACACCTTACGCGGTGATGAATTTTAACAATCGAGTGTTAAAAACAACACCATTTTGACACTGTTTTCGGTGTACATATGGGACTATCTATTTGGTGCTAAAATTGAAATCTCTTCAACACTGTTATTAGTGTGGACATACCGACACTGGTGGATGCGCCATCAGTGTGCGGCTCTGGCGGTCCCGCGAGTTAAGGTAGTCCTCCTGTATTAATGGGTTATTGCTTCGGCGAATGACGGCTGGCAGATGATCAATATCCTTTATTTACGTTTCGCCCTGATCAGGGCCTCTTCAGAATTTATTGTCAGAGTTGATTTTTTTAACATATTTGAATCGTTATTCTTTTTTTTTTCCTTCTATTTGCTGGTCGGCAAATTTTTTTGAATTTTTTGAATTTTTATTCTTGGTGACCGTTTTTTCTATATTTGAGGTTATGTGTGTCTTTGATGTTTAATTCTAATTTTTCAGTATTTTCTTTACATTTTGTTGGGTTTTTTTTGGTGAACCGAAGAGACCGGTCACCATGTGTCTGACTTTCAACTTTTCAACGTTGAGAATAACGATTCAAAAGAATAACGTCAAAAGAATAACGTCAAAAGAATAACGATTCAAATATGTTAAAAAAATCAACTCTGACAATAAATTCTGAAGAGGCCCTGATCAGGGCGAAACGTAAATAAAGGATATTGATCATCTGCCAGCCGTCATTCGCCGAAGCAATAACCCATTAATTTCCTTACACACGGCTAAAGAACATTCGTAAGTCCTCCTGTATTGTCTGACATCGCATAAGTTCGAGCGAAATCGAGACAGAATTACGAACTGTTCTCGAAGAAATAAAAATCTGAAAAAAATCAACTATATGAAAGATGCTAAAGAGATTAATTTGGCATAGTAATAATTGAAAAATGTTATTAACAAATTACTAAAATAAATATTTGTGCAACAAATTGCCCGGCAACCTAATTTTTTTTTGTTATGAAAATAATTTGTTTATTTTTCTAAATACGTGTGGATTTTTTTAGAATTTTATCTGATGTTTGAAAATGGCCGTTTTTTCCAAGTGTAAAATTGAAAATCAGAAAAAAATCTGAAAAAATACATACGTATTTAGAAAAATAAACAAATGCTTTACATAACAAAAAAAAGCTAGGTTGTCGGGTAATTTGTTGCACTATTATTTATTTAAGTAATTTGTCAATAACATTTTTCAATTATTATTATGCCAAAATAACCTTTTCAGCATTTTCTATACGCTCGATTTCTTTCAGATTTATATCTCATTGAGAACTGTTCGTAAATTTTGTTTAATTCTCCCTCGAACTTATACGGCGTCAGACCGTACAGGAGGACTACCTTAAGGAGGTTCGTCAGTAAAATTGAAAATGCACAGAAAAATCTAAAATAATCACCGCGTTTTTAATAATTCATAACAAACTCACATGGATTTTTTGGGAATTTCCGTCTACATCGTTTACACAAAATTATTTTTTTTATGCATACATTTTAACATGGGCTCTTATGGCATATTAACGAATAAAAAAAAATTGAAAAAAATTTTTACATCGAAAAAAAAACGAATTAATTCCACCAAATACATAAAAATTCAACGATGTAAAAAAAATTTGAATTCTTTTTTTTTTAATTCGTAAATATGCCATAAGAACCCATGTTAAAATGCATGCATAAAAAAATTAATTTTGTGTAAACGATGTAGATGAAAATTCCCAAAAAATTCATGTGAGTTTGTTATGAATTATTTAAAACGCGGTAATCATTTCAGATTTTTCTGTGCATTTTCAATTTTACCGACGAACCTCCTTAAGCAGCATCGTTTGCGGCCAGAACTTAGATGGGTGACTGCTGAGTAGTGCACCAGCTGGCTCATCAACCAGTGAGTGGGAGGTTAGTTTATCTGAGACCTCGGTATATATACTTAAGTAAGTTACTTTCGTGTATACACCGCGGGGAAGTCAGAACCCATGTGAGAATTTAAAATCGGCTATGTATTGGCGCAGCATTGTTGCTTATATGTCGATACTGGATATTAATTCTGACAAAATACTGGTGCAACTCTGGAATGATAACGATTTGGTGGTTAGTCGGCTATTGGCGGCCCATTTAATAAAGAAAAACTCTTTATACGTTTCGACCCTGGTTTAGGTCCCCTTCAGTAATTTATTTAATAATATTGCATGTGTCAGTTGGCTACTGTCTGTAAGGTCTTTCAAGTGTGTTCCTTTTTCTGTTTGGTTACTGAGCTTTCTGGCCCATGAAAAATGATAAAACAGAAAAAAAATCAATCTACTGTGGACGATATATCAAAAAATTTCTGTATAAGACCTTTTTCAGTAACGAAACAAACTATCATCTGTGAGAATACATAATTCTTAGTGAAATCCACAGAATGCGATTTTTAAATTCGATATTCCACTTCAAGAAAAGATTTTTAAAAAATTTGCGTAATTCGGATAAATCTGAAAATAATTTTAAAAATCTGAAAAAAATCTGCAAAAATGCGGCTTTATATAAATAAACATTCAAGCAATCGGTTGTAGTAGATTCATTTTTTAAAATATTTTTCAATAATTTTTCAAATAAAAAAACCTTAAAAACTGTTAGAAAAAAAATCTTCCCACTTTGGCTATAAGATAGATTTAAAAATATATTCAAAAAATTGCGATAAAAAAAATAATAAAATTTTTTTTTGTGTAGTTAAGGATCTAACTAAGCCTAGATAAAATTATGAGCTAAATTGGAGGGGTGGAGGTCAAAACCTGGTCGAAACGGGGTGGATTGCCCCATATATATGATCGCTCAATGTACCTTCGTTCGTCTCTCAAGAAAGGATAGCGAACGTTATAGCTAATAGAATTCAGTGTATAGTCTCGATAGCGTAGTCCCTATCCGGATAAGGTTACACCAGCATTCATAGCAATATAGACAACTACTACTTTACCCATAGCTCTTAATCGCTCAACATAGTTTATTATATACCATTTCGCAATATTACTATAGAGTGTAAAGCTTTTCCAGTGTTTTGTCGGGGATCGACACTGGAAATCGGATCGGTGTGTAGGATCGTATGGGATTGGTGAGCCGCACAGACGCGCCTAACGGTCACCGAGTGATCTAACGATCTATCGACGCTTACAATCTAGAATTATTTCCTTGTCACGCACCGTTAAGTCTCGTGCCAAGTTTACTATTGCCTACACATGCACAACTATATGTATGTGTATATACATATAGGCACGGAGTGTCTTGCCTATAGGCAAAGGTTTATCTTATACATGAGTTGAGACTGGACGGAGGCCCCTAATCGTTGAACTTCCGCGATTTCAATTAAGACATTCTACAAGTGAGACGCGTAAGGCACGGCAAAAGGGTACAAGAAGTCAAGACGTTCGAGGAGATCAAGAATGGTCAGGCAGTATAGTTTATTGTAGAGGTGGGATTTGCCAAGATCTAGAGACTATTAAGGTGGTTCGTTAGTAAAATTGAAAATGCACAGAAACATCTGAAATAATTACCGTGTTGTAAATAATTCATAACAAACTCACATGAATTTTTCGGGAATTTTCCGCTACATCGTTTACACAAAATTAATTTTTTTATGCATGCATTTAACATGGGCTCTTATGGCATATTTACGAATTAAAAAATAATAATTGAAATTTTTTTTTACATCGTTGAATTTTTAAGTATTTGGTAGGATTAATTATTTTTTTTTCGATGTAAAAAATTCTTTAAATGTTTAGAAAAAATTTTATTTGTAAATATGCCATAAGAGCCCATGTTAAAATGCAAGTATAAAAAAATTAATTTTGTGTAAACGATGTAGACGAAAATTCCCGAAAAATTCATGTGAGTTTATTATGAATAATTAAAAACGCGGTAATTATTTCAGATTTTTCTGTGCATTTTCAATTTTACTGACGAAACGCCTTAAACGAGAAAAAAGTATTTATTCGTTGAGGAAGAACGACATCAGCGAGGATAGAGAGAGGGGGGAGTGAAATTGGACAAATGTAAAAGTTCGAAAAGCTCGTAGCACGCCACTCAGCTTTATTGGTAGAAGATAGTTGTCGATGATAGTGAAAACACGTGGATGAAAAGCCACTACTTATTATATACCCATATACACCAAGTGGGCATAGTATACAATCGATAACGCTCTCTCGGTTGTTGCTACCGCAACAGCTGCCACTCGAGATCGCATGGTTAATTGGTCCTGCCCTTAGACACTATTTATGTTGGGTGAATGCACCTATAAACAATAGGGTGTGTCAAAAAAAAGAATTCTTTCTCAAAAATCACCTTCATATTTTGTAATAGATTTTCGCTTCTGAAAACAACCAGCGTTGAAGTTTTTTAACAGGAGGTTAGGTAATTTTTTTCCTGTACGTTTCTAGCGTAATTTGAGTGAATTTCATATTTTTCGACGAATAGACTTGCAGTAAAATATTGATTGCAATGAACCACATATATTTTAAATAGACAATTTCAACTACGATGGGCAAGGGTTAAAGATGGAAGAAAAAAATCTGTAATAAAGAGGATAATTTTATATTCATTTTAAACCGGAAGGGATGATTCTTGAAAGGATCACCCCTTTATGCATAGACATTCATTCTATCTGACTTCCTAAGAAAGTTTCCTTATCTCACCAATGGAAACAAATTGAAAACAATATATTACTATAACTTTATACCTACAACAACATTTGAAGATAACACACATGAGCAGAAGAGCCGATCACTGAATAATTCGCGTTTCTTACTCTAGTTACCTTAGTGCAGTACTGAAATAAAAATGCACTGACTGTGATCTAGTGACAAGTAGCAGAACGCTAAAACGACTATGAACATACAAAAAAAAGTAACAAATTTCGCAAGCGCGTGAACGAGATTTTTCAAATAATTCAAAAAGGCATAAAATTTAAACCGATCGACCAATTTGCCCTAAATTTGTACTTAAATATTTTTTCATGATAGTCCATATTTCGATGTGTCCAAAGTTCAAGATAAGTCTGTAAAATATTTCAAAAAAATGTTTTCTAGTCGTGACGGCATATTTTTGTTATGGTTTACCGGTATCGAAATTTTCCGACATATTAATAGTTCATTTGACTCAAACCATTATTCATAATCGTAAAATAATATCTTGAATTTCATTCGGATATCTTCGAATTTACAGAAGTTTAAGTATTTGCGAACATGAAAAAAAAAATTAAAATTGCAATAAAACTAGACCGCTGCACCAATTCTTGTCAAATTTGATACATCATGCTTTAATGATAGTCTAATAGTCAGATATCTCTTAATTTGCAAACGTTAAAGTGTGAAAACGATACTTTCGAATCGCTGTAAAATTACGATAGTTATAGTGCTCATCCAGAAATCTGCACACGCAAATACACACATACGTACATCTTTTCTGAACCACTTTTCTGGACGTTTTGGGTCACTCTGAGTGTCTAAACATGAAAATCTAAAAAAAAAAAAAAATACGAAAAAAAACGCTTCCTCAATAAGGAATTAGAAAAAAAATCAAAATTTGAAGGCCAAACCGTTGATAGACGTTTAGTAAAATCTGTCGGATATATGAGTATATGTTCTGGCGACGTAAGTCGTTAACCTGTAGCTTTTTCTCAAATAACAAGTTCAAAACAATGTTGCTATAAAATAAAATGAAATATTTTATTAGCCAATGGTAGATAAAAGCGTTTTGTTTAAAATAGAAAATTTTCCTTTCTTCATAACTGTGTATTATGAAATAAATTACACAGTAAATTTTCATTTCATCAAGTAATAGTGGCCTACAACTCTACGTGGGCGTAATATTAATATTGTGGGGATTATATTGCAGAAGTAAGCAACGAACAGGAATCTATAGTCGTAGAAAGTGTGATAAATAGCCTCTCGGAAACGGGCGATCGGTTCGTTATTCGCTATATGCTATTTAACAACGAGATTCGATTGTATATATGCGAATATGCAAAAGAGCAAATGTCTAGAGATCGGGAAGGCACATTAGCCACGATAAGACATATTCCATGTGTCGTAATGTTATGCGCGTGTGTCTCAAATTCTTCCCTTGGTTATAGGTGGAGAATTGCGCGATTCTGTGGTCACGGTTCCTATATGCGTACAACGCAACCAAGCTAATATGCATATAAGATGAAATTGAGTCCATCGAACCTTCGCCGTGCAATCGTGAGCGGCCTCCATTATCCCGAAGCCCATTACCAAATCGAGATCACCCGGATCACTCTCTCATTATCGCGGAGGTCAGGACTGGTTTTCCTGTGGAAGTAAGAGTGAATTTTTGCTCCTCTCTTTCAGCTTTCTCACTGTTGCGCAACTTATAACACGCGAACGCATACAATTACACGCGTCATCATATCCTTCGAGTAACCGAATGCGTGAAGTTATTACACGCTAAGATGCAGATGCTCACATTGGAAAGAAAGTAAATTCAATATATAATGAAAAGTATATCTCAAATACACGGAGAGAAAAGTCTTAGAATACGACACATAGGCTGTATTGAATTTGTTCTTATGTGCATAGAAGCATTGAAAATATGTATTGTAATCTATCGGATATTTTTGCAACGATTACTATACGCACAGCGAGCTGGGAAATTTTTTTTTTTAACGTTTGCTACACGTACAGTGAGCTGTAAAATGTTTGTATGAGCTACTCTAATAAAGCCATGCGTCACCTCAGTACCATTTTTTCTGCGAGTGTCACCTATATTCGCAGATCCATTTCTCTCCGTAAATATGACATATATCTTGTCCGAGAAGTACTATAACTGAGACTTATTTAGGATATATATGAAATATATGCGAGTAAAAAACATATCTGAGATACATAAAAAATGAATGAAATATATATTTATGTTTTATAATCGTCCGAAAAGTTCTATATGTTAGATATATTTCTGTATATATTTCTTTTCTATGGCGGTGGACATTGTTTATATGGAACCCAACTTCTCTCATAACTTAATTAAAAAGGTACGAGTCAGGTAAAATGATCTTTGTTATTATAAGGACACCTCTCTCCCTCAGCGAAGAAAAAGTTTGAAATAATTGTCTCCGTTCAGGAAGACAAGTAATGATTTTTTTGTAAATGCACTGACCCGTGGAGGAAATAATTAGAGATGTTCTGGGATAAATCAGGGCTTTAATGTGGACACCGTAAAAGAGACTTTCATATCACTCCTAACCAGGGACCTTATAAGTTCTTTTTTCCTATGAACACATTTTTTCGCATGTCCAGGTGAAGCGGTACGACTGTAACGGCAAAAAAGGGACAAAAATGGCTGCCAATTTAAAAAAATTATTGTAAATAATAATTAAAAAATAGGGTCAATAACGGCGTGGAAACTTTGGATTTTGGCAGATGCAGATATCTTCACGGTCATCATTCAGGAAGCCTTACGAGTCTTCTTATTCTCCCGTAAAAGAATTAAAAAATATTAATTTGGGCATTGGAAAAAACCTGATAAGTTTTCTCCACGGGATGTGCACTTTTATTAGAAGCTGAGAGTAATCCAATCGAGCCTAATCTATATTGTAAGATACTATATCGTTATTTGTTTGAATAATCCTGTTCAATATTACGCAATACTCTTGAGTCTGACTTTATATTGCGAATCGACGCAGTAAATAAGATATATATGAGATTGACCCCCTGAAGGGTGTAAAATCTAGATTCCACTTTCCGTCCACATTCCCAACGACCTTCGTGGTGCAATGTCTTCTTCTCGGAAGTTCGCAACGACGAATTTTACTTTTAGAGCAAAGATGTATTCTGCCAATATTTCAACATACGTGAACGATCAGTAGGAGCCAGAAGTAATGTAATCGAGCAGAGCTTCATATTGTACTACACTATATTGTCATTTGTTTAACTAAACTCATTTTTTATTTTCTCATCACATACAGAGTATGTAAAAGAGAAAGTATTGCAATCCAAAAAAAATTCGACTTCGAGATTTTAATGGAAATACATGTTTTGAGTGTCCTAGATGCCTAAAAGCACATTAACTCATTTCTGTCCGTCCGTCTGTCTGTCTGTCTGTCTGTCCGTCTGTCCGTCTGTCTGGTGTCTGTAGGTGCCGTCCGAAAACACAATAACTTTTGAAAAAATATGTGGACCGCAAAGAAATGTGGTGTCCACTTTCTGCATCTAAGTCCTAGTTTTGGTATTGAAACCCAATCCAATATCTCTACTATTTCTGGTACTTTACCTGAAATGTGAAAAAATAAAAATAAAATATGTTACTCATTTTGTATGCTTTTGATTCAATAAGCAGTGAACAACAAGTGATTGAATATAGTGAAGACTTTGTTGTCTTTTTTTTACTTTACGTCATTCACATGAAGCGGACTCTTAATTAGCAAGCGATCCCAATAAGTAGTCAAGTGGACCTCTTACCGAGTATAACATTCCGAATTTTCCTTTCCACTGTTATTCTCAATGATCTTTATGGTGCAATGTCCTTCTCGGAAATTTGCAACGATCAGAAATTTCACATTGTAAGATGTATTCTGCGCATACCGATTTACCAGAATAGGTCAATACGTCAACAAACGTAAACATTCAGTAAGAGTAGAAAATAATATAATCGAGCAGAACTGTATATTGCACTACACTATATCGCTATTTATTTAACTTTATGTCCTCTTCAACTTGATGTAACTCACCAGAGTCTAACTCTCTATTGACAAACGATCCCAATTAGTGAATTATATGTTAAGTCGACCCCCTGCCGGGTATAACATTCAAATTCCACTTTCCATCTTCATTCTCAATGATCTCCGTGGTGCAATGTTCTTCTCAGAAACTTGCAACGATCAGAAATTTCACTTTTAGGGCTAAGATGTATTCCGCGCATACCGATTTACCGGTATACGCCGATACGTTAACATACCTGCACATTCTGTAGGAGCCGGGAGCTCTCCAGGTGGTCGGCATGTAAATGAAGTGTCCCTCGCTCCACCATTTTGTTTTTTTTCATGACTTTTAATTCCTCCGTAACACTGAAAGAGCTAAGAGCTCTTCGTGCGCAGGAATCTCAATGTAGCCGATCAGGTGTAAATGCTACGTGTCAACATGTCCGGACGATCATACACGTCAAGTCTTGTCTCGCTGGATCGTTTGACTTTTCGATGCGTGAGGCACTTAAGCTTGTATTTTCTTTTTCTTCTTACCTGTAACACGCTTCATTCAGCTGTATTCTTTTTTTTTTACTCTGATATTCTATATTTTTGCATTTTCTTCGACCCTCGAAGTCCACCTCTTGATGGTCATGTGGCTTATAGAAGTCCATGCGCTTCCAGCCACCATCAATTTTACATGCAAATTTTCTGGCAAAACGTAGGGATACCAATAAACAACGATTACGCTCTCAGTCACGCCAATGTTAAACTGCGTGACTTGCTTCCACACGCGTAATACTTCATGTAAGCTTAACATAAGATCCTGCTCGTTTACATTCACGCAACTTTGTGCTTCAACACAGCTCGGATTACCATCACCTGGTATAAAGATCTTACAGAAATTCACGGATTTATACCGAAGTGACTTCATTGAATAAGATAAAAATTTTATAAGTGAATCTATAAAGAAGTTTTATAGAATTTTTCATTTTCGATAAATTTATGTCTTCGTTCAAGTAATTCAAGTAAGCTTCGGCCTATTCTGTTCAAATTTCGTAAGAAGACGAGTTAACATACAGCTGCAGGAGTTGTGAAATGTCGTTAAGGATGTGTGATATGTACAGTCCCGCCAAAAGTGAGTTTCAGAGACAATTTCGATCACTTCCCGATGGATAAAAATCGGAAAAAAATAATGCATATAAAACTTGCTGAAAAGATTGTCCGTAATCGTCAGGGCAACTAACTTCTTAGTTGGACCACCAATTTTTCAACAGCTGGCCCAACTAAGTAGTCAGTTGCCCCGACGATTACCGGGCCAGCCAACTAAAACCAGTTGACCCAACCAATTTTCCACCTGTCGCAGACCACTAAGATAGTTGGTTAGAACAATTATTTATTTGTTACTGCAACTAAGTCGTTTTTTCCATGCATAACCTTTATACAGTTGCATTACGCATAACAAAGAAACCCAAAGCAATATGTTGAAGATACGTATTCTTAATTTTTCTATGCTGTATGCGAAATTCTCACTTGTAGATATGAAAAAGTATAGAACAATACTGCAATCAAGCAAGCATCCAACAAGTTACACGACAATAAAATCACTGAAATTAGTTCTAGTAAGTAATTAATAGATTGCAAAGATTGTAATGTTCCATTGCGAATGGTCCAGCTTCTAGGCGCATTTGCAACAATTTACTTGTCCATGAACTGATCCCAATTTTTTCATTATTTCAGTCTTTCGACAAGCTACAGAACAATACATAGATGGAAGTTAGTTCATCGTCAGGTAACAAGTTGCGAAAATTTGAATAATTCATTACGCAAAGTCCATCTTTCAAGTTTTGAATGAGGTATTTAATTATTTTCGAAGATAATATTCTTCTGTGTGTAAACGTTTCAGCCCTAGAACGGGTCCTCTTCAGTACGCTCGCTTACCCTCTTGGGTAAAAAGGTCTGATAGAAACGGATAGAAACGGGCAAAAACCACAGACCTTTTCTACAGGGTATTGATAGTTTCATAGATATTCATTCTTATAAGGAAATATCAGATATGAGAGGTCGGATTGTTTGGCTATGTGGTTAATTTTGAGGTTAATCTCACAGTCAAGTACTAAAATGACTAAAGGGTCACATTTTAAAATAACATGCGGCCAGGCAACACGACCAGCTTGTAGCAAAGTGTCGGCGGTACGAAAAGTTTACACACAGGAGAATATTATCTTCGAAAATTATTTGGTCGCCAATAGTCAATACCTGATTCCAAATTTAACAATTGTAGCCACATCCTAATCTATTCATCCATCTTTTAAGTCTTTGTAACATGTTACTTATCGATACACTCACTTGAGCTGTTTGATTATTTCACAGCGTTTTGTTTAGTTTGAGTTTATCAACATAATGTTGGTAAACTAAACCAACAATATGCCGATAATTAACATATTGCTAAATATTGAAGTATTGTTAATTATTAAAATATTGTTGATTACCAACAATATGTTAATAATATTACGCGTGCGGTTTACAGGCTAGACCGCGTACTTACACGTTGTGGCCTGCTATGAACTTCAACGAGTTCGTACGTCGGCTGGCACCAGGTAAAAAGGTTATGTAATTAAATAGAAACGTTAATAGCATACCGGCGATATCGACATGGTGTCCACTTTTGTCCATTTTGCACTTTGCAGTTTATTAATAAATAATCGGAGACTGATGAACACCGCGATGCACTTCTGATTGAAACGTCCATACGGTTTCCGAAACAAAGAAAATGGCGGCTGACCGGGTATAAAATCGCCAGGATTGGGTTCTCAGCAACTATAATTGGTGCGGCAACGATTTTCGTTGGCTGTGCGACATCGCGCCAACTTTGGTTACACTGACAAACTATAGTTGGTTACGGTACCAATAAAATTGGTTGCCAAACTCAGTACCATCATGAATATTATTTTAAGAGTTGGGCCAAGCAATCAGGTTTGTTTTTTGGCTATTCATGTCAACTAACTTTTTATAGTGGACGGAACTGATGCATTGTTGCTGCATTGACGAAGCCGATTGTTATAATAACTATCTTATTATACTAGCTAACTTATACATTAGTTGCTTCAACTAAGTATTTTTATTCTCGTGTTTGCGCATTCAGTGTAAGTCTTACGTCCAATTGAGGATTACCTTTTCAGATACACAACAATGGCAAACGATCGTGAATCAGATATAACCTCCCTCCAACTTACAGTGCGTATGCAATGTGTTCATATTGCACCGCAACCGCGGACACGGAAGCTTCCGCGATACCCGTACGCGTTCCCCAGTTAGTTCTATTTCACTGGGTTAAGAAAATTATGATAGCCCGTCTCGTTACACAATTAAGCGATAAAAAAATATAATAAAAAAAAATTGCTACTGACGTGACGCAACACGTGACTTTCTCATCATGATTGTTACTGGCGTCACCTTAGTGTTGTGACGTTAGTGTTGCGAAGTTATTTTGCGAAGTAAGCTTGTAAAGTTAGTATGTGATAATTCGTAATGAAACAGGAATACAGAAATGTTAATATTGTGAAATAATTTTTAAAATTACCTCGAAATACTTTTTTCATTTCCATTAAAATTACTGGCGTAATTTAAGTGAAGTGTTTATCGTGAATTTACTAAAGTCTACTGACGAACATCTAAAATGCTATGCGAGTGATGAAAAGTGATATGATACGATGCACGTATGAGTTTTTACTGTCTCAACTTCATGATTGTGAATAACCTCAAATATGTTTTGTTTATAGAATTCACAAATTTTATATTTGGTGTGAATATTCATAGTTCTTGCCGAAAAATGCACGAGTTCATTGATAGTAGTTCTTTTTTAGACTGCGAGTTGATATGAAAGCTATTGGGCTTTGATTCGATGCATATAGATGGAAATGGCTCAAGCGTTTTTCGCAAGCTTATTGAAGCCGGAGTGGTTATAAAACTGCGAAGACATTTTACATTCAGGTACTCAAAAGCTCTTATCGAAATTTTGGCATCTCGAAGAATAAATGAAACTAAAATATTTGTTCTGAGACAGTCGCTACAACGAAATAGTAGTAAAATTGCAAAAAAAAATCGTGACCGTTCACACGACGAAACAATAAGATAATTGAAAAATCGTTGCAACACCATCACCAAGACTAAATAATTGGAAGATCAAGGAAAAGTTACAAAACACTTACCGCCACGAAATAATAGAAAAATTGATAAACAGTTATACAACGAAAAATTGGAAAAGACCTTTTGAAAAAACGTCTTGGAACATTGACCTCGTCGGAAAAATGGGTATATCGGGTTAACCCAATGTGACCCCGTTAAAATAACTATCACATTGCGTCCAAAACATCGTGACACAGTTTTAGGACGTAAATAAATAACGTTGCTTGACCAAATAATCGGATGGCCCAAAACAAAGTCGTTGAAAGAGTTGTCCGGTCGTCTTCAGGACGGACAGGGTTATGTTCTATGTGGGTTGGCTGATATAGTTCTACAGAATTCTCTGAATCGAATTTCCGAAGTGAATGGATTATCAGACACCACGTAAGGTTATCGAACGTGAACGCCCTCGAGTGGATTGTTACACAATATAGTAAACTATCTAAGCGTACATCAAAGCGTGGGCGTAGCATCAAGCGTGACATGAATTACTCGCTTGGCATTGTGTAACGTACTAGTCCTCGCTGGGCCATATCCGAGTAATTATTATCGCTTGCGTGAGTGCTTTCTCGCTCAAAGGACGGTGGCAGCTTCCTCGTTAACCTATCGACCCCATCTTCATATCTCGCCAAAGTTTTAACCTCTTCTTACAACTTTCCATCAAATCCATACATCATGAATGCGCATTCAACAGTGGATACAAGAAACCGCTAGATATTCACTAGCTTTCGCTGGTGCAACAAATTTCCATCTCATTTGATTGACTCGCCATCAGAATCACCGCTCTTACGTGGGCTTTGTAAATATTATGATGTTCCAATCAATTTCAGTTGAACAGAATAAAATCTGTTTTGCTTGGCTCTGCTAGACATCTTGGCTGATTACTGTTAGTAGACACTCAGAGAAATTAGATTAGTATGATGCTGAAGTTTGCATCGTTGGGATGCAAAGAAATAAATCTTGAAAAAAGCCGATAACCTCAAGTGATCATAAAAGGTACAAATAAAACTGACATCAATTACTAACGTTGCAAAGAGAGATAATCATATATAACGGAGCTTCTCACAGGTTGTTCATCTTGGTTTTCATAATTTGAAATTTGCTTATGTCGTTGCGTTCCAAGGATGTGAACTTCAACGGGATGGCTTATGACAAGGATTAAATGACAGCGTTGATAAATATATAGTCGTGAATATTTCGTGTAGGAATTTCAATTTCAGGCCTTTATGACATTTTTTTCAATACAAAATATAATTAAGATTTGTTGTACTGGTAAACAACAAAGGCTAGTCGATATTTTTCCGTTCTATTTTTTATTTCATTTGTCAAATTTATAACGATTTTTCAGCCGAAGAATTCAGTGGCAAAGTCAATTCTTTTCAATGTGAGATTTATTTTGGTCATCATTTTTTTTTTTTTTTCAAAATCATATCTTGACAATAATTGAGTCTACCATTGGTTCGTTTGACTAAAAATTCGTCCTCAATTTGACAAACGATACAAAAAACAATAAAGAAAAATGTTGACTGGATTTCGTTGTGTTCATGCTAAAAAAATCGTTAAATAATATTTAATCAAAGTATTTTACCACTTGCTATGAATATGTGTAATTTTTTTTTTAAAGAATAAAAATCACAATACTGTTTTTCATAATATACCATGAACAGTCCTTGCAGAAATATCGCCGAAACAAGTAAAAATTAAATTTACAGTTTTTTCTTTCCACGGAAGCTTGGAAGGGCTTGCAAATTTATTGAATTTTTTATTCTTCTTAGTGCTTAAAACTTACTCATTTTCGGAGTGATAGGAGAGATGAGAAAATTTGGGTGGCTAAAAATACTTCATATGTACTCAACCAGGTTGAAATCTGAGATTTTAACAAAAAAGATACTTTATATCTATATATATATATATTCTTATGACTCTTTTTGGATGATTCTGTCTTGTTACGTCCCCGAATAAAATATATCCTGGGCATGATGCAACCCTCCCGACACCGCTGCATATACCAATGACGGGCCTGTAGTCGGTGGTCGATAAATAAGGAAAGCAACGTTCAGCTCCCTAAATAAGATGCATCCTTCTTAACATAGCTACAATATTCAAAGAAAGGCCTGGAAGTCAGTGGCCGGTAAAAAAGGGAAAATAATAGTATATCCTAAGAGGGGTAGACGGGGCTAGTTGTAAAAGAGGGGTGTAAGGCCCTCCACTAGCTCAAGGCGACGAAATACCCCACGCAAATACCAGGGAAGTGGAAGACGGTAGATCGACAGCCAATGAAGCGTGAACTCTGCCCTCTTCAAACTCCCGAAAAATACACTCAGTAGATCTAAGATGAAGAAAATGAATTTGTAAAGTGGGAGACGATAGTTTTTCCGACCAATTAGAGGATTTGAGAAACTACCCTCTCCTAACTCTGGGTCAGACAAGAAGCTGACGGGACTAGTATATAAGGACGCAATTTTTGTATTTTTACGCAGTCTCAAAATGTAAAATCACCGGGCAACATCTCCTAAACTAAGGAGGGTATTTAGTCAGTAAAATGTAATAGTCAGTCTAAAATTATTTTTATCTACGATCAACAAGTTCCTGAAGTAAGTTTTCTTTCTCAAAACCCTGAACCTTTAGAATGAATGCAGAACAGTTGCATTCATTCATTTCCTAACTTCTAAATCCAGAACGTCTGCAGAACAGTTGCAAACGTTCATTCCTCCTAAACCTTCAACCTCGAATCGTTTGCAGAACAGTTGCAAACGATTTCTTTCCAAAGACTGTCGTTTTCCTTCGCAGACAGACCCAGCTTAAAACAGTAAACGAATGCAGAACAGTTGCACGCGTTTCACTTTAATAACAGCTGACTGTACCCAGGGTAACGAAGTCATAGTCATTCCTAAACCTTCCTTCATTGATATTCATTCTAAATGGTATTCATTTTTGTCTCATTTGTATTTAAACTAATTAATGGGTAAACAACGTCGTGGTGGTAGAAAATACCAGCTCAGGAAATTAGTAGCTCAGTCGCAAGGCATTCCTCATCCAATATCTAAAAACCAAGTTCGGGCCTATTTTTCAACCGAGCATTTAATAACTAATAACGTCATTTCAGTAACCAAACCCTACGAACTAATTAAAATTGAGTACCACATTAACTTTCTTCAAAAGCAAATATATTTCAACAACCGATCGGCGGTTCAAATTCTATAATAGTGAGGAAATTAAAAGTAATAATAAAAATCAAGTTCAATCCAAAGATCAAATCGTTCAGCCCGAATCCCAAACCAATTAGCCGTAGCTAAGGTTTTAAACAGGGCAACATTCTTTGTTACTCGGACGTAACATACCTTTTTGGTGACAGCGGTGGGATACAAAGAACGATTTGATTCATCTAACTGAACATACACCACAGAAAAAGAATGTGTAGGAAGTTTTCTTGACGGCCTCAAACAAAACATACAGTTCAGTATGAAAATTGATAAAGACTCACTGACGGACGCCGGAACAGACGCAATAAAAGTGACAAAAAAACAGACGACCCTAAATGATCTTCAAAGGCACCAGCGGACGGAAAATCGGGCCTTCGTAAGGAGACTATCGCTACAGTCTCAACAAGCCCGGTCATGTATTCAATATGTCAGCGCCTGGGTCACACACGCCTCTCGTGGTGGGACAGACATTCAACCGCCGGGCCCTCTCAGCAGGGTAATAAACACCCCGCTCAAGACCGTAGTACACCGCCGAGTATGAAATCCGAGCTCCTCATGTAAAATAGAGCGAGCATTATTCACCTTCAACTTTCCAAATAAAATTTCTAAATCTTTAATGTCTAGTAGAACTTTCAGTTGATTCTGGTTCAGAATCTACTTTAAAAATCAGTACGTCAATTTAGAATCAGAACCAAGCAGACATTTTGGGAATCATTTTATTCAAAAATACAAAACGATCTGATGAAATCTTACTGATTGAAAGCGGTATTTCGTGTTGAAGTAACAAATTCTTTTAATAAATTCGTTAACTTACGAAATTTACAAGCTTGACAAATTCACAAACTTCACAAAATTCACAAATTAACAAAATCAAAATTCCAAATAAATTAAAAATCACTTCTCGACTAATAAATAATGGAAGTTCCAAATCTAGAATCGTGAGAAATGCGGTCCCGATCGAAATCCTTTATATAATATTTTGGAGTTGTACTGTATAACGGCGCATCCCGTAGAAACCCGAGGGTCATTCTCGATAGACGTCTTAGGAAAGTCGAGTCGTTTGCAGACAATTTTTTTTTGATCGATCAAGCAAGGACTTTGGAGTACGAATTTTTCCATATGAGTCGATTAGTGATTTCAAATAAATTGTTTTGACTACAGAGATGATGTACAATTTTGTTATTCTTTATCTCAAAGTCGTACCTAGTTCTGCCTGATTCACATACGATGTTTCATGTCAAAGTAAAAACGAAGTTAAAACTATTCTTGTTCAATTTATATTTAATTGTTTATGTGAAAGTAAAAACAAAGAATTCGAAACGGATAGAAAAAAAAAAAAAAAAAAAAATCATTCAAAGACTGTTTTTCATAACACATCTTACAACACGTCGCATGTTACAGTCTTCTTTATAATCTAAAATACCTGATCATTATTTAAATGACAATGACACTGACTAGCCCCAGAACCTCAAATCAGAATGGCTAATTGCATGACAATTTTAATAACGAAATCTCTTAAATAAAAATCGTAAATTGCACGACAATTGTGATTACTAGATCTCCTAAATCGAAATCGCAAATTGCAAAGCAATTGTGATTACTAAATCTTCTAAATCAAAATCGCTAATTGTACGACAATTGTGATTACTAAATCTCCTAAATCGAAATCGCAAATTGCATGGCAATTGTGATTACTAAATCTCCTAAATCAAAATCGCAAATTGTACGACAATTGTGATTACTAAATCTCCTAAATCAAATCGCAAATTGCATGACGATTGTGATTACTAAATCTCCTAAATCAAAATGGCAAATTGTACGACAATTGTGATTACTAAATCTCCTAAATCAAATCGCAAATTGCATGACGATTGTGATTAATAAATCTTCTAAATCAAAATCGCTAATTGTACGACAATTGTGATTACTAAATCTCCTAAATCAAATCGCAAATTGCATGACGATTGTGATTACTAAATCTCCTAAATCAAAATCGCTAATTGTACGACAATTGTGATTACTAAATCTCTTGAATCCAATCGCAAATTGCACGACAATCGTGATTACTAAATCTCCTGAATCAAATCGCAAATTGCACGACAATTGTGGTTACTAAATCTCCTAAATCAAAATCACGAATTGCATGATAATTGTGATAAATAAATCTGCTAAAATCCTTAGAACCTTCGGAACATCTATAGCTCCCAAGCCTTGAAATTCGTTCCTATCCAATTCACACCTGTAAGCCACCATCGAACAAGTCTAATGGACCTCTGAGTCGACAGCTATAAGTTTCAAAAATCATAAACTAACGGCACAAGATTGCATACATAAGCTGAATCATCGCCTAAATTTTAATCCGTGCTCAAATCGAAGGTTCGGCGATAAGAATAAAAGAATAAGCAAACATTCAAAAACAAAAATGAACGAAAGATCACACAGCAAAATTTTCTAAAGAACATTTTATAAGAAATGTTGATTCTCAAATATAAAATTCGAAAATAAAATTTTCATTCATATTCAAATAAAATTGGATAAATAAAACATATATATTCATCTCGGACTATCAAGGAAATAAATTGTAAAAAAAAAAAAAAAAGAAAACTGCTTAAAAATTTATCCATAAAGGAAGTCTACAAGAAAAAAAAAGTATTTCTATATCAACAAGACGAGCATTACGTGTTCATATTATATCTATCCTTGAAGAATATTGTTCGAGATGGAATCTCAATATGAGAAAAAAATAATTATACCAAGTAAATCTTAACACAAATCGCATAGTTCTTAGATCGGGAACGACGTGCTTACTAACGGACCAAAATTGCATTGCTTTTCCAAATATCCCCAAACAGTTTATACGCTCTCAACTAAGGATATAACCTTCGCGTTAACAAAAAATCTGAGCAAATGTTTTGTGGTTATACGTTAGTACGCACTGAACATCCTAAATTACTTATATTTGAAACTAGAAAGGGAGAAACGTTTGCAAAACAAAAACCGATAGCTGTAGAAAATTTAGATATATTCACACATACTAATTCAAATTTGTTTTCATCGAAAAACACATTCGAAAGCAAATTGTGCAACTATATCTCGACGTTTTAACTCAACGCTGCCAACTCGAGCAGCAGGTACTGAAGAACACCTTAATCATCGCTACTCAATCACCGGATGAATTCGCCCACCACCTCATGAAGGGACCCGGGTACATGGCAGTCGTTGCGGGCGAAGTCGCGCATATCGTCAAATGCATACCAGTCGACGTTAAAGTGAAGAGGACAGAACAGTGCTACCACCAGTTACCAGTATCCAGAGGGAATCAGAGTTTGTTTCTGTCGCCAGTACGGGCCAGTACAGAGTCTACCCCCTACCATAATAAAACCAATGACCAAACCAACGTGGACGTACACGAATCTAGCTTCACTAGCAACCAGCGGAATTTACACCGAGAAAGACCTTGCAGACTCTGTATGAAACACCATATGGGACCGTTTCGTCTTCTTCGGAACCGCCAGTGCTGGGGTCATCGGGGTTATCTTCTTAATCCGTATAATCAAACTCATCGTGGACACAATAATTCATGGGTATGCGTTGCATACCGTCTATGGATGGTCTTTATTTCTGGTTGGAGCTACCTGGGATTCTGTCACGCATCTCCTCTTACACTTGCGCAGACACATCAATAAACCACCAACTCGAGAAGTGATCACTGGAGAACCAGCCGAAATGATCGAAGTTCAGTACCGGCCGCACACAGCGACAGCCCTGTGCCCCCTTCATCAACATCGGGCGTTTTCTCATTGAAGAAGTAAAGAACATCAAGATCAACGATCATCAATGCGAATCAAAATAATTCTAAGTTAACGGTTAATACTGTATAATTACAATTGTTTCTTTTCTACGAATAATTAAGCCCAACGTTTGCGACCAATGATTATCGTTTAACTCAAAATTCAACCAAATGTCACTTTATTTAAAATTCAATACCGACATTTGATTTTAGGCGGGGGGTGTTACGTCCCCGAATAAAATATATCCTGGGCATGATGCAACCCTCCCGACACCGCTGCATATACCAATGACGGGCCTGTAGTCGGTGGTCGATAAATAAGGAAAGCAACGTTCAGCTCCCTAAATAAGATGCATCCTTCTTAACATAGCTACAATATTCAAAGAAAGGCCTGGAAGTCAGTGGCCGGTAAAAAAGGGAAAATAATAGTATATCCTAAGAGGGGTAGACGGGGCTAGTTGTAAAAGAGGGGTGTAAGGCCCTCCACTAGCTCAAGGCGACGAAATACCCCACGCAAATACCAGGGAAGTGGAAGACGGTAGATCGACAGCCAATGAAGCGTGAACTCTGCCCTCTTCAAACTCCCGAAAAATACACTCAGTAGATCTAAGATGAAGAAAATGAATTTGTAAAGTGGGAGACGATAGTTTTTCCGACCAATTAGAGGATTTGAGAAACTACCCTCTCCTAACTCTGGGTCAGACAAGAAGCTGACGGGACTAGTATATAAGGACGCAATTTTTGTATTTTTACGCAGTCTCAAAATGTAAAATCACCGGGCAACATCTCCTAAACTAAGGAGGGTATTTAGTCAGTAAAATGTAATAGTCAGTCTAAAATTATTTTTATCTACGATCAACAAGTTCCTGAAGTAAGTTTTCTTTCTCAAAACCCTGAACCTTTAGAATGAATGCAGAACAGTTGCATTCATTCATTTCCTAACTTCTAAATCCAGAACGTCTGCAGAACAGTTGCAAACGTTCATTCCTCCTAAACCTTCAACCTCGAATCGTTTGCAGAACAGTTGCAAACGATTTCTTTCCAAAGACTGTCGTTTTCCTTCGCAGACAGACCCAGCTTAAAACAGTAAACGAATGCAGAACAGTTGCACGCGTTTCACTTTAATAACAGCTGACTGTACCCAGGGTAACGAAGTCATAGTCATTCCTAAACCTTCCTTCATTGATATTCATTCTAAATGGTATTCATTTTTGTCTCATTTGTATTTAAACTAATTAATGGGTAAACAACGTCGTGGTGGTAGAAAATACCAGCTCAGGAAATTAGTAGCTCAGTCGCAAGGCATTCCTCATCCAATATCTAAAAACCAAGTTCGGGCCTATTTTTCAACCGAGCATTTAATAACTAATAACGTCATTTCAGTAACCAAACCCTACGAACTAATTAAAATTGAGTACCACATTAACTTTCTTCAAAAGCAAATATATTTCAACAACCGATCGGCGGTTCAAATTCTATAATAGTGAGGAAATTAAAAGTAATAATAAAAATCAAGTTCAATCCAAAGATCAAATCGTTCAGCCCGAATCCCAAACCAATTAGCCGTAGCTAAGGTTTTAAACAGGGCAACATTCTTTGTTACTCGGACGTAACAGTCTCCTGAAAAGCTAGAAATATTAAGTATTGTTATTAATGAATACGCTGTGTTTCCATGATAAATTTGCTGTGGATATGGATAATTGTTTAGACCACTTTCCTCGACGTTTTGGACGAACCCGACAATTTTGAATATAATAACAACAACAAAAAATTAGAACAACGCTCTTGCGTTATAAGTAAGAAAAAATGGGGAAATGGAATGGAAATGATATTTCCGGTGATATGATTGTTTTAAAATCTATTATCGTGACCTAGATTCAGTTAGAAAGCCTATATACTAACAATAAAAGTAAAACTTACAAAATAATCAGAATTAACCCGCTCCCTATGACCTCACTTTCCATTGTCAATCATGTTCTCACCTCATGTTAGCTAATTTGATTGGACGCCTCGTTTGTTCAAATTTCTAAATAATGTTGAACAGATTTTCATAGGATCATATCTCTGGAAAAATCCAAAAAAATTCCTAATACAACAAGACCTAATTTGTATTAGTTTAACTGCACATCGCAAAAAATAGTGGCATTTACAAATAAAAAAAATTTATCACCCTAAAAAAAATCGACAGTGCTAAAAAGTCGATGTTCTTTTTTCGGTTCAAAACATATTATAAATAGCGAGAAAAGGCATCTAGATAAAAATTTTCTCATTTTTTATATAATTATTTCCAATAGCTAACTCTTGTTGCAGCGATTCAATCAATGAAAGCTAAGACTTCCGCCTCCGAAACTCCGCTAATGTTTCGCCTTTGGATCCCACGAACACGCACACACACACACAAGTTAGTAAAATCAGTTACAGTTACAACATCGATGCGTTATTTACTTTGGTGTGTTTTTTCCACTTGTATCATTCTGTTTTTTTAATAATATCCGTCGTATTATTGACTCTGTTCTCTCATTTTAGGCTGTGTTTTTCTGACGTGTAATATTGTCGACTGTATGATTAATTGATCTGTTATTTTTGGCCCGTGGCGTTCTAACGTATGGGATTTTTGATTGAAGTATTTTTCCGCAATATTTTTTTACTGTGATATTTTAGACAGGTGCACCCAGAAAAAATATTCAGTTAACTGGACTAGAACCCACGCATCGGAAATAAATTTTCTTATTTGAATGCTGACCTAATAGACTTGTATTCAACTCGAATAATTTTTTTAAATTGTAAGTAATACATCTGGCGACTAATAAATATATTTAAACCTAAGAAATATGTATTTGTTTGCAATATATCTTTGTTACTTCGTAGACAAAAATATGTTTTAATGAAATATACATTTTTTCGTGTCGAAGAAAAATATATTTACGTCGAATAATTTATTCTTTCGGTTTACAAAATACATAAATTTGTAAATTCATTCCAAATGGATCGAGTACATTCGTTTCTTTCAATGCTTGTTTGTGTTTGTTATTACGTTTGTTAATGTGCTTTTAATACGTTGTATGTATTTTTATAGATCTATTTTATCTAAGGTCAATATCGATTAAGTGGAATTTTTTCAAAAATAAAAAATAAAACCGATCATGAATTTGTTACTGACAAACAGAAAGCGGGAATGCGTATTTCGAGAATCTTCCACATCATATAGTAGTCCATTATAAAAATTCGACACTTACATAAAAGTTGAATCAAACAATATATATTTTTTATATAAACATGACAAGTTGATTGAACCAAATGTTTTCTGTGTATGAACATAAATACGTATTAGAGTTAAGTTTGGTGTTTCATTACTAGATCATCCACGAAACGTTGATTTAAATAACTGAATCAATTACAGAGAAGTAATTTCTAATGATTAAAAAAATAATTACGTATTGGATTCAAAGAAAGTTCTAATTGATTTTCATTAAAAAAGATCGAATACATGTATCCAGTCGTTTCAACTAGATATTATTTCCGGATGAAGAAAGTATTTAGTACGAACAAATATAATATCTATTTAGTGTCCACTACCCAGTCAAAACTGCTATTAATAAATAAATATGTTCGAAATAAATAAACTGCAAAATTGAACGGAATACATATTTGTTCCAGGGAAAGCAAATTTTCGTTGATTGAAATGAACAAATGTTGAATAGACAATTTCAGATGATATTACTCAATCTTTTTTCTGGGTGTGATATTTTGACGTGCTACCTTTCCCACATCCTGTCCATTTTTCATGGCCTCTAAATTTGTACCGCTTGTTGATAGAGACAAAAGTCTAGTTAAATTAATGATAATCCCGATTTGTAAAGTAAGTCCAGGAGTTACTGAATAATCTGACTCAGAACTAACCGGAGCAATGATATAACGTTCATGAGTATGGATCAACCGCACGTTGGTGTTTGAAGAAATTAATTGAATACTTTCTCCTTCGAGGCTCCGAGTATATACAGTTGGTCGGCAGCAGCTCTTTAACTGCCGCTGCTGCGACCTTGTCCTGTAGCAACTCTTGCTATGCCACTCTCGATTTCTTCCGGATAATCGAATATTAATCGATAGGTGGCTCAGAAACGACAGCCCGAAACCCGACGAGGTTTTCGTGTGCGTGACTTGACTCGTAACCCAAAGTGGTACAGCTGGTGATCTGGTGAAATTACAACCATCTCCCCTCCCCCTTTTTTCGGCTCTGTAACAGCTATACATAATACTCGTAATTGCTATTCGAACCAATAATAAGAACCGTGGAATTACGCACACTTAATTTCGACCATTGCCCTGGAGGCTCCGAAACAAAAAAAAATCGATACGCTCCAATAATCATTTTGATAAGTTGGAAATATCGGTAAGAAATTGAAGCCTCTAATTATACTGGGTGAAATGTCAGCGAATAAATGAGTTTAAATGGAACGAAATAACTGTTGGCTAATTCCACTTTCGAACCCGCGATCGTTTAGTCGGATTACATGAAAAGCAGTATACACTGTGATAGTAAATTTCAAAGAAACGTAAGGGAGAGAAAAAGGAAATCGGACTACTTACACATTGACTCGTCATTATTTCCATTTTTTAAAGCGCTAGATGGTTCTGAGAATAATTTTTATAAGCCGAAAATATTGCTAACATGCTAACGGTGAGAAATTTCGGCTAAAATCACAAAGTGCCTAAGGTCATAGAGTGGCTTAGATCAACGGAGTGGACACACTCACGAAGTATTGTTTGGCGGAACACCGTGAAATGAACAATGTATATTTATATTGCCATAGCAGTAAGTTCAACCACAAGTTTGATCTTAAATCTGACCTTAATTTTAATCACAATTTTAAGCTGAAGATCACACTTAAGCGTCAAGTTGAGCACAAAGTCAAGATCAGTCTTGAGCATTCAATAATAAACACGAAAAAAACGAAAAACGGCTTCGTTGGGTTAACTAACTATTTATTAGTTGAGTAAAAATTTGTTGCTACAACCATCCGGTTGGTCGGTGTGACGACCTGGTATTAGTCACATTTACCATTCCGACTTAGTTGACTTAAATAGGTCACACAACGAATTTTATTCGTGATCCAACTAAGTAAGATAGTTGGGGCGAAAATAGTAGTTAGCCCAACTAATTATTTAGTTCGAGCAACAATCAGTGCCAACCACCTGAAAATAGTTGATCTAACCAAGTAATCGTCTGTCTCTCAAAGCACTAAGTCACTTGGTTGGGGCCAACTATTTTTTTCGTTACCGTAACGAAGTCGTTTTTTCCGTGAAGTTTAAACTTCAATTCGTACACTGAGAAAAAAAAATCGTTAAAATCAACAAAATGTGCGTTTGCCGGCAGCGAAAAGCATATTTTGCCAATTGGACAAAATATTTGGCAATGTTGATCGCAACATCTATTAATAGTATCACCAGCCGCTTCGAACAATTGAATACTTCTTTCGATCAAACAAGTATTTATTTCACCGCCCGCAAGCGCACGTTTTGTTGGTTCTAACAATTTTTTTTCTCAGTGTACTTAAGCGCAAGCAAAATCCGCAATGCTTTGTTTTTTTTTTAACAAAGGAAAACAAAGGAAAGGAGTTTCTACTGTATGAGAATACATTAGAAGTTCGAAAAAAACTGTCCGACATTCAGCAGCTTACGCGCAAACCAGTGTGCCGCTAATCGCGGTCACCCATCCAAGTTATTACCGCAAACAATAGTGCTTAAATTAAATTAAAATAGTGCAATATATACATACTCCGCCAAAGTCAAAATAAGAATAAATAGTGCTTAACTCTGGTAACTCAAACATCGACAGGGCGTTCACTGCTGTCAGTTGGTATTATTTTGGTATTCTAATATTAAAAGTATCGGAATATACTCATCTCTGAAGAAGGAGAGCGTTTTGTACGGTCATGAAGATAAATTCGAGGTAGCAAAAGATTCGATTTTCGTAGAACGGATATGGGTATCTTGAATATAGGCTTTCCAGTTTAGCCTGAATCTGCTCATACATAGCCCTCGTAAAAAAAACTGGATCATTACCATTTATAGAGAATTTATTCACTCATAAATAGCCGTACCGAACGAGCGCGTTCGGCGTAGTTATAATACATGTTGAGTAGCCATTTTTAAATGAAGACCCATGTTTACGGCTGATTTATACTCGGCCGTAAATACTGTAAGCGGACTTTTCAGCGATATCTAACGTGACCACTTAGAGATAGCCGAGCCTTTCTCATTGCTTCTAGACGACTCATCTCTCAAGCTCGTCAACTTGTGACTTCGGGCATACGTCGAGTTCTGATCAGTTCCTCATCTCCTATGGCGTATGCAACCTCTTCTTGTACGGACTGATAATTAAGATCCACTATGACACTAATCAGATTTTATGATCTTACTCTGGAGAATAATCTATCTGTTTTGATTTTCATATTAAGTTCGATTTTAGATTCAATCTCAAGCTTAATCTTGATGTCGATATTGAGTTCAATTTTTATTTGAATCTAAAGTTCGACTTTAGTTGCAATTTGAAGTTGGACGTTGGATTCAATCCTGAGTTCGATTCTTAAATTTATTTTACTTTCAATCCCAAGTCTTATCTCAAGTTTAATTCTTATTTTAATCGTAAGTTATATCTTAAGTCCGACTTTAGATTTAATGTTCAGTATGAGTCCGATGTTAAGTTTAATTTTTCTTTCAATCCTGAGTTTTATTTTAAGATTAATCCTGAGTTAAATTTTATCATGAAACTAACGACTTGTTGCTGAGATCGAACTTAATATTGAAAATATGGGTTGAATATGATGTTAAGTTTAATCTCAAGATCGAATTTATGATTGAAAATTCGGTCTTAAATCGCCCTTAAATAATGTCTCAATATTTATACACCACAGTATTGTTATTTTCTCGCTCTGTCCCAGTTAATATTGAGTACTTATTCGCGTGTTAAGCGTCAATAAAAAAAAACAAAGTTATCAACATTATTATTACAAGTGTTTAAAATAAGTGAGCGATATGGACTGCATACAAGCAAATAATACAAAATATTAATAAAAATATTAATTCCGTCTTGATCTTTTTTTTCTCTTAGAAATTACTATTCAATTATTGATTGCTAGTATTCGTGCTATTAAAAAATACACGGAGCAGATATTTTTCATAATTACTTGGATACTGCAAGCTACAGAAGAAAAAAATCGTCAGAAGGTGTTGCCAATATGTTTGCTTTCTTATTTATTCCTGTTTTGAGTGATTCAGTACATATGTTTCTTGTGGCGGCAAGAATTATACGTTTTAATAAAATGTACTATATAAAATACGTGGGACTTGGCTGAGACGCACATCAAATCCCGTTGACTCAGTCGTTTCACTGGTTTCTCCGTCAGTACGGAATCTTGTTTACTGGAGTGTATTGCTAATCAGCTCGATGATTGCTGCCTTTCGGTACTAAAGACGATTAGTGTGAAGGATCTTAGAAAACGGGTTCGAGCTTAGCTAGTGTACAAACCGGTGTGTTAGCACGTTGGCCTTGCCAGGGTCTTTATTTCGCTATGGTTTCTCGCTAGAGTGGCTCGTTACTGCGTTGCGAGAAATTATTTAAGGCAGCTTATGAAAACACTAAGTCATTCACTGCACCTTCTTTGTCCTTTTTGCGTCACTGAGCGCTCACATATATTGACCCAACGTCATACAAATAATAAAGAATTTCAGTATACTACCCAAGCGTGCTACAGATGCGCGAAAACCTTCAAGTGGACCAGAAAAAAATATCCATGGCAAAAATAGTCGCGCACCGAAAGAAATAGATTCTAAGATTTTTCATATCCGATATACTAAATAATATATACTATCGGGTAGTATTTGGATAGTACCGTGTATTATGTGTATTGTAAGGGTTATTATACGGACTGTACTTGGTACAATCAGATATTAACCATTACTATAATTATACTAACTGTTGCACTCCCGAGAGTGATTCCTATACGAAGCATCCGATATACTATCCGATAGTATATTTTTACTATCGGGTAGTTACTATTTCTTTCGGTGCGGAAATAGAGCCGACAGAAAAATCCCAGAATAAAAAATGACAATAAACAGAAGCAAGTGGAGGGTATCAATGTGCCGGTTAAATTCACTGTTTCCCCCAAGTATCGCTATGATTTCCAAATATATTGTAGATAATCATTCGGATATTTCGTTTTGTAAGATATTTTTCCAGGGATTTCATTGTCGTCATATTTTTTCCAGGCACTTTCATAGTAATACTAAAAATACTGATTGGCATCATTTACGAATTGTTCGTTGCGCTTCTACGAACATGTAATAGAACTTTACTAGAAAAAATACAACGTTGTTATCAGCTACTTGAAATTTAAGCATTTCATACAAAATGATGTATTAACATTATATGACAAGCACTGTGGACTCAATTCGCAATAGTAAAACTCTATAACGCACGAACCCAACGCAGAAAAAGGCAACTAGATATATGCGATATACATATTTACAGTTATTATGTTGGATTAGTATGCGTGTACGGTTTGGCTGTACCGAGTTCATTGCGCGGAGAGGTTCAACGTACCAAATTTCATACGTTTACGGTTTTGCTGGACTAAGTTGAGGCCGTATAATCTCGTCGCAGTGAGTTAATACTGTGTCAAAATGATGCTGTATAGGATTAGATTTCATGGAACCGATGTAACGTCAGTGGGTCGATAATCAATTCATACTATAAAAATTGTGTCGCCGCCGCTGTTGTACACAAGACGGTGGTGTGGTCAACTGGTTAACATCACGGGGTGGCTGACATGACGGAGTGTCTGAAGTCACAGAGTGACCGAGGTTGAGGAGTGGACGCGATCGCGGATTTGCTGAAGTGACGGAATGGCTAGAGTGACGGAATGACTGAAGCCACGGAGTGACTGAAGCGACGGAGTGACTAAAGCCACCCTGTGTCTAAAGCCACGGAGTGTCTAAAGCCACGGAATGACTAAAGTCACAGAGTGGCTAAAGTAACGGCTTAGCTAGAGTTACGGAGTGGCTTATAGAACGGCTCCTCCTTCGGCTCGAATTATAAATACGAGTGCGCGAGTCACAATAAACCCTAATTATAAAGACTAGTACTAAGAACAATAATTTTCGTCAATATTAAATACTAATGAGTATTATATATCTGTATAGAGAGTTTCGATGGACGTAATAATGGGTAAAAACTGGCTGCTGTAAGAATATCAAAGTCAATACCAGTTAATACGAGTATAAGAACATTGAGTACATGAACCGAACTTCTCGGTAAATCGAGTTCCCTGTACCGCTTCTGATAGGACATCGAATGTCCAGTAGCATTGTTAGCGCCTAACCGGCGTTGCACTTTGTTCCCTTTCGTAGGAATGCAAGTGGAGCCAGGAGCGCGAGAGCGTTACAGAGACAGAGCGGCATGTTACTGTACACTTGAGCTCGCGAGTGCACACTGTACAATGCAGAATCTGGCCGAGTCCTCGTGACTGGTTAGCCAGCTTGCCGAACCAAGGACCGAGCAGCTGCTGCTTCAGTTGCTGCACATAGAGCACTGTGGAATAGCTGCTATATATTATATAGCGACTACACAGTCGATATAAGTATGTAAGGGCTAGAATGGTATGCTGGGCAAGCGAGACCTCGCGATGACCCTGTAATATCGTTCCTACCCGGCTGGGTGTCACGCGGGGCATCCTTACCGTTCGTGGAACTCTTCGAGACAAAACTATAGAAACAGGATAAGGAGAAGAACAGAGAAAGCGATATGATAGATTGAAATAGAGTGCGTTGTAGCTGCCACAGCAAGTTGTACTTTGCCGACGGTTCATTCTTGTTCTCTTGGGAATTCATGCATGTTGCTTCAACAGCATCCATCGTCATCGTGTGGCCATTGCATGTGTCGTATTTAGCGTCAGTTTCTTCTTTAGAAAATCAAAGAAGTATTGTCAAGTGGAAATATAGAGTCGAATGTGCATCACGCAATTGTGTACGTGGGGAAAATTGATATGATTAAGATAATGACCTTATAGAACGGCCCAGCTGGTCAGTAGGTATCTGCAACAACTGGTGAAGTGTACGTCCTAATTAGTTGATGGTCATAAGTGATTGATGGCCGCACCAAGCAACTAACTAGTTGCGTCAACCAGCTAGTTAGTAAATCTTTCCACTAATCGATACGCTTAACTATTCAATCTATACTGATTCGTTGGTTGTCTCGATTAACTTTAGTTTTGTGGAAAACACCCATGTCAATTTGTGATCGCAGCTGAATAATACATTTCGTGCATGATGTTACCAGAAAATAATGCTTGCGATTACGCGCATATGATGTATCATAGAAACGAACTTAGTTGTCAATAAAGTTCTATCGTAATTGTACATAGCGCCTCTTCTAAAATGATCAACTTGTAGTGTCTCTACTCTACAGTCATCGCGCCACGAGCTTCAAAGCTATAAAGCTGAAAATATCTTAGGCTTAGTATGCGTAGCCTAAGAGCCGTTTCTATGTCCCGTAACTAAGGGCTCTGTTTATGAACCGTCATTATTCTTCTTTGTGTTGACATGCCACGAGCAGCTCAATTAGTAAAGATGATTTATACGTTTTATAATGGATAATATCGGAAGTAGGAACGACTAGGCGAACGACGAAGATTTAAAGATTAAATAGATTAGAATGTCTTGAGAGAAAATTAGGGAAAAAGACGATCACGTAGATATTCCGTCCATAGGAAGTTCAAATTACCAGAAAATGATGCTTATGTTCACGTGCATATAATTAGTGCACCGAGGCTGGCCTTAAAGAGCCGTTACGATTAACGTATCATGTCACTTTCGCTAAGTCACCGTTACGCTTGTAATTTCCTTAGAACGCAGCGAATATAAGCGCGAAGAAGATGCCGCAATTACTTTTGATTTGTTGCAATTAATTTTGTTAATAAATTGGTATCAAAAAGTTACTTCAATCAGAAAATAGTTGCAAGGACTAGAAGTTAATAATTGTCACGTTTTAGCTGACTGTACTACTACAAATGTCCTGAGTGCATCATTAATTCATATCGGTACTAGGACTAAATCTTCCTGAAAAAAATCTCCCGAGATAAAATTCCTCTGGGACGAAATTACCGCGCACAATATTCTCCCAGAAACAAATTATCAAGATACAATAAAGGGTATCATTGTGTAAGGTATTGCCAGATAGCCGGAGAAGATGAAAAAAAAAGACATTACCAACAGACGGTATAAAAAGATATATCACGCACTTCGAAAAGGTTTTAACGGATGCAGACGGTACGAGCCCTCGCAGGAAAAGTGGTGCAGTAGCCTCGAAAGAAGTAAGCTAAATAACTTCAGGAACCAAAGAAAAAGCCTTCGGGACTCGGAGCAAGTCGGTATGGGTAGAAAATAAAATAGAAGTAACAACAAATGTTTGTGAATTTTTTTGTAAGTATAAAAATTGTAATAAGGTTACCAATTTGTCGTCAATAATTTAAAAAAAGAAAACTTTTCAGGTATCGGTTGCAGGAAATGATCGAATTTTTATAGGACAATGGCGTGGGACTATTAGTCACGGGATACTGTTCTTCCGGGCTCAATTGACTTAGGGATAAGTTGTATTGAAATCAATATTCATGCGATGACATTTTTAGTTTAATTTGTTTTGAGATGTGTTGGATGGAGATCATTACAAGATTAAATTTTGGGTCGAATTGATACGGAAAGAAGCACCGTGTTACCCGGATAAGCGAATTGAAATCGGTGAGTAAACTATGAATTTTCGTCCAGGGGGGATTTTTTCCAGAAGAGATCTTGCTATTAAAAGATTTTGACCGAAAGACATTGACCGGGAGATTTTGACCGGAGGATTTTGATCTAGGGTTTCTAATCGCGAGACTTTGACCGGAGTATTCTGATCGGGAAGAGTTTGACCAGGGCGATGTTGACCTCGGTTTTTTGACGTGGACATTTTGACCGGAAGATTTTGACTAGCGGATCTCGACCTAAGATTTTTGACCGGGGGTTTTGACTAGGGATTTTACTTGTGGTTTGACTTTGACTGGAGTATTCTGATCGGGAAAAGTTTGGCCACGGCGATGTTGGCCTCGGTTTTCTTACCGGGGGATTTTGACCGGGGGATTTTGACCGGGGGATTTTGACCGGGGGATTTTGACTAGGGGTTTTGACCGGGAGATTTGGACCAACGGATCTCGACCTAAGATTTTTGACTAGGGATTTTTACTTGGGGTTTCTGACCAGGAGGTTTTGACCGGGCGTTTTGACCAGGGCATTTTGACCTGAGATTTCTGGCCAGGCGATTTTAACCGGACAATATGTCCAAGGGATTTCATTTGAGGTAATGGAGTCCAAGTATCATTAATGAATAAGTTGCTCGAACTCAAAACGAATAGTTGCAACTTCAGAGTTACTAATACGATAGTTTTCTCCCAGTGTGAAAAAACATGCAGATTTTGCGAAAAAAATCACAGTCAGCTCGAGCACGCAGCATCGATTGCCCGGAGCAGTAATACAGCTGTTCCCGACTGTAGATTACCTAGGTCCGTCGAAAAATCAGAAACTCGTAACGAATCGCACACACACCGCTTGTGCAATTAGCATAAGACGTGTTCGAGCCCCGTTGGAGAGGATAGCGCCGTGCCACGCCATGCCACGCTACGCCAACACCACGTTCATTACTCGGCGAATCGCAACCGGCTTACCGTTATTACCTAATGACCAGAAGCAGCAAGTCTATGGGTCGGTATACTGTAGTAACATACAGCCGTCACACAGGCGACCGCTTTTCGTCGTATGTGAAATCTGCAATGTATTATATCGACACTAATATATGCGTAATTTATGGAGGTCTCTCATCGACCGGCAAACTAGACTAAGAAACCCGATCTTTCGCCAGATGAGAAATAGAGTAAAGTGATGAATCAGCATTGCCTATTCCTTCGTTTGCACAGCTTTTGACAAGTCGGTATTATTCACGATGTAGAAACGGACATTGTAAGTGAGAAAAATACATAGCAGCGTATTAGAAAGCAATGTTGAGTAGCAAATGCGGTAATAGCTTAAGATATTGAAGCTTATCATTTGTTTCAGGAACTGAATAGGAATGGTGTAGCTAACGGCTTCTGAGCCTAAACTGTTTCTTTAGGGACAAGGTTAAAATATCGCACTTGTGGTTATACGTAGATTCTGTCATCTATTAACCAACTCTCATCCCAATTTTGGAATGACAATTTTACGGGTCATCTAAGAGCGTCAACGAGGTGACACTATTTACAATTCAACATAAAAATTGAGAGAAATTTATAAATCCTAATTTATTCCTGAAATGGACTATGAATCCAAGAAATCTATCGGTTTCCGAATTCGGGTTTATTCCAATCTGTTTATACAACCGTAAAAGGGGACATTCGAAAGTGGCTTCCAAGGTGAATTCAGTGGTCACTTAACTCTGTGATAAGAAAACGATCAAAATTTTAAAAAATGTTTGTAGCAATTCGGATTGCATTCTAGACTGTCCAACAATCCTTCTTGGGCCTTAGATACGCGGATCTACTGTGGACTTTACCTTGGACGATCCGAGAATCCAGCGTTCCAAAGGCGGAATCCATCCTGGTGTCCATTTAAGGTTTTGTCCCTAGACTCCACCCTGAAAGGTCCGTGAATCTTGTCAGTTAAATTGCAGAGTTTATCCTAGTGTCCGTTTTGAATTCTCACCTGGACTCAATTCCGGCGTTCACCAGAATGATAACGGCACAGTTACCATAAGCGTTTTATCGTTTGGGTTGCCATCAAGATGGTTATTACACGAGTTTCATAACCTTAGCGACTACTAAGGAAGGCAGCTAACACCTCTACATCTTCGCGCGCTTTGCAAGCCTTGTACATTGTCTTGAAACCAAACACACGAATCATGCCAACAAAAAACAGGTCTAACATAAGAGTATAATTGCGATCGTGGCATGAATAGAAAATAGTGCGCAACTTGAGTATACACTCAGAATGCTCTGGTGTAGCTTGTTGAAAACGTTATGAGATTTCCACCTTACACTGTTTTGCACTTGAATTGTGCACCTCGAAGGAATCCAAGTAAAATAGAGGATTTGCGAAAGCGAGCGGAATTTACGACACGACCGAGTTGAGTATATTTGGGTGCATCCGCACTGTGCTTGCAAACATTTTACGTATATCTAAGGATGAGGCTAGCACCATTCCGCAATGCACTTCCTGATGCTACTGGAAGTGTTTAAAAACGGCTGCGATAGATACCGGAAGCGATTAGCGAGATTACGCGATCGAGAAGTAACAGGCACCGTTGCGCCGAGCAGCAGGCTGGCTATACGTTGCCTACCGATCTAGCTACGCGCGTTTCATCGCCGGGTGCTCACAACTAAGCAGCGATCGAGGCACGAGTGAGCACTCTGAGGAGCACACCACACGCTGCTGTGCCCGAGGCTAGGCGCGGTGCCGTTTTCCAAGCCTTCCGCACGGCAAACCCGATAGAGCGTTAAGTCGGAATTACATTGGATCGTGGTACGATCGAAAGTTTCATTCTATACCGAGCAGCCACACGGCAGGAGGAGAGTAAGCGCATTGCACTCCCGACAAAAGAGCAGCAATATCTTACTATTTTTCCTCAACCCAGGAAATTCTTTCCCTAATGCACAAATGTATGGATAATATAAAATCCGCGCCGAGAGAAAACATTTTCTGCATTAGCTATTATTTTTCACTGGATTTCCAATAAAATGTCGATTGTCTTTAGTTTTTATGCAAAGGGAATCGAAACAGTCATTACGATCAAATTTTTTCTTCAAAAACTTTTAACAAATATCCAGGGATATTATTGTAAGATTATCTGTTCTCTGTATTTTCGACTGTAGAATTAATATGTAGAATTTGTTGGCTTTTTTTGACTTCATTTCGCATAGGTTGTAATAGTGGCTAGATAAGACTTTGTAATTTTTGTCCTATAGTTTTTTATAGGTATTGCTACTATTTTTACACTTTGGTCGTAACTTTTGCGGTACACGTGAGTTTCTCTTAACAGGCAACAGGAATTGAAAAAAAACTGAATAGTTCTTCATGGCTGAAGATACGTTCAATGTTGTTCAATTTTTTTTTTTTTATTTGAACTTTTTCACACAAGCTTTTACAAAAATGTGCTTAATCGAAATTTGATGCAACGTTGTTTGTGACGGCGTTTCGTGACCGAAAGTAACGGCATTTATTTGTCTGGATTCTACATTTTCCTCAATGCCAGTAAGTATTCAATTGCCCGAAACTATCGAACGGCACGATGTATCAAGCATAAATTTTGCATAAGTGATGTCTTCAGTTAGTGTAATTTCTTTACAAAAATAATTTACGAATACAAATTTCATAGCATTCTTACCTATATTTTTGAAAAGCGCGTTTGTACGCTCATTTATTTATTTATTCAAGCCAACGATGCAAAGTCCGACTTTGCACATTGCTTTCTCATTATTTCTTGCTTTTTACAAATCTTTTTTTAGGAGAAGGGAAGAATCAATTGACGTACTTGCTCATATAGGTAGCTTCGTAAAAAGCGAGAAATAACGAGGAAGCAATGTGCAAAGTACAAGATGCATCCTTGATTTATTTATTTATTGCGAAGTTCGAACGGTTGACAGAGTTTTTCGATATGAATTCATCGATGATTTAATCAGTTTTCAAGTTTTCTGCGATTTCGTCCGTATATTGCAGTTAATGTCCCCCTAGCGATAAACGGTGAACTATGGATTCTAAACCTACAGAATTCTTGATCCGTCGGTATGAGAAATTAAATGTAACCGAATATTAAAAAGATTTGATCGGGGGAAGTCCCATATTATTTTCGAGTTAAAAGAAAAATTATATTCATCGTAGTTGCAAAATGCAATTACACGATTAGTCAGGAGATTTTCAAGTGGGGAATCCCACACTCAAGGAATTCCGACCGTGGACATCTCCACACTTTCCACACAATAATCGCCGGGGTTCCTTGTAACGACGTGCCGAAACCCGTTGGATTATACAACACATAAGAAACTGCTTCTCGTTCAATATAAAACCACGGAATAAGAATTCATTAACGGGTAAATGCACCAAATTTTCCACCATTTTATACTAATTTCAGCACAGATAGTTTAAAACGCTGTAGTTACATGCCAAAATGACTGTACGTTAGTTGTATTTATGAATGCAAAAACTGAAGGACTTTCGCCTGTTCTCAACAAGAGAGAAACGAAACGTCGTCTAAAAACTTCACACGAAGAACGCAAAGGTGGATTGGCAAAGCAGAATATAAAGTGTATAGGACACAAGTTGAAGACACTGTACAAAAGAGGTAGACAACGGCCAGTGAGCCAGCGAGGACTAGCAGCAGACTACAGCTTACCCATAACATCATGCGCAGCACAAAGATATTAACATAAACACGGCGCATTATCGCAACGCAGAGACGCTGTTGAGCGCGTGTTTTTATGCGCATAAACGCGAACATTCATGTCTGTTGTAGGGAGGTCGAGGGAACACGGACGTCACGTCATAACGTCCTAAACGTGAATCGCTTGGCTCGTCTACTGGTATTGCTATAGCTATGGTGTTTACACCATATTGGCTGCGCACTTTAAGTTGTCGGCGACTTAGCTTGTTCTCCTCTTCAGTGCAGAAACCTAATACATTGATATACATTTCCACCTTACTGTATTTGGTGACGGATTTAATTATTTTTTTTTGTATTCACTTTTTTGATAGATTCAAAGCAAGAGTTGAACCTGGCACGATGCTTCTTCATTATTTTCCGCTTTTTACAAAGCTACCCCTATGAGGAAGTATGTTAATGAATTTTGATTATTCATAGAGGGATTCATAGAGGAAGCTTTATACGAGGCGAAAAATAATAAGGAATCAATGTACAAGGTTCTACTATGCATTCTTGTTTTATTTAAGTGAATAAGCATGTTGTGAATTCGCTTTTTCTATTTCGCTATTATCAGAACGCTTCCGAACGCAAATGTGATATATATATATATTTTTTTTTTTAAATAATTCAACATTCCATAAAATCGGAAAATTTCGCACCGATCGTCACTTAATTATACATATATACTAGAGGGGCTTCGCCCCCTGCGTGCCCCCCCCCCTGCCCTTCTGCTCGGGCTTGGGGGCCCTTGAGGGACTTAGAATAATTCGGGCTAGGGGGCCCTTTGACATAGAATGCCCTCTATATCCTACACAGCGGCGGCGGCGGCGGCGATATCTTTTTATAATATAGAGAGATAACAAACTGAATATTGTTTCATTCACATACAATATTTAATCTCGATATCTTAAGTTTTGTAAAGGTTACAATACCGCGATAATGTCAATATTTTGAAAAATTAAAAATTCTATAAAATCCGAACCGCTTTACTGATGTCATAGCAATATAGTACTAAACAACAGTAAACGTTTCTTCACTTATGAAAAACTATTGAGCTGAATCGTCGAACTTTCACGAAAATTAGAGCGACCACGCCCCATTTCGAAAAATTTAAAAAAAAAGTAATATCAAAATGGATGCATATATTTAGGGAAAGATCGCAACCTCCAAAGAGGGACAACTCGATTGAGCTCGATCCCTTAAGCGGTTACTGAGTAAAAGCCGATTGAATTTTCGAAGCCCTGCACGCACACACACACATATACATACATGACATTTTTTTCTAAACTACTTTTCTGGACGTTTAAGGCCATTTGGCGTATTTTAAAAGGTAAACTATGATCATGGTAACAAGATAGCTGCGTATAGCGTAAATCGCCTGAAAACCGGAATATAACTCGATTGCTATGTTGAGTCGAGGGATTATTGCCATATTTTTCTCTCCGTGTGGCTGTGTACATGGCAACTGTATCCTCAAAAATGCAATAACTTTTTTTTTAATCTATAAATCGCAATGAAATTTGGCCTCGTTTTTCTGCTCGTAAATCCTAGTCTCGGTATTGGAATCAAATTCAAAATCTTTACTCCTTCTGATACTTTACCTAAAATGTGAAAAAAATAAAATTAACATTTAATTTTATTCATGGACCGCAACATAATATAGAGGTTATTCTGCTTCAGTTCGATAATACAGATAGAATTACTTGGAACATAGCGATGAAACCCGAGTGATTTACTGTGTATAACGAAAACTTTTTTCTGTTTTTTAGTCATGCATTATTCACATAAAATTTCCGGAACGACCCATCAAGGAGAATATCTATTTTGTAAGGTGTGGATTGCGTACTAATTTAGTAGACCCGTAATACGATCCATGTTTCGCTTGATTGACATTTTTTTCCAAAATTGATAATTCCATAAACTCCATGTGAATAATAAGGTTATACAGAATGTGATACGGTTCTCAGGCTCTGGTATTAACCTTCAAAAATGGCATCTTTTACCGATTTTAATTAAGCGCAGAGCGTTTAATGAATTTAAATTTTAACTCGGGCTGACATTCAAGCCGATTTTATTCATTATTTCGGGATAAACCTTTTCCATTGTATGGCTCAACTGACGTAGAATTCTCTCTATCCGTAATCGACGCGCGAATAGTGCATTCAGATACTAGTCAGAGAGATATCCAAGAAGGGTTAAACGGTCCAATTACCCCAGCACCACTCCCATTTTCTGGGCCGCACGTTCTCCAGGCACGATCGCGACGTCCATCGACATTGCTCACCCACCGTCCTGGGATTAATCGATTTCCACTGGGTTCTTGTATTCACGAAGTACTCTAGAGTCCAGTGTGCATATTAAGCTCTGATGCGGTACGCGTCAAACCCAGCATCTGATGTATTTGCATAGTCTATCGCCCGTATAACATCAGATATTTGATGTATATCCATTATAGGACCCGAATGTGAAAAATATATCCTCTATATTCTATGGATATTCATTCTACATACATGCATGTTAGGGTGTGACAATTTTTTTTTTTTTTTTTCCATTTTGCATCGTTTTAATCTATAGTTTGTACCTTTAAGCAACTCTTCGCAAAATTAGAGCGTGGTGAAAAATTTTTTAAAGGTAGCTCAAACGATGAATAGATTTCCCATTTGATTAGTATGTAGATGAATGCGACTCTCAATAAACTCATGTCCCAAAATTACAGATACGATATATCGACGTTCGCGTATCTTTTTTCGTTATCTTCAGATCATTGGGAAGAGAAAAAGTGCTTACGAATTTTTCTCTTAAATCGATAGTTGTCTAGTTATGAATTTTTCAAGCTCAGAATATCGTCTTCTCCGCCCTGTAAGATCAGTTTCAATTGAAATTTCAAGATTGAGGTAAATTCTGGAACCATTGTGTGTCGTGAAGTTGAATTATAAGTGAAGTTTCATTTAACACAAATTTTAGTCACAAATTTTACAAATAATGTCAAAAATTTAGAAAAATCGCGAAAAAATGTCTAAATGTCGCTAAATCTTTGAACCAATCTGACATTTTGTTTGGAATCCTTATCATTTTCTTCTTTTGCAATTTTTTGATGATTTATTAATTTTTTTCCCTTGATTTTTCTTTATTTTTTAATTTTTTTTGTTATTGGTAAAATTTGTGACCCAGTCTAAAAATTTTTTCAGACACTTCATAATTTTTTTCTTTCTTCATAAATTTTTTGATGTTCTGTTAAATTTTTTCAAGATCTTTGGTCAAGTTTGACCGGTTTATCAAACGTTTTGAACAAAGGTTTATTCACTTATAATTAAACTTCACGACAGACAATGGCTCCAGAATTTACCTTAAACTTGAAATTTCAATTGAAACTGATCTTACGTGGCGGAGAGGGCGATATTCTGAGCTTCAAAAATTCATAACTAGAAAACTATCGATTTAAACGGAAAACTTGTAAGTACTTCCCTTCCCAATGATCTGAAGATAACGAAAAAAGATACGCGAACGTCGATATATCGTATCTGTAATTCAGGGACATGAATTTATTGAGAGTCGTATTCATCTACGTGTTAATCAAATGGGAAATCTATAAATCGTTTGAGCTACCGTTAAAAAATTTTTTATCACGCTAAAATTTTGAGAAGAGTTGCTTAAAGGTACAAATTATAGATTAAAACGATGCAAAATGAAAAATAATTATTTTTTTCCGACACACCCTAATGCAGGTATATACACGCATGGATGTCAAGCACACATTCTGTGTAAATACGTGAATAATTCAAACTCGAGCGTTTGATATGGACATATTCATAAGATATTGCATGTGGGGCATTCCAGGTGAATTCGACCAGGGTCCGACCCTCGCCCTATTGAATTCGATTTTTTGCGACATATGTTTATCTGACATACCGAAAAAATGTCACTCAATTTTTTTCAGATTTTTTCCATATTTCCATATTTTTCCATTTTTTAAAAATTTCAAAACAGAACTTACGACACTTTTTAAAATTCTGAAAAAATTAACATACAAGCTCGTAATAATTGAAGACTAAAGATATAGCTTAGTGTAGACTTGAAGTTGGTTAGCAATCAGTGATAAATGTAATTAATAACACAACGAAGCTGCCCTTACAGGGAAGCCAAACATAATAAAAAATAAAAACCAAATTTTCATGAAAGCTAGAAATTAACGGGGAAGTAACGTGACAATTCGAATTGTCATCGTTTCTTATCATAAGGACGGCTTTGCCCTTCAACCGAGAAAACAGTCAAAATAATCTCCTCCCTTTCGGATGACACCTAGAATTTTTTTTTTTTCTAAATGGACTAACCGGTTTCTTGGAAACCGGATTAATTAGTTTTACTCTATGCGCTTGATCGCGAGAACACTGCTCCAAAGATTCGCTTTCAGTAGGTTTTAGGCACTTTGCAAATACGTTGCACACCAATTGAGCAGAGCAATTTTTTTATCAAAGGTCCTTAAAGGGACCGAATCACCTAAGAAAAATCATTAGGAGAAGAAATTCGGTAAAGGATCGACTTCTTTTTGAAAATCTTATATTAAAACCTTATGAAATACATAACAAGCATTGTTTGCGTCCATAACTTGGATGGGTGACCGCTTAGCCATGCACTGGCTGGCTTATCAACCAGTGACCCGCGCAGAAAAGACGAGTTCTGGATGGACTCCGGGATCATTCTTTTCTGCACGGGAAGCGGGAAGTCTGTTTTTCTAGGGCCTCGGTGTATATACTTAAGTAAGTGACTTTCGTGTATACACCGTAAAGTCAGAAAGATACACGACTCGCTGTAGTGGTACGGAAGTACGTAAAAAGGGAAAGTATTACAATCGCAAAAAAAAAATTCGACTCCTAGATTTTGATGGACATACATGTTTTGAGTGTCCTAGATGCCAAGAAATACATTTACTTATTCCTGTCTGTGTGTCTGATGTCTGTATATCCAAAGGTGCAACAACCGTTGGAAAAAATCTGTGGCCCGTAATGAAATTCGGTCTCTGTCTTCTGCATTCAAATCCTGGTTTCGTAATTGAAATCCAATCCAAAATCGTTACTGCTACTGATACTTTACCTGAAATATCGAAAAATGAAATAAAATTTTTAATATATGTTTGGACTGCAAGCTAGTATAATAGTATACTACGAACCTACGCATTGGAAATAAATTTTCTTATTTAAATGCTGACCTAATAGACTTGTATTCAACTCGAATAATTTTTTTTATTTCCAAGTAATACATCTGGCGGCCAATAAATATGTTCAAACCTGAAAAATATGTATTTGATTGCAGTATATCTTTATTACTTCGTAGAAAAAAAATGTTTTAATGAAATATACATTTCTTCGTGTCGAAGAAAAATATATTTACGTCGAATAATTTATTCTTTCTGTTTACAAAATGCATAAATCTGTAAATTCATTCCAAATGGATCGAGTACATTCGTTTCTTTCAATGTTTTTTTGTGTTTGTTGTTAAGTTTTTTAATGTGCTTCCAATATGTTGTATGTATTTTTTTAAATCTATATTATTTAAGGTCAATATCGATTAAGGGGAATTTTTTCAAAAATAAAAAATAAAACCGATCATGAATCCGTTACTGACAAACAGAAAGCGAAAATGCGTATTTCGAAAATCTTCCACATTATATAGTCTTCCATTATGAAAATTTGCCACTTACATGAAAGTTGAATTGAACAATATATATTTGTTATATAAATATATGACAAGTCGATTGAACCAAATGTTTTCTATGGATGAACATAAATACGTATTAGAGTTAAGTTTGGTGTTTCATTACTAAATCATCAACGAAACGTTGATATAAATAACTAAATCGAGTACAGAGAAGTAATTTCTAATGATTAAAGAAAATAATTACGTATTGGATTAAAAGAAAGTTCTTATTGATTTTCAATAAAAAAGATCGAATACATGTATCCAGTCGTTTTAACTAGATATTATTTCCGGCTGAAGAAAGTATTTAGTACGAACAAACATAATATCTATTTAGTGTCCACTGCACAGTCAAAACTGCTATAAATAAATAAATATGTTCGAAATAAATAAACTGCAAAATTGAATAAAATACATATTTGTTCCAGGGAAATCAAATTTTCGTTGATTAAAATGAACAAATGTTGAATAGACAATTTTAGTTAATATTACTCAATCTTTTTTCTGGGTGTGTTAGAGCATGAATGAAAACAATTTTTATACCACAGTGTGCGTGAAGTACAATTCGCTTCGCTTGCGTGAGTGAAATAGGCACTTCTCGCACTAGTGGCATAAAATTGTATACGATACTCGTGCGAGAAACTTTTTCTGATCTCGTGTGATTACAACACTCGCCTTCGGCTCGTGGTGCAAGCTCACACTCGTCGTGAAAAAGTTTCATCGCACTAGTATCGTAATGTACTATTATTTATACTGAAGGAGGGACTCTTAAATTATCGCAATTCATAAGTTCACAAATTCATAAATCTCGGTCCAGCTCCAGGCATTATAGTTATAGACGTATAAATAAAATCATTTGTAAATACAAGCATGGCGGTGCAAGGGAGCGCAAGGACGTATCGAGAGATTTGCAGAAGTTGTTCCCATCGCACAAGCGGCTATTTCAATGATCGTGCCGTAAACGCTCCGTGCCACGAGGCTGATACTCTAGCCTCCAGTGAACTCGCAAGGGGAGAGTGAACGCTACGTTTGCACGCACTTTCAGTACTCTATAATATATATACGTACGCATAAGTACGTGCCCACGTAATGCACATACGGGGGTCTCTTGTGGACGCGTGTATTATGCCATACGGGTAATAGCAATCGTGCATAAATATCTATAAATATGACGCTGTGGGGCTACGGCGCAAGGTTGCATATTAAATTACATTCTTAAGCAGGCAACGTTCAACTTAACTTGGCACATTGCGAGTCCGACTGAGCGTTGATTAAACGGCCGGCGAGTTCCGAGACCCACTATCGTACATGAAGTATATACAATGTGCATTGCTGCTGCTGCTCGAGCATATACACACATAAACATATGTGTATGTGTATGCAACAAGGCAAAACACAGTCAAGAGGAAGAGTTAAAGGGCAGTCTGCAGAGTCAGATGGAGAAAGAAATTTATAGTGAAAGGGAAATCCCGTCGAGACTATATGACCAGAAATCACTAACTGAAAAAACAGCGAGAAAAATTTTGAGCTCACAAAAATTTTTACCAATTTGGCAAGTGCTGAATATGAACCAATCTGGTAAAAATATTCTTTTTTGCTTTGCACATGCGGACTGTTAATTGTACTGCTGGACCAAGTTGCTTAAGCAGTGTAAATGATTAAAATGTAACCCTCTAAGCATTTTATTTTCGATAAATTTTTCTGGGCTAAATCAATGTCTGTGATAAATAGCTGTGAATGTGTTGTTCAGAAAATCAGTATAGAAAAAGGGATTTTATTTTTAGAAAAAACAAACCGCTTCAAATGCAATGCACTTATCTCTACAAAGACGTATGACATTTGATAGAGTTGGAGACCGTGTATATCCGACGGGGTTAAAATGGCACAGCAAGCGAGCCCCGCGAGCTAGCGATGCTAATTATTCTAGTTCATGCGAGCAATTTGTCGGCCACGTGAACGCGTGCATTAAATGTACGCGCTTTAAATGCACTACGTTCATGAATGCAAGCACGAGTAAGCTTCTAGGTTTTCTTGGGTATTTGCGCGTGTGGCGATGATAACTGCAGGACATGCAGTAGGTCCAATAGTCGTTCAATTTCTCCGATGACTGCTGAATCATCTTGTAGGTAATGATAAAAATAGTTAAGAAGGATATTAAGAAGGATAAGGCTGTTGGGGGCTGAGAAGAATCTCATTTATTTTGTTTAAAACGTTTCGAACCTGGTCTCGGTCCTTCAGTATACACTGTTAAAAATTTTTGTATGAAAATTCATAAAATGTATATGAAGTTTTATGCATATACAGCATGTATACGAAATTTCATATACAAGTATGTATAAATATTAAATTATTCGTATATTAAGAACAATGCAATATTAGTCATTATTTACACACAAACTTAAATTTGATATAACTTCGTATATTAAACGTGTTGTAAATCTAATAATATTTTCAACAGTGATATTTTAATATTACAACAAAGTTTGTGAATTAACTTTTGCAATACACAGCTTATTAAATTTCAATGTCAGCTACACCAATTTCAACATTCAGGTATTGAAATTACAACAGAATTATAAAAATTTATATACATTATATATGAATTTGAATTTGGTATACCGCGTTTGTAAATTTGATATAACTTCGTGTATTAAACGTGTTGTAAATCTAATAATATTTTCAACAGTGATATATTAATATTACAACAAAGTTTGTGAATCAACTTTTGCAATACACAGCTTATTAAATTTCGATGTCAGCTACATTAATTTCAACATACAGGTATAAAAATTAAAACAGAATTATAAAAATTTCTACACGTTATATATGAATTTGAATTTAGTATACCTCGTTTGTAAATTTGATATAACTTCGTATATTAAACGTGTTGTAAATTTAATAATATTTTTAACAGTGTATTTATTTCAATCATTAAGGTGTTTTCCTAACTTTTTTGTGTTGTGAGATATGTGAGTGTGTATTTTGGTGGGAGGTCAACGGGCTCTCTGGCCCGTGCGCTCAACTTTTGAGGTTATGTTGACGATTTGGGCGTTTATGTGTTGAAATTAATAGATATTATTGTTAATCCTCAGTTCTGGGACGATGATCGTTTTGGTGGTGTGAAGTGGTAACGTGTTTTCCACCTTTTCTGCGTTCTTTTCATTCATATCTCACAAACTACATTTTTTATTTCGACGTCGAGCCAGAGAGCCCGACGAGTAATCACAGTGTGATTGCTCCCTCAACATGAAAAGTATTTGCCCATTCGCGGCATCCAGAACACACAAGCGGCATGGGTAGTCTGTGAGAGGCAGGGGTCAAATTTGCAAAGCTTTATCTAAACATGTGAGTAACTAAAAAGACAACAAAGTCTTCACTATATTGAATCACTTGTTGTTCACTGCTTATTGAATCAAAAGCATAAAAAATGAATAACATATTTTATTCTTATTTTTTCACATTTCAGGTAAAGTACCAGAAATAGTGGAGATTTTGGATTGGGTTTCAACACCAAAACTAGGGTTTAGATTAGTAATTATACGCGCGTTAGCTTCCAGAAAATCGTATATTTTTGTTCTGATTGTTTTTTAACGCGGGTAGGAAATGACGAGGGTGAATTAAGCAGCTTTTGTTGATTCTAGTGGGACTTTTTCCGTCAGTAATTTAAAAATGATTTAGGATTTATCTCTCGGAATTTCATCGAATGAAAAGTGTCGGTTTTCCCCAGATATCTATGTCGTGTTCCTTTTATTCATTTTTCCGTCATTTCTCAGCCATAAATAACATTCCAAGCTCCCAGAACGCCTCTCTATTTTTTTCTTAGGCTGCTTGCTGGCGGTGGCGAACAAACCCCTCACCCTCTCTTTTTGTTAATAAAAATAACATCTGAGATTCGATCGAGCTACGCGGCAAATGCGTGGCTGGCACTTTTCCCGGAAAATAATCGATCAATGAGTTTTTTTTTTGTAGTATGATATTTGAGGTATTTCGTTAGGTTTTGGCGTTACAATACAAAAAAAAACATCATGTATTTTCGCCAAATTTACATTCGAAAAAAAATTGGATATTGCCGAGTGTATACCAATGATATAAAAAAAATTTCCATGGAGTTACACGTAAAGAAAGCCTTGGTTGAAATAAGCAAGATTTTCTCAAAATTATTCTGCGGCAATTTTCGGACATTGTCGAATCAAGCGGAATATCCATATACTATTATAAAAAAGATTTCTTTCCGTTAGCCAAATATCCAACGGCTAAAATTAATTTCCTCCCGGTTCGCGACCGCAAAATCTACATCTTCCGCACAATCTTCAACGATAATGATAAAATTCCATTACAATACATAAAATTAACCCCGTTCATCAACCATCTTCCATTTATTCCATCACTAATAATGACGCCATCGACATACCGATATATTATGGGTTATTTCATTCATTGCAAACATATACAATGTAGGCATGCAGAGGCTAGACTTGCTGATTGATATCAGCTCGACTAATAAAAAACGTGCAGGTTGTTTTATAAAAAGTCAGTAATCGGCCTCAAAACTGTTTCTGACTGGGCTCCACGCCAATTTGTTTACCTTATCAACTCAATGACCATTGAAAAAAAAACGACAAAAATTGCGAACTTGAAATTGATCCAACATGCCTCAGGTTGGTTTTCTACTTGAAATTCCAGCAAATCTAGCACTCACATAGTATTTGAGAAATCAACTATCTTATCATCAGCAATGGGCACTGATCTTTTCTTCAACTTTTCTTCCCGAGCCGATCAAAGGAACTCTGATTCGCAGTGCCTCGAGAGGTTCGAGAGATCCGCTAATTAACGAGGAATTAAAAAGAGAATAAAAATTAAAACTCTGAAATGCCATTGAACAGCAACAGCAGCAGCAAAGCAGCATCAGCAGTTTTACAAGGGGATCTCTCGTCTCGAAGAATAATTCTGAAATTACAGAGTAACGATGTACGCGATGATTCGAGACGATTATTCGTTCAGGAATTCAATGCGAGTAGTATCTGGATCTGAGAATAAGGTGGAGGCAAGGATAAAGGGAAGATCTCTGGCTCACAACTCCTGCTGCTGGGTTTGCTTTGCTCGCGGGATTATGAGAAAAGGATAAATAGGGAGTCAGATACTACCACGTACAACTTCCCCTCGAGTTTCCTTTCGCCCTCTGGGATATACACCGCGATCCCCCTTCGCCCCTCCTCGATCTATCCCCTCTTCCGGTATACACTGTATTTCTTACATTTATCGTCTTGTTCCACGGAGAGATCTTCGCTATGAAGGTTCGAGATAAGAAAAATGAATGAATTCCGCGCAGTAAGAAAAGTTGCGTACAAAGAGAGAAGTTCCGATGAGTAGATGTACAGTAGAATCTTGATTAAGATTACCAAGTCAACTGAAAATCATATGAATTGGACGGCGCTACAATGGCAAATAGAAAAACCTTGACCTTGCTTAACAAAATGCTCACCGACGTAGAGTTCAACGTGCACAATCGGATTAAATTAATTTTCCGACGTCCTTTTGTATGTTCCATTCAGAGAATCTTTACACAAGCTGCAATAAAATAGAGTTTCAAAAATGGTAACTCAGCATGGAAAAATATGAATATAAATGAACCATAGAGGAATGAGGTCACAGGACACATGCTACAGTAAACTTGTATGCACAATTTCGGACCAGATAACGTTATCTAACCCAGCTGTCATTTGATTTTCAAGATGTGGCGAGTTTAATTCGCAGAAAGACAATGGCTAAGTGGCAAGTAATTGTGTTAACTTGATGGCAATAGTGTTCACGAATTCTTGATTACTTTTGGTATTATCATTGTTACAGTCAAAATGCAATATATAATATATTTTCGATGTCATTTGGATGCTGCTGTCTATGACTCCAACGTAGTGGTATCGCTCAATAGGATCTCTATTTGAAGTATATCCCGAAGTCCATCAGTTCATCCGGGGCTCCCAATTTCAATCGCGGAGTATATTCCGGTGTTCGCCCATCACGATGGTAGACACTCGGACTTACCAGTGTCCACACGGTCCATTCCAGACCGTCAACGAAGGTCAGACCGCTCGGGTGTAGTCGATCTTGGAACAGCTTTGCAGTCTGACGACTAACCGTCACTCGCGAGAGACACTTGAGCCGCTCGCCATCTAGCGGAGCATTGTGCATCAGCGCTGCGTTTTATACCACTAGATGGCAAACGGCTGGAGCGTTCCCTCAATCCGTTCGCTCACAAAACTTGTTTAACGCAAGTAATGCAAAGTTTCAGCGTATATAAGACTGCTAAGCTGTTCTGAGGTCGACTACACACGAAGGGTCTTCCATTTCCCTGTGCCCTCGTGCAAATGCGATACAGTAGTACATTAGACGAAGTGGTAAGAAGGTAAAATGTAAAGTCAACGTTTTCATGCAAAAACTAAAGTAGACGATTCCCTTTGAGAATGATGAACAAGAAGTCTTAAATTTAGGCTTTTCATTTATTTTAGTATAGTGAATCGAATCATGAAAAAAAAAGGACTAAGACTTTGAAGGGGCGGTTTCCGTCCGATATTTGGTGGAATAACCCATATATACATGTGTATGTAGTCGTAATATGCACTTCTTTTTTTGTGCCCGGCAAAAGCGAGGCCATAAGATGTAGCGCTGTGATGTAGGTGTACCATCAATCGAGACTTGATATTAAGTCAGGAATATCAAGGACTCAACTCGTCGGCTCACGGTTTAACGATTTTTCTGGCTCGAAGCGATCTTCGTGCACTCTTGTGGGTCTCGTCTGTTCGCTCTATTATGACCGCGCTTTGCTCGGTCTCGTCTCGACGCTTCCTTCCTTTTTCACTTGGATTTAAAAGTTAGCCGAGGGTCGAGAGGTCTGGTGGGCGTCAAGGTGTACTACTACCCTATCGGAGGTATACTACATATATTGCTGCATTCAATTTCTCGGAGCCCTGGGCACCTTGTGTCTGGCCTGTGTAGTGGTAACTACTGAAAACAAGTACCGAGGGTAACCCAACCTGTAACTTATTAAGTGCACTTTTAAACTATTTTACGTTTTTTTACAATTTGCGAACGCATAGAGGGAGCTTTATTATCGTAAAGTATTTTGTTGACATTTTCATGTCAGAATACTCGAAATCGCTTACGTTCGTGTGCGTGTGTGTGTGTTCGTATGCGTGTGCGTGTGCGTGTGCGTGTGCGTGTGCGTGTGCGCGCGCGTGTGCAGGGCTTCGAAAATTCATCGCTTTTACTTAGTAACCGTTTAAGGGATCGGGCTCAAATTTGGCAGTCAAATGGAATAATTGTCCCATTTTTAATGGAATTTTTGACTGAATATATGCATTCATTTTGATTGTATTTAATTTTCAATTTTTCGAAAAAAAGGCGTGGTAGCTCTAACTTTCGCAAAAGTTCGGCGATTTAGCTAAAGAGTTTTGGATAACTGAAGACACGTTTAATTGCTATTGAATTGCGACGAAATTGGTGAAGCGGTTTGGATTTTATAAAATTTTGAATTTGTCAAAAAATGGAAATTAATGCTGTATTGTAACTTTTGCAAAACTTGAGATAGCGAGCTCAAATTTTGTATATCAATGAAACAATATTGAGCGTTTATGTATGTATGATTTATTGACAAACGGTATGAAGTTTTTGATTTTATGGAATATTGAAATATCTCAAAGAAATATACGTTATCCCATTTTCTTTCTGAGATGCTCTAATAATAACGAAATAAGGGAATAACGAAATAGAAAGAGCGAGTTCACCATATGTTTATTTATCTAATTAACATAAGGATGCAAAGTAGAACCTTGCGCATTGGTTCCTTATTATTTTTCGCTTTTTACAATGCTTCCTTTACAAGGGAGCTGAAATTGATTAACATACTTCCTCATAGAGGTAGCTTTGTAAAAAGAAAAAAGTAATGAGGAAGCAATGTGCAAGGTTCTACTATACATGATTTTTTATTTTGACGTTTTTATGGGTTATCCACTTTTTTTTTCAAACTTATAATTGGTATTTGAGTGTAGGTTGCATTACATACAATGAAAACCGAATCGATAATATTGTACTTCGAACTTTGTCGAATGATGCTAACCTTGTATCAAATTGACAAAAATATTTCCGTCTGTATCTTGTTTTGCAGAAAAAAATACATAATCATTCGGTTGAAATTGATGTAATGACATTTTAATTGAAAAAAGTGTCAATTAGAAATATAAAAAATATTTAACACAAATAATGTGTAACGCTTATATGATTCTCGAGTCACTTTTGATTTGATGGAATTATTCATTTCAATTTTAGTTTTTCCATCTTGTAAATTGTATAATTTAGATAATTTCTGAGTCACTTTATATACTAAATAAAAAATGTGTCAAATGTAGACCACCTACGATTTATTTATTTCCAACCCGTACAAGAAACAACGTTTTTGTCAAAATAACACAACAGAATTTGTTGCTTCAAAATCGCATCAGCTTAGCTGCTTATTATTAAGAATTCGTATTGCATAATCAATTGGGTGCGAAGTGTAATTGAATATTCTGGGAAAATGGAGATACTTCGATTGCATGGATTAATTGATAAAGTGATTGATAGCTGGATTTGTTGAATTATTCAGAAATATTCTTGTCAACGATTGTGTTTATTTTCATCTCGCGGAAACTGAGCACTCAAGTAATTTCATCACCAAAGACTAGAGCTACCTCATAGCTTAACTCTCTACAAGAGGTCCTGTGTGACTTTAGGCATAGAAAAACATCGGGGCGCACCCTCCCAGCACTGGTTAAACTTTATAACTCATTCAAAGAACAGCTAATACGCGATTCGCGACTAGTGATTTACATCGCAATGGGCCTGGTAGATGCGTTTAGCAACAGAACTCTGTGGGAACCCGTCGATAAGCTTATTCCGTGCCGTGTCTCCTTACTATCTCGTACATCGTGATAACACTTTTTTCCGCTACATTCAAATAAATACCACAGTGAATTGTATAATGGCTATTTTAAAGTAATAGTATTTCTGTAATAGTTTCCACCCTTGAAAAAGACATGTGACATCGGAAATCAAAATATCGGAAACTGAAGCCGGTCTTCAAGCTTTCTGATTGGTCGTCGGTTCTGAAGTAACGCCAACTTCAGACTGTTATGAATGTGCATTGTAACGCGCGCGCATTCAAAATGCTAAATTTTTCGGCGCTGTGCTGTAACAATCACTGTGAAGTTGAGACCGTAGATAAAGGTGTGCTTACGGTAAAAAAAATGACCTATTTCTTTTTTCTACAAGAAATTTACTTTCTTCCGTCGAAAAAATCGTGATTCAAATAATGGATATCTGTAATTTTTTTTTCAGATGTCAACAATAACGCGGTTCAAGATGAACTGCTTTTTTTGAATATCAGAAAAATTGATCTTTTCAAGAACAGAGATGTCAGGAACTAGTTACTTTTGGTATCGAGTTACACAAAATTACACGATACTGTCTACATCGAGTACCTACATTATCTCGCTACATCGTTACAGAAATAGCGGAGTAACTATCGATACTTTATCAGTTTGAAACGAGTAATGCCAAGGTTCAATTACTCATTACATCTGAATCGAGAAAACATAATTTCTACCGTTACTCGATACAAATTAGGGCTAACACTTTTTCGGTTATTAGAAAAATCCGGATAATCCGGACCGAGCGAGTCCGACACTTGAAGATCGAATATTCGGTTTACCCGAAACTATCCGGAGTCGATCAAGGCTTGGGTAGTTCGGGTAGTTCGAGTAGTTCGAGTAGTTCGGGTAGTTTGGGTAGTTCGAGTAGTTTGGGTAGTTCGGGTAGACCGGGTAGACCGGGTATTACGGGTACTTCGGGTAGTCCGAGTAGTTCGGGTAGTTCGGGTAGTTTGGGTAGTTAGGGTAGTCCGGATACTTCGGGTACTTCGGGGTAGTCCGGGTAGTTCGGGTACTCCGGGTAATTCGGGTACCCCGGGTAGTTCGGGTAATTCGGGTACCCCGGGTAGTTCGGGTACTCCGGGTAGTTCGGGTACTCCGGGTAGTTCGGGTACTCCGAGTAGTTCGGGTACTCCGAGTAGTTCGGGTAGTTCGGGTATTTCGGGTAGACCGGGTACTTCGGGTATTACGGGTACTTCGGGGTAGTCCGGGTAGTTCGGATAGTCCGAGTAGTTTGGGTAGTTCGGGTACTTCGGGTAGTCCGGGTACTTTGGGTAGTTTGGGTAGACCGGGTATTTCGGGTATTACGGGTACTTCGGGTAGTCCGGGTACGGCGGGTAGCTCGGGTAGTCCGAATAATTTAAGCAGTACGCAATTTATTCTGCATAAATTTCATCGAGTGTTGCTGCATGATTAATTGAGGGAGTTCTAGCGCTAAGGGGTACTCAACGCCCTCAAACATAAGTAATTCGCAGAAAATTTCGAAAACTTCGCGATGAAAAGAAAATCTGAAAAATCAAACATAAATAGGTTCTGAAAAGATTACTTTTGCATAATAATAGTTCCGAAGTGATATTAACAAATAGGTAAAAAAAAAATATTTATTTGCTGTACGTATTCGCGGAATATTTAACGAATACACACACTCGATTTCAGGGAGGTTCTTATTTCCATTTTTAGATAATTATTGAACATTATATTACCAAATAAATACCCTGCGATTTTCTTTTATTTAGTCTGTTACCGTCATTATTATTTTTCCATGATATACCTGATATTAAATCAAACCTAATTATTTAAAAACAAAAAAGTACAAAAAAATGGAAAATTTTTGAAAAAATATCCGGCAGGGCGACCAAAAAATTGGCCCAGTTGATGGAGAATGCCTCATATAGAAAGGATGGATTGCTAGCAAAGTTGCTTCAGCACTCGAGGCTCTATAGAAGTCCAGAGGATTAAAAAAAAAATCAAGAGAAGGAGAAGACGAAGAAGAAAAAGAGAACGAACGATGAAGCACGACGCATATAGACACGTATCCTATACGTGATGGCACTCAGGTTGACGACGCGCGAGATTCTCTGATCGATCCTCGTCAGTTCCTCTGTTGCTGGTACGCAACGACCTGCCAGCACAGAAATCTCGGGGCTTTCAGCACCAACTGAAGCCGAAGCGCCGAGAGCGTTGTCAAGAGGAACATCAAAGCATGCAGAAGGCAATCGGGCATCGAGGCGTTGAATCGCTCATAAATTAATGCGTTCGCTTTCGCCTCGCCTTTTTATGCGCTGCAAAGCTCGCCACACAATTCTTTCCATTCCAACGATGACCTGTGCTTCTCTCGTGATGTTTGGTGCAATCTCTAAACGATATATGCATACATATATGGGTTATTCCAACAAATATCGAACGAATATCTGACCTTCAAATTTGTGGTGCCCTTTTTTCATGACCGATTCACTGTACTGAAATGAAAATAAAGCCCGAATCCGAGATTTTTTTTCTCATCATTCCCGAAGGAAATTGTCTACTGGAGTTTTCAACTGAGAATTTAACCTTTATATTTTAACGTCTTACGAATTGAATCGGGAAAATCCGAAGTAATATTTTTCGTTGGAATTTTTTTATTTATTTTTTCTAATATTTATGTTTACACTGGTTAATATTTTTAAGGTTAAAATTAAAATATGTGAAAAGCCCTTTTCGGAGTCCCACGTTTTTTCGGAATTCATTTTTTTTTTTTTTCGATAAGTTAAAATTGGCCTAAAAATTATTTTTAACTTGTGCTCTCCAAAATTCAAACCCTGGCACTGAAGAAACAACAAATTTATAATTGAATCAATAAAGTAGAAGTACATACTACGATAAATATAATTGATTCGTAAGTAGAGATTTTTTATTATTTGATTGCAAATAAGATTCTCTGAGTATTTCAATAATTTGAAGTTCAAAAAATGATGAATCTTAGTCTTAAATTTTACGTTTTCGTGCTGTCAGAAATTGAGTTTTGAAGAGCATAAGTTAAAAATGGGGTATTCGAAGGCAAACTTGCTGAACTAAAGAACAAATCCGAAAAGAAAACGTGCGGAAGGAAATCCTAAAAACATCGCAAAGGGCTTTTTAAATCTTAATTTTAACTTCTTGACTTTGAAAATGTCGTCGAATGGAATCAGAATTTTTTCGGAACATTTCCGACGAAATTGTCACTTCCGAACTTTTTAATCGGATCAGGTAAGACATTAAAATTAAAAAATTAAATTTTGCGTTGAAAACTAAATTAAGCGATTCGCTTTGGAAACGATGAACAAAAAATTTCAAATGTAGGCTTTTTCATTTCATTTCATTCATTCATTTCAGTAAAGTGAATCGAATCACGAAAAAAAAAAGAGCATCAGAAATTCGAAAATCAGATTTTCGTCCGATATTACGTAGAATAACCCATGTATATATAAATATATGGTTAGCTTATATTATTTTAAGCTATATTTTATTGCGTCTGTAAATATTATTTGTAGAGCAATCCACCCCGTTTCGACTAGGAGTTGACCACGACCTCTCTGATTTAGCTCGTAATTTTTTGTCGGCGCAGATTTTTTTTCCTATGGCAATTTTTTTAAATAGTTTTAAAGTGACATATCAAATGCCATAATTCAACAATCTGAAAAAATTCTGAAAACTGGTTCATTTAATATCAAATTTTTTTGACTTGTCGTCAAAGGGGGCAAGATTTTTCTTTTAACAGCTTTTTAAGCCTTTTTTGTTCTAAATATGATAAAAAATAGAAAAAAAATCTACTACAAGCGATTGGTCAAATGTTTATTCGTACAGAACCGGATTTCCCAGAATTTTTTCGGATATTTAGGAACGTTTACAGATTTTTCCAACCATGCACATTGTTTATAAATATTTTTTCAAAGTGACATATTGAATGCCATAATTTGAGAAGCTGCAAAAATTCTGAAAGATACTCTATTGAATATCAAATTTTTTTAGCCTATTGCCAAAGTGAGCAAGATCTTTCTTCTTATAGTTTTTAAGCTTTTTTTATTTAAGAAATATTTTTTTAATTTCATAAATATTTTTTTAAATCGAAAAAAACTCAAGAACTATGAGAATAAAAACTTCGTCTACTTTGGGAAGATTTTTTTATAATATAGGAAGACAAGGGGTTATTTGGTTCGCGCTCGCATAAATAATTGAAACCAAATGGGGCCATTCACAGGGTGAGATTAGCCACTTCATGACTTTAGCCAATCACGGAGTCTCTCTGACTTTGACCATTCCGTGACTTTAGCCACCCCGTGACTTTAGCCACTCTATGAGTAACTCAGAGAGAATCGAAGCCTGAAAGGGCTTTCTGACCAGGAATGCCCTAAATATTCTACGATGACCGTAGCTACATCTGTTTCTATTATAGAGAAGTGTATATCCGAAAATTATTCATTCTTCTTGGCTCCAATATCTTAACAATATTTCTGTGCATGAACAGTTCTATTCATCATTATTCAATAAATAAAATATGTAATAAGAAAAGCTGTTCAAAAACGCTAACTTCGTATAAAATTTACCATGTTTCAAGAAAAATATATTTCTACCATTGTAAAGATGCATGATATAACTATGCTATCAGGAAAAAAATTGTGGTAGACATCTTTTTACGGTAGACGTATCAGTAGAGGCGTTATAAGCTTAGCGAGATGACAAGGACGGGCACATATATTAAATCCGGGGCAACTGTCTGCGGCGTTTTTTTTTTATTATGCTGAAGAGAAATAAAAACATAAATAAGGACATGGGTCTGACAAAAAAGTCAAGTTGACAGTCACGATTTAATCGTCTGCCGTCTCGGGCACAACACAATTCTAATCGAAACGGAGTAATGAAAAAAGACAATGGAGAAGAAACTAGGCATAAGAAATGGAAGGGCATCAAGCAGTTCAGCCTTCGGGGACGAACAGGAGACAAAAAACCACGAGTATCCTTCTTGGCGTGCCAATGGCGATGCCGCTTTCTCGTTCAGCCTATACTGTATATTTCATGTGACCTTCGATAGAACGATAAGTTCCACAGTAGCGTTGCTTTTCTTGCTGCATGCCGGGAATAATTCTGAGGCTCTTTCTCCGAATATCACTGTTGTATGTACGATGTTGAATGTACGTTTGATCTGACGTGATCTACGTGTCGGGAACAATAATAAGGTATTTACCACTGAAACTTCGTAATACGTGGACTTGAGTCCACGTGAATCGATGCACCTGTTATTTGGGATTGGTACTAAATAATTATTCTACAATCGCAACGATTAATGAACTTGTTACTCAGGATTGGTAGTGACCAATTGTTCGGAATAACAGGTGAAATAATTCTTCCTGCACAGAAAAATATATATCCGTTGAAGTGTCTTCATATAAATATAGGTGATTGAATATATACCTTATGTATATTTTTTGAACGGTAAAACAAATTGTAAACACAATATAAAACAAAGATAAACTTGCCGATATCGATGTTACGCTTCAAGCTTCACGTGCTTTTCAGCATATGAAAATGGACCATGGTGTAGAAGCTTGCATATTCTGACCAAGCTTTTAAAAATAAGATTTTTAAGATAAGAAATTAGATGCTTCGAGTCTTTTTCCATTTCAGGAATTTCCCCTAAGTGAGGTTATATCTTTCTCTTGATCTTTTCTGATAGCAATTCCATTAATTACGTTCATCGCCAGTTATTCTATCACCGGCGGTGCATTCGGACGAAATCTGAGAAATTTAGAAAAAAGATTTCATTGACGGCAAAGAAATGGGTGGTTTGATTATTTTTTCATTGATTTCAACGAATTATCTATTTGATTTCAATGAGATAGTGCACTTAAATTATAAAGAGAACATTTCATTGCCTGTAAAGAAACATTTACTTAATGGGCATAAAATAAAGAAACAGTTGCATTGTTTTAAAGAAAAGTTTTCATTGATTCAATGAAAATATATACTTGATGGCAGCAAGTGTTGGGAATTTCGACGTCCAATGTTAAGGGCCTATAGGGCTGTTTCTCTTGCACCTAACCTCACTTTTTTGTTTTTCAGTTCTTCCGAACGAAAGGCTTCCAGTTTCAAAAAGCCAGTAGTTTAGCCAATTCCTGCCGTACTTCTACACGTTCTCTCAAAATGTGATCTTTATTTGCCGAGTAGTTTAGGAAAAAATAGGTTTTAACATTTTGAGCTGTGAGGGGGAAGTGGGGGAAAAGAACAGAGACGATTTCTTGGTTTACAGAAATGTTTCTTTGAATTAATATCAATTCTTCTCATTGAGTTTGAGTCATTCAATGAAAAGATAGTATTGAAACTCGAGGATTTCTTTTCATTGGCGCAGATTGCCGTGAATCAATGAAATATTTTCTCTCGGTGTATATTTACAAAATCATTCAAATGCCTGTAATTTTTTTTTTTTTTTTTAATCTCGGTTCAAAATTTGTTGAGTATGTAGTCCACATCATATAAAATCCAAATAAAAAATGCAAAAAAATGTTAATTTTTAATTTTTTAGGTGACTTGGTCTCCGCCAATAATTCAGATAGAAATATGTCACATTGAAGCATTCGTTGATGCATGTAGATGCCCGATAGATGGCGCGGAAGTTGTTCGTTACGATGGTTATTTCCACTGAGTTATACCAGCAGAGGGCGGAGGTGAATCGGAGAAACGAAATATGCAAGATATTCGACTATAGTATAGATGCGATACTGCAGACTATGATTGACCAGCCAGCGGAGCACTTACGAACGGATTCCCATGGTGATCGTAAAACCAAGTACAGCACGTAACGCGTGTCTACTATCTACATGTGTCCATAATGTGCATTGCACAGCTTTGGTACAATACGCTACTCGCTTTATATACAAGAGGGAAAGAGAACGCGTATACAAATATGCGAGACATTTTATATAACACTTTGGCTACTTAAGATAAAATTAACTCTCCAATTATGTCGAGAAATGCGATAAAATGTTTTTAATGAATCTGAAACTAAAAAAGATGAATTCTGAAGGGTCTTTTTGTTTGTTTGTTTTATTTACCCCTTAAGTTGTGATATTTCGGAAACGGCTTCCTTTCAAATGTAAAGATGCATACATTTTTTTAACGGCTTGAAGGATGAAAATATATTTTTCACTTCAACTTATAAGTTCAAACATAATTTATCGAAAAATTTTCAGAATTTTTTTTTTTTCAGAGGTGAACATCCGATGTTGTTGCTAGCTTGAGATAGTTAGTTCGAATGAGTGAAAGAACAAACTTTCAGTATAAATTATTTTTGTTGAGACTTATCGAAAGTGTATTAGACGAAGCAGATAATGAGTGCTATCACTATTAGAATCGATTGTGAATTATTTTTAAAATAATACTTTAGAACGGTTTAGAATATTATCGATAAGAAAGAAACCAAAGAAAAAATTCTACATGAATCATAAAAAAATGAAGACATTGAATATATCTAGTGTTTTCCTCATTAACAAAACATGTTTTGATCATTTAGCCGTCAAATTTGATTCAAAATTATTTAGTGAATAAATTTCAATACATTTTTTTATTCTTAATAATTGAAAAAATTAAAATTCCGGTGTTGTCCGATGAGGGAATCAATGCACCGCTCGCAAGATCCAACTATCTGGAAAATCCTTTTTTTTTTCCAATCATAAAATATTTCTAGAAAAAGAATGCGAAGTAGAACCTTGCACATGGCTTTCTAATTATCCTTCGCTTTTTGCGAATTTACTCATATGAGGGAGTGTGTTAATCGATATTGGCTTTTTCATAGAGGAAGTTTTGTAGAAAGCTCAAAATAATGTGAAAGCAATGTAAAATATTCTGTTTTTCATCTTTGATTTAAAACGCTTTACGTAAGTTATAGAAAAATGTAATTTTGTAAAAATAATCGAAATACCATAAAATCCTAACCTCTTGATCGATCATTACAAAAGTTAGTGCGTAGAAGCACTGAGCATTGTTACTCGCTAGGAAATTTCAATTGATTGGATGATATATTACGTGAGTCATCACAAAACATAAATTCTTCGATAATTTCGAAATCTCATAAGAACTAAACCTATTTATAAATTTATCCCAAATTCAACACGGATTATCCTTCAGTATGGCTTTATGTGTAAAACATTATTTAGCTCAATAGCTACAAATTCGCGGAACGAAGAGAAACGACAGTCATTGTTTTAAGAGTTCGAAACTGAATGACAATAATCATATTTTCAAGTTCTTAAAAAATAATGTCAAACAAAGAGATCTATCTGCCCCGCGAGCATGCAGAATTTCAGCCTGATCGATAAAGTCGTTCTTTGGGTATCTAAGTTTAGATCTGACATGGCGGTCGCACGCACGCACGCACGCACGCACGCACGCACGCACGCACGCATGCACGCACGCACGCACGCACGCACGCACGCACGCACGCACGCACGCACGCACGCACGCACGCACGCACGAACGCACGCACGCACGCACGCACGCACGCACGCACGCACGCACGCACGCACGCACGCACGCACGCACGCACAAATACATCCATTCTGTACCACTTTCCTCGACGTCTGAGGCCATTCTGAGAATCCTTGCATGAGAATCTCGAGAAAGAAAATGTTCACCATAACAAAGCTTTCTCTATGCGGCAAAATGATTTGCAAAATCTTAAACTCGTTTTTCAATTTCATGTTCATGTTCATTTGTATTATTATTTCAATTTTTTGCTTTTAAATCACCTCTCATCTACTCCTATATGTCCCTTCATTTAGTTTAAGGTTTCTTCTCTGTACTCTGGTTATACTCTACGCTATAGTATGGTAGTATAGTATGGTATATAGTATATAGTATATAATATATAATATATGGTATATAGTATATAGTATATCGTATATAATATATAGTATATAGTATATAATATATAAGATATGGTATATAGTATATAGTACATACTATGCTACTATATATTAGAACCACATAAGCTAAATTTTATGAATCATTTGTGGAAAACTTTCCATGCTTACTGACCGATGATTGGGTATGCCTCGTATATAGCAACGTACAATACTAAAGCTGACCGAGTAGTTGAGCCGGCTGACTGCTTGCCGAGCCAGCGAAGCTGAACTTTCGTTTTCGCGCCTCCCGCGCCTTTCCGAAATTAATGCGAATCCAAGAGCCGCGAGAAACGCTTCTCGTGCTGCTGCTCCGTCTGCGCTCTCGGACTCCCGCGCCCTCCAGGAAAATTTATTTCTCGAGCTGATCTCTGGGACCCGGTTATGAATGCAAAAAAAAAAGTAAAATGAAGTCTGCCTCCGTGGTCAGCGAACTGGCGGTTGAGATGGTCTGAAATACGCACCATGTCTTTCTGGCTGTAAATCAACGTGTTATGCATAGAAGGGAACACATCACTCGGCTTCGCTCGCGCTTCCGCACGCTGAGAACACATTTACTGCGAGAAATCTCTGCAGCCCTTAACTTTCCACCCACGAACGTTTTGCCATCTAGTTTTCAAGTCTTTCCTTGGACTTAATTTATGTACAGGTACTTTCTCTGGCACTACTATCTGAAGTCGACCATATGGCACTTTATATCTAGTCTGCCGACATTTTTCCTCTTAATCCAGTGATAGAAGGATGCAAGAGAAGACTATTATTATAGGGTAACAGGAGCATTTTATTTTAGGGAATTTTAATGGCTTTGCTATATTTTAAAAAACGCATTAATGCATTGAACGGAGGTCAAACATAATGAGTCATGGAAAAATATTGTAACCAATTTTTCCAAAGCTTAAAGTTTCTGAATAAAAGAGAAGTCACGTTATTAACCTCACGATTCCTCGAGTTTTTCCAAAAAGAATCAATTTTCTGGAAATTCTAAGTCCGAAAGTTAATTATGATCTCTCTCACAATTATTAACTGGGAAAAAAAGGTTCTTCTATGAAAAATATGAAAAGGTAATTCTATAATTTACTTCTCGCGAAACGTTTAGTAAATTTGGCCTACACGTTTTATATCTTAAGGTTTTAACCTTACATAAAACCCGCAGAACACATTTTTAGAAATAAATTTTATAAACAAAATGGTAAGAAGCAAATGTAACGAGTAACGAGTAACGATGGAAGTAGAGATCATTACATTTAGCTTATATTATTAGGTTTGTAAAATTTATTGCCATAAATGGCTTTCGAGAAGTTTATATAAAGTTAAACTGCTGGCATTGCTGCTGCTGACGATAAAAAATCGGGTTTTGTTATTGGAAGAACTGGACCAAATTTCAGTACGATTGAATAAAAACCTTATGAGATATTAGAATTTTAATTTTTTGAAATTCGCACGTCTCTATCTCCGGACAGTCTCATTGTACATACGTTTTTTCCGAAAAAAAATATCAATAATATTTTTTTGTACGGCTACTTTTTAGCCACACGAATTTCTTCAAGTTCTGTACATGGAAAATTTAATGTTAAGGTTTTTTTTTCAAATGCAGATGAAATGGAATGGATTTAAGGCGAAATCTAATAATACCGTGCATGGATATCGTTATGGTTTCTGTAACTGATTTAGCAGACTGTACAAAAATCAATACTACTTTCGTAATGAATTTACCAGAATTGAACATCAATTATTTTACCTTTAACTTTACATTATTGATTGTACGTCAAATTTATTGATAGTGTGAATTGCGGTTACTCCAACAGTCTAGTATTGAAAACTGGACTGCGCATTAGTCACTCGATTACTATGCGAATAGAAAGGCGTTTATCGTAGAGTGTCGAGGATAAGAAAAAAAGTAATGAACGACGACAGTCGACGCATATCTCGCTTATACTCGCTTATACATAATAATAACAGAATGCTCACTTTCTTTCTATCTTTAGTTCGGTCACTTTTCCAGCAAAATGTGTAAACTATTCTCACATAGCACGGAAAATTTTTTAAAACATTTCTAAAAAATTTTTTTGCAATAATGCAGTATTGTAAAAATATTGTGAAAGACGTGAAAAAAAATTCTACGATATTGCAAAAATCATACCATATCCGCTCAAAAGGCCGCGAATATTATATTGATGATTTAAAATATCATATTGTATGATTTTTGATGATACATAATATAGCTCTGCAATTTTATTGAACATTGCAGAGCTATATTGTATAAGTATAACATTTTTCGCCAAAGGCTAATTTGGAAACAATTCGACCACTTTGAATATGATTTTTTTTATTGCCAGCTTTCAAACAGTATCATTGGACGTTCTCAATGATAGTCCTATCGACTGAAGAACAAAATGATCTGTCCAGGATTTGAACTCACAAGCTTACCTATGTGACGTTCTCACATCGAATTATTGATAAATACTGTTAGAAAGCTGACAATTCGAATTGTCACGTTGGTTGTGCAGTAATTTCTAGCTGTCATGAAGATTCTGTTTTTCTTATTTTTTTATTATTATATTGGGTTTTTGTAAGATGTTAGTTAGTTAGTTGCAGGGTTAGTGTGTGATACTAGAACGGGAATACAAATTTCTTAGGAAGTTGAAAAAAAATGGAGGCCCATAGGATTTGAATGATGTAATTGATTTTCAAAAAATGAAGTATCAATTATTAATTTTCAATAGTCCATCCGTTGACCAAATTTGAACTCAATATCTTGAAAAATAAAAAAGTTAGAGCATGATGAGTAATTTTTGTGAAAATTTTAAAATGTCATAATTTTGGAACCACTCAACGACTCAACGAGTAGTAGTGAAGGTTTATTTTATTGATTCATACATTTACAATTGTTCATTTTTCTTCCAATATTATTTTATCGTAATGCTGTATTATCAATGGACCATCGACCGAGGACTTTCAGCCCAGGAGTATCCAAAGCTTAAGAACTTTTCCATTTATTTTTTGTATATTTATGTGTGCATAGGATAGAAGTGCCGTTTGTGGCCATCGTAGTACCGTATGTGGCCATCAACTCGATCCATTTTTGGCCATACCTATTGCATGTAAATGACAGTGCTAGCCACAAATGGTGTAAACGGCGTTGAACCTAATTTATTAAGCAATAAGGCATTTTAAGCATTGAATATTCAACGTTAAGTTTGCTTTGATTATTGTAGAATAAATAAATGTAAATGAGTTTAGACTTATAATGAGAAATAAATGAATGAGTTTATTACTCATTTAGCAATTTCTGTAGAGTAAAGTAATGATAAATTGATCTATACATTTTTTGTGAGGCCAGTGGTCACAAATGCTCCGTCTACCCTATTTCGATGGTTTTTTTTCGTTCAACATTATTTCGAGGTTTTGATAAGTGGTGCGGCTTATATTATGTGCGGGTTGTGTGCAAAGTGGTTAGAAGTTTTCTAGTCACCTGAATGCGAATCGTTTGTTGGACTCAACAAATTTGGTACAAATTTGAACTTAGCCTAGGTTCGCCCACACTATGTAAGGGTACGAAATTCCAGAGCGATGTCTTTAAAATTGCGTACGCCATCGTGGTAATCTGTTGCACCTGTCCGTGAAGAATTCGCTCGTGGACCTTATCATCCACTTGTTGAGCATACACAGATCGGATTTCAGAAAGCAAGAGGAAGGACTAACGAGGAAAAATAGCAAATAAAACAGAGTAAGACGCTGAGGTGAGGAAGGAAAAAGGAATGAGTAAATAAAAGAAAATAATTAAATCCGAGTGCGAACGTTAACAGTCGTATGTAAGAAGATGGCTAGGAATGCACGATCAGAGCAATTAACCAGATTTTAATGAAATTCCTTCATCTTGAAATCAAGCTTTGCACCGCAACCAGCAAAATATTTTACTCGACGCCACATGAAAAAGGATTACTCCAAGAGATATTTTCTCTTCTTATCGTTAGTAATCTCGCCTTGAGCGCCGCGTGTGAAGGTTTCACAATTTTACCGAATAAATCGATGCTCATCGCATTTTCCCATTTCATCTCGTTAGTAAATAACTTTCCATACAAATCCCATCTACGCTTCACAGAGTTAATGAAATTATTTCATTGTTAGATACGAATGTAAAGTTAGACGTCTTTTTGAAGATAATAAAATTTTCATCGAAAAGTAATGGAAAAATTAACGAGGTATTTGAATCCTAAAATTAATAATTAATTCGAAGATAGACAAAAACAAATCTCTTTGACAATATTTCGTAGGTCAATTGTTAGTAGACTTCTAAGATCAAGAGATTTTATACTTGAAGAAATTTGGGAAAGGAGAAATCTAAAAATTAGGACTTTGCAATCGTCACCGCGTAACAATAATCACGAAGTGACTAAAATGACGCCGTAACAACAGTACGAGAGAATTACAAACTTTGTAGAAACTGCCATCAGACTCAGTACTAACTTAGAACCGTTTGTCACACTGAGGAAAAAAATTATTAGAACTAACAAAACGTGTGCTTGCGGGCGGCGAAATAAATATTTGTTTGATCGAAAGAAATATTCAATTGATCGAAGCGGCTGGTGATACTATTAATAGATGTTTCGATTAACATTGCCAAATATTTTGTCCAACCGACAAAATATGCTTTTCGCTGCCGGCAAACGCACGTTTTGTTGATTTTAACGATTTTTTTTCTCAGTGCAGAATTGTCAATATTCCCAAATGATTTGAGGCCAGTATGCGGCCATATCCAAAAGACCAAGAACGTATCGTTCAGACCAGACGGTAATCTAACGCTAACATCGAACCGGTACTGTCTACTAGATAGCGGCAGAATCCTGAGGATCAATGCTGCACTGTAAAAAATTTTTGATTGAAAATTAATATCCCGGTATATGAAGCTTCGATGCATATACCGCATATTAATTTTCAGATACATTCGTCATTGCCAAATACCATACTGACAGAGTAAAAATAAGCAATCGGTTATATATTTAGGACACTAGAAATTGGGTTAATAATATTTATTATGCCTTATCAAGTCCATGTTGAAATCCCACTCCTATTTATATTAATGATTTTGTACATTGTGCATTTAGTATTTCAGTATAAATTCATTTATTACAGTTATTCCAAATTTCAAATTAATATTTCCTTAATCAATTGAAACATTACAAACTCGAGGCCGGCCATATCGGAATAGGTTTTTTCGCAATTTTCCGACACTGTTCAAAATGGAAGTAAATTAAATTAAAATTGGACATGAGCTTTAAGAATTGGACACACGAATTCCAGAATGATATTGTAATATCTAGTATATTTGTCTGTGCATATATAGGTATATCTATGGCTGTTCGGGAGAAGTTCCCTACTTTATCGTCCGATAAATATATAAGAAGTTCATTGCGTTGACGCGCGAGCGAAGCGGCGCGGACGCCCGAGCGAGCGTCGCGAGAAAAATCTGGAAATTGAGAGGAGACAGTCATGTCGAGAAAAAGAGCTGTTGAAATAAAAGAAGAGAAATTGCGCTAAAAAGAGTTATTATTTCATGGTTAATCACCATAATGGCGCCCAACAAGAATTCGAACCACGCCTGAGAAGAGGACGATCCAGGTTAGCAATTTTCACAAAAAGCATCTCGACAAGAACCGAACGAACACGTTCGCAAAATTTGAACGAGCCTCTTGCAGGCCCACAACGACCGAGATTCGGAAGAGTTCTCGCAATCAAACTTAACCTCAAGCTCGACGCGATCGCGCGTCCGAGACCACGAGGCCACGCTACGCCGAGACATCGACGCAGCCGTGGGTAACCTCCAAGCCACATCGGAAGACTTCGAAGCAACCGTGCGTCCAGGACACGAGGCCACGCCACACCGAGACATCGACGCAGCCAGTGGATAACCTCCAAGCCACGCTGAGACACCGACGCAGCCGTGTATAACCTAGAAGGCCACGCCACGTGGAAACATAACCTCGACGTAACGTGATGAGCACGTTTTCTCAACGACGAGGAGTTCCGAGACGCAACGTGGGGCATCGGCTGAATGTTCAGGTGAGTGAGTCGCAAAAAAAATCGATCGTTTTTTTAACCTTTTTATCCCCACCCATGAAAAATGTCACTATCAACCCAACAATTGAAACAAAAGCGGGCGACGGTCAAAGGACAAGTCACGAGAATATTGAACAGCTTTAACGCAGGGGAACCAATTAGTAGGGAAGAAGCGTCTGTGCGTCTAGAAAAGCTAAAAGGGTTGTGGGATAAATTCGACGAAATACAGACAAATATCGACATAGGACCTTCTGCCAGCGAAGAAGAGCGGTTGCAGAGGACGCAGGATGGTGATGCAGAGCGGCAGGTATTCGAGACCTGTTATTATCAAGCGGCAGGCAAGGCGCAGAGCATCATCAGAGAATATGAGCAGCAAGAGCGAGAGCGCCAACGAGCATCAGAGTCTCGACGCAGGGCTGAGTATCCGGAGCTCGAGGCAGAGCAACGTCAGCCGCCACGAAGAAGCAGACCCAAGCTGCCTCAGCTTCAACTTCAAGAATTTAATGGAGACTACACGAAGTGGATGTTCTTCAAGAATAGCTTCGAGGCAGCGATCGATCGAGATGAGGACTTGACGCTGATGGACAAGCACCAGTATTTGATCGGCCAGCTCCGAGGAGAAGCGCTACAGGTGGTCCAGGGTTTTAGCATTACGGAGACCAGCTACACGAGTGCGTGGCAGCTGCTGAAGGACACCTACGACAACCAGGTCATGATCATCGAGACACATTTGGACGAGTTGCTGGACTTTCCGGTCATTTCAAAGGACAACAAGGCGGAATCCGTGAGGCAGCTCATTTGGCACATCCAGACGCATTATAAATCGCTCGAAGCTCTCAGGCAGCCGGTCAAGCACTGGGAGACGATCATCATCCATCTCGCAAAGAAGAAGCTCGACTTCATCGAACAACGCGACTGGCAAGAGAAGGTGAAGGATAAAACGCCGGAGACGATGCCCGGATTGGATGAGTTCCTTAAATTTCTTACAGATCGATGCCACGCGATGAGACTCCTGAAGCAAAATAAGTCGAAATCTGCAGTCGAAAAACCAGGGCAGAAGAAGCAGTACGAGAAGAAGATTTTCGTCGCAACGGACTCGTCTCCAAGCTGCAGGATTTGTGAGGGAGCTCACCCGATTTTCAAGTGCGAAGAGTTCTTGAAGAAGTCAATTCCGGATCGATTGTTGGAGGTCAGGAACAAACAATTGTGCATCAATTGTTTCGCTACGGGGCACTACACGAAGAATTGCCGAGCATCGACTTGCAAAAAATGCTCCGGACGCCATAACACGCTTTTGCATCGGGAAACGGAGTCGACTGAAGCGAGCGGACACTCAGGATCGGAAACGCCAGTAGTAAGCCTGTGTGCTGAACCTGCGCAAGACTCATCGGGATCTGCAAGCACTGACGAAGAGGATTTCATGGGCGTTTTCCATTTGCAGCCATCGACATCGAGCATAATACTATCAACAGCGAAGATTATTGCGTACGATCAACACGGAAATCAGCAAATCTGCCGTGCGCTGTTGGATCCCGGATCCCAATCGAATCTCATCACCGAGCAGCTCGCGAGGAGACTTCATTTGCAATATCGTTCGTCGGAAAGAGCAATCAGCGGGATCAACAGAGCGAAAACGCTGGCGAGCAAGGTAGTAGATCTTCGTGTCAAGTCGACTCACAACGAATTTGCAACGACTATGGAGTGCTTGGTGTTAGACACAATCACCGAACGATTACCCCAGCAAAAGATAGACGCAAGGAAAATAATTATGCCAAGAGACATCAGTTTGGCTGATCCGGAATTCGATGAACCAGGGAAGATCGATCTTCTAATTGGCGCGGGCGTTTTTTGGAAAACTCTTATCGGATCGCAGCGCAACCGCATCGAGGGACAGCCCGCTCTACAAAATACACAGTTCGGTTGGATCTTGGGAGGAGAGCTGTACAGCGCAACGCGCGAATCAGCGTCGACTTGCCTCGCGGTGACGAACGAGGCGCTTGACTCTCAGATGGAGCGATTTTGGCGACAGGAGGATTTTCCGGAGACGCAGCATTTCACGGACGAGGAGCGAGCTTGCGAGAAGAACTTCGTAGAAACACTTCGGCGAGATCCGTCGGGACGATTTGTCGTGCGGTTGCCGAAACGGGAGAATGTCGTCTTGGGTGACTCAAAGGATCAAGCAGCGAGAAGATACATCACGCTTGAGCGACGTTTGGCGAAAAACGCTGCTTTGCGACTGGAATATGACAAATTCATGATCGACTACCTCGAGCAAGGGCACATGTCCAAGGTGCACGACGAGGATGGAAGCAATCGAGAGTCATACGTGTTGCCTCAACAAGTTATCATTCGACCGGACAGTGTCACAACGAAGCTTCGTGTGGTTTTCGACGCGTCGGCGAGGACAACGTTTGGAACGTCCCTCAACGACAAGCTAATGGCGGGACCCAATCTACAACGAGATTTGTTTGACATTGTCCTTCGATTTCGAGCGCACGAGTATGTTATCACTGGAGACGTCGCAATGATGTTTCGTCAGATTCTTGTGGACAAAAGCGATCGCCCATTACAACGAATCCTATGGAGACGTCGTGTGGACGAGCCAGTCGAATTATTTGAGTTGAACACGGTGACTTACGGAACCTCCTGCGCGCCGTACTTAGCGATTCGGTGCCTTCGGCAGCTGGCATTGGAAAATGGCGAGGATTTGCCACACGCAGCGCGAGCCATCCTCGAGGATTGTTATATGGACGACGTGCTGACAGGAGCAAGTTCAATTAATGAGACGATTCAACTGCAGCAGGAGCTATCACAGTTGCTCAAGCGCGGCCAATTTCATTTGCGAAAATGGAGAGCGAACGATCGGCGCGTTCTTCAGCATCTCGAGGAGGAGAGCAAGGCAGACAGTCTCCTCAGGTTGGACAAGGATGGACCGCTGAAGACTCTGGGGCTCCTGTGGAACGCCACGACGGATTGTCTACAATATCAAATCGACGTCAAGCCCGATCGTACGATGACCAAGAGGCTCGTGTTGTCAAAGATCGCGCAGGTTTTCGATCCCTTAGGACTCATCGCTCCGGTGCTCATAGTGGGAAAAATAATCATGCAGCGACTGTGGGGACAGGAAATCGACTGGGACCAGCCCATCCCGCAGGAGATCTTCAGCGTGTGGGATGAGTATTACGCGGAGCTTCCGCGCATCGGCGAACTTAAGATTACGAGGAATATAATTCCTGCGAATCAGTCAAAGAAGTTCGATGTTTTCGGATTTGGTGACGCATCGGAAAAAGCGTACGGCGCCTGCCTGTATGCAGTAAGCAGGAACGACGGCGGTGAAATACACGCGCATTTAATTTGTGCCAAGTCGAAGGTCGCTCCACTCAAAACGGTATCTCTGCCGCGTTTGGAGTTAGAAGCCGCGCTTCTACTCACGCGTCTCGTCGCATCAGTTTCCCGCGCTTTTGGGGAAAAAATTGGCGAGATAAAGTTGTGGAGCGACAGCACTATCGTTTTGGGGTGGATAAAAACTCCTCCTCACACGCTGAAGACGTTTGTTGCCAATAGGGTCTCAAAAATTCAAGAAAGATCCAAAGAGACAGCCTGGTTCCACGTGCCGTCCGAGGCCAACCCTGCGGATTTAATTTCAAGAGGCATTGGAGTGGATGCATTGGCGATCAGTGACCTCTGGTGGCACGGTCCATCCTGGTTGGTCCACGAGCATCAATGGCCCGACGGAATGCAGGACCCGGAGACAGAGCTGCCTGAGCGGAAGCCAACGAGTGTGACCCTAACAGCGGTTGATCAAAATCGTGTATTGCCGGATTGCGCGACGTACGGAAAGCTCCAACGTGTGGTGGCCTATTGCAACCGTTTCAAAAGCAACGCACTCGGCACGAAATCGGTCGGAGAATTGACAGTCGAGGAGCTCGAGAGGGCGGAAAAAACAATCCTACGAATAGTGCAACGAGAGGAATTCGCAGAAGAGATGCGCGCTCTCGAGACAAAACGCGAGCTCTCGCGCAAAAGTAAGCTGCGGGCATTAGATCCGTTCCTCGATGAAGACGGAATCATTCGCGTGGGAGGTAGGCTGCGACATGCCAGTTTATCCACGAATCAAAAACATCCCATTATTCTTCCGTCGAGGCATCGCGTCACGAGCCAGATAATGCGAAGCGAACACGTGAGATTGCATCATTGCCCACCGGAGCAACTATTGTGCGCTGTGCGACATCGATACTGGCCGATAAGTGGTCGGAGAGAAGCTCGGAAGGTCGTCAGCGGCTGCTTGAGCTGTTTTCGCTTCCGGCCAACAAATTATGAGGTGAAAATGGGAGATTTGCCTCAGCAACGCGTCACAGGATTCGAGCGTCCGTTTACGCGTACAGGTGTCGATTACGCAGGACCAATTCAGGTTCGGGAAAGCAGACGTCGCGGGAGAGTCAACGTCACGAAAGGCTATATTGCCGTATTCACGTGCTTCAGCACGAGAGCAGTTCATTTGGAGCTGGTATCAGATTTGACGAGCGAAGCGTTCCTCGCGGCTTTAAGCCGATTCACAGCCCGGCGTGGCATTTGTTCGGAAATGTTTTCCGACAACGGAACGAACTTCGTTGGAGCAGCCCGCGAGTTAAGGGAGGTTTACGACCTGCTACAGCGCGAAAAGGGAGTGATCACGGCGAATCTCGCCAAACAAAGGATCGTATGGAAATTTATTCCACCACGTGCTCCCCATTTCGGCGGAATTTGGGAAGCCACAGTTAAAATCACGAAGAGACACCTCAATACTGTGACGAGGGGCAGAGTGCTCACCTACGAAGAATACAGCACATTGTTGGCGGAGATCGAGGCGATAATAAACTCGCGACCGCTGACGCCGCTTTCCGGCGATCCTGCTGACCTTTCTGCCCTAACTCCTTCCCATTTTCTGATCGGCGACTCACTCGTGCAACCTGTGCAGCCAAATTTTTCGAATGTCTCTGAAAATCGTTTGTCCAAGTGGCAGCTTCTCCAGAAATTGCGGCAGCAGTTTTGGGACCGGTGGCAGTCGGAGTATCTCCAGGAGCTGCAACGACGAAATAAGTGGACAACGCCTGGCAACAACATTCGGATCAACACGCTGGTTCTGCTGAAGGAAGATCACGTTCCTCCGCTCCAATGGGTCCTGGGTCGAGTGTCGGCCGTCTTTCCTGGTCCAGACGGTGTTGTGCGCGTGGTATCTGTCAAAACGCCGAACGGCGAGTTCAAAAGAGCCGTCCAAAAATTGTGCCCGATTCCAGTGAATGACGAGCTCAACGACTGATTAATTTTAATTTTGACTGATTATTTTTACGTATTTTCATGTTTCAAACTTATAAGATTTGTGTTCAATTTTGTCAAATCTATGTTCTTGTATTTCTAAGCATAAGATTCTAAAGTTCCTATTACGCGAATAGTCAATAGCGCATTAAGAAAGGGAGATTATAAACACAAGGTTAATTGTGATGTTTTGAAAGAAAATGTAATTCTTCCAAGGGGGGCGGAATGTTCGGGAGAAGTTCCCTACTTTATCGTCCGATAAATATATAAGAAGTTCATTGCGTTGACGCGCGAGCGAAGCGGCGCGGACGCCCGAGCGAGCGTCGCGAGAAAAATCTGGAAATTGAGAGGAGACAGTCATGTCGAGAAAAAGAGCTGTTGAAATAAAAGAAGAGAAATTGCGCTAAAAAGAGTTATTATTTCATGGTTAATCACCAATGGCTATAAAGGAATATATATATATATATATATATATATATATGCTCAGATCGACCGCCGATAACTATCGATCGCATGATCATCTCTCTCGTTGCTACTCACCTATGCCCTACTTATGCAATTTGCGTAACCCATGTCTCATAACAACTCAGGTGAGTGTGAATTCTCGGAGAAATATCACCCACCACTTTTCCCGAAATACATCGGAAGCTCCACCACGTTTGTAAGAAAAGAAGCGTTTTTAAAAAAAGAAGCGATATTTTAAAGTTGTGTACAAGCGTGAAAGTGTTTCGAGGCTCGCATCAAGGGTGGCATTGATTTTGATTTTGATTATTTTTATTTTCAAAAATGTGCGCGAAATAACGACTTTTGGATATGTGTTCGGCATAAAACGATTCACTACACTCAAGATTTTTTTGCAAAACGCATATCCAAAATTTCTTATATACTGCGCTTTTTTCAAAATAAAAGAAATCAAAATCAAAATAAAGAAAAAAAAAATCTGAAAAAATTCGTACGCATTCAAATAAATTAACATATAATTTTCATTAGAAAAAAGTTAGGTTGACTGATTGCTTGTTGAACAATTGTTTATTTCACCAATTTGTTAATAACATTCTGGGATTATTATTTCACGAAATCAATCTTTTCAGCACGTTTTATGTGCATTATTTTTTTTCTGATTTTTATCCCATCGGGAAGTGATCGAAATCGTCTCCGAAACTCACTTTTGCCGGGACTGTACGTATCATGCATCCTTAATAATATTAAGATATAAAAAATAATTAAATGAAAATTATTAAAATATATATTTTCATTGTAAATTTGATAATAGTATAAGAATTCTACCATAGCGGTATTTAAAAATTACAGTACGTGTGTATCGATTGATGTATTAATAGACCCGTGAACGAAATTTAATATGCAGTTGAGGACACTTTATAAACAAGTGAGAATTTTATGCACAGCTGCATAGTAAATATGGGATTCTGGTTCTTGGAATTTTACGACCTTCGTTCGGAAGAAAATGCACCAGTGCTCCTAAAAAAATCTATTAAACATAATTTCCGTAAATGAATCAACACTGTCAAACAATTTTACTGGAAAATTACAGTACTGGACTAGAAGTTTTCATTTACAATCTGTACCACGGATTTCTTGGCCGTCTGTATTCGATATTTAAAGTAACAATATCGAGTAAGATCTGAGAAATTTGTGAATTCACAGTTACAAAATACTAGAATCTTACATTCAATAAATTATTAATTCAATATGTCAATTCAATGTGGCGAAGGAAACACTGTCACCCCAATACACATCCAGTACCGCCACGACTTTCGGCAATCGGTCACAAATTTCATTGAACCCAATATATTTTTCCGCATTAGACAGATTTAACATATTGTACCAAATTTATTAAAAATAGTATTAAATTCATACAACTACTTAATGCCCTGATCCAAAGAAATATTCCATGACGTCTATGATATAAATTATTTTAACTGGATTATGATTCTGAATTATCAAATGCATCATTAGTGTATTTAATAAAAGTTCTTGGTTCCTCGTACTAATTTTATTGTTCTAATAACGGTATAATTGAACCAATTGCACAGAATTCAACTAAATCATATAGTTCCTTTAATTATAATTTTTTCTGAGTGTATCATATGGCTTTTCACAATCTGTCCGTGTCTAACAACATTCCCCTCATGATTAACACAAAAGATGAATTGACAAGTGACATGCAAGCTAATGGACACTAAGCCTTCGGTGCAGTCTGTAAAGCTTCAAATTGATGTAGAGAAAGGTCTTCTTCGTTAAGGAACTATTGTACGATTATAATCCACTGAGTGTTACGATAACGATAGTCGATCTATGTCGACAACTTAATGCAAGATATCATATATATCTTAGACGGAGATAGGATATATATGATAGGATATAGAGATTGTACTTAACGGTAAGCACAGAATTCACAATTGTGTGTATATGAAGAATTTTGACCCACGCAATGCCTGGTATTTATAATTCCTTACTTTTTATTTATGAAACTGTAAATATGTGTATACATGTTGAATACATGAGATCGTGCGCGTAATGTTGATATGATTGGAATATTATCCGTGGCCGTATGTCACTGACCACCTACCAGCAATGGCGCTGACCGTATGCACGCCCTTCGCGCTTATACATATACTTATATACAGGTATTATAATGGACGCGTCAGTGCCTACAACCCGTTGTTACTCTCGGCGAATAACGTCTGACTACGCGTGCGTACAAGTTTCATATACTCTTTCTCTTGCAACGGCTGTACGTATACAAGAGAGACAGCCGAGTTACAGATACGACCTCACGCCGATAGATGGACTTTCAGACTCGATGTGTATGTATATGAAATCTCGAGAATATTAGTTTGTATGAAAGACGATGTCTGCGGAGAGAACGAGCCGCTCCGTGCGATAGTATACGAACATCGCACGAGATTATTGGATTATATTTCACGGCACGCTCGGGAACATAACCTCATACTTTGCTTCACTATTTATAGACAGAATACTTGGGCGTTCCTCCATTTGTCGATGTGTCGTGGCCAGCAGACTACATGAACGAGGCGATGGACACGAATGGACGTCACGATCGATTGATCATCAGGAAACAATAGAGGGAATCATAGTTTGCCGATACTACAGATTTATTCCGAGATCTGCCAGAACATCATTATGATCATACACGACACTATCTTCAGAATGGAATCCGACAATGAATAACTGAATGACTACAATCATGGAGTGACTACAATCACGGAATGACTTAAGTCACGGAATGACTAAAATCATGGAGTGACTACAATCACGGAATGACTTAAGTCACGGAATGACTAAAATCATGGAGTGACTACAATCACGGAATGACTTAAGTCACGGAATGACTAAAATCATAGAATAAGTTAAATCACGGAAGAACTAAAATCATAGCATGACAACAATGACGGAATGACTGAAATCACGGAGTGACCAAAATCACGGAATGACTTTAACTACGGAGTGACTAAAATCACGCAATGACTAAAATTGATGAGTGATCACGATCACAGGGCAACTCAAATAACGAGGTCACTAAGCTAAATGATGTATTACAACCACGGAACAGCTAAGATCACGGAGTGACTCATAATCGCAAAAGCGACGACACTTACGGAATTGATTTTCATTCCTCGATCGTCACAATCGCCTTGAGCAGTTAAATAAGTCGCCCTTTAACCCATGACAAACTAATTGCCGCCCAACTGGTATTATTTACTGCATATCAAGTTCTGACTGTCACCAACTCGTGCCAATTATATTCTTTCCGCTAATAATTGGAGGCTTAAAACCATACATCTGCAGGTCGAACAACAGAATAACTAAGGTAGATCGGAGGTACAGGAGAAGCCCCTAAAAAAAAAGATAAGTAATCAGTTAGATAAGTCAAGGCAGTTTTTTTATTTGAGTATTCTTCAGTCTCGTACTATTTCTTGTGTTTCCACGCTATTTTTGACAAAATATTGATAACTTTACGAATAATCCGAGACTCGCATTACCAGCACCTCACTGATGGTTATGACACCGGAGAAATTTCTCGTTCTCTCTATCTCGTTTCCTACATGTATAATATATACACGTAACTCGACGCCTCTGGAAGAAGACCTCGTGGAAAAGTGTTTTTTTTCCGTGAGTACCACCTTATTTATCTAAGTTTAAAGCGCACGACTGTACAGGGCGAGTTTCTCTCACGAGATAGCACTCTCTGATTTCTTCGTGCGGGCGTGAGCGCGCAAGGACTACCTCGCGTAGCTAGGAGGAGTTTGCCTCGGGGCAAACATGTGTTAAAGTGCCTAAGCACGCACACCTTGCACCTTGCGCACACCCACCGGATATCGTCGGCGTATATACTCGCTGCGTGTACTTGCACCTTATTCCGGTACGTCTACATGCCACACCGACTGCATCTACAAGAACCTGGAGTATAGGTATATCTTAGATACGCGAGGATATATCCAATATTATACTGTGCACGGTCTGGAGAAGGTAAAAGGCATTCTCTGTCGGTCCAGGCACTTCCATCGATAATTATTTTCATCTCGGAAATCGTCTATTCTTCAATGCACTTGAAATTCGAAATACAGCGCAATTCCGTGTAGAAATTTCGACAATGATCCAAGTGGATTTCACAAGGTATTTTTATCTTAACGATTGGCTTCTGGTCAGTCATTAAGATTACAGACGTGGGTTGTAACGCGCCGAAATTGGATTCCCATCAAATCTGATTCGATAACTGACTGGATTCCAAGCGTAATATGGTAATTTGAGCCGATGTACGATACTGCTGGAATTAACAAAAAACCCATTCTTCGTGTCAAATCATTCTGGGCATCCCAGTCTAAAACTGGATCGTGGTCAGGATTCTTTCGAGTTTTGCTAAATGGGTTATCCAACTTGGGATCCGAAAAGATCCCGATATATTTCCGGTTCGACACTGGATGACAGGTTATAATTGATCAGGCCTTGCTAGGGTAACTCTAAAAAGGACGTCCTATTTGAAATCGGAATGGATTCCAGGTTGAGTTTCAGTTCTAAATGGCGAGCAGTATCACCGTTCACCGGGATTTATTAGACTTACCCCAAGAGGGATCCTGCTTAGATTCTGAATAGGTTCTGGAAGGTCTTCTTAGTACTAAACGATTTGTGCAGAACAATTCCTACTTTACTGTTTGTGAAGTTAAATATTGTACAATACACTTTTTAAAAAACTTTTCCTGAACTCGTGTGATTGCACCACCAATCCTTGTAAGTTAACTAACTAATTAATGCAGCGGAAGTATTTCCTTTTCATCAATGCAATATACCCGAAAAGTATTATAGATTATCAAAGTTCAAAACACAGTTATGTAAGTTCGATATTTTGCGGGCTTGTAGATAACATATTAAATGTACCCACACGATCTTATTTCATCATTTTCCAACACCATCTTGGTCGTTGTTCAGCGCAAAAACAGTGGCATTTTTTTAAAAGTCTTTCTTGAAGCAGATCATTGCAATTTAGAGTAAAGCTACACATGCGTAAGTAGATTATACGTTCATTTATTTCTTATAATTATAACTCGTCATATACACCAATTTTGACTAGGATCTAGCCTGGTATTCATATCTTTCGACAGGGATCCAGTCAGGCATTGGATAGGGTCCCAGTTCAAAATCAAAATACATCCCATGTCCGGAATTCAATCCAATGACCGACTGCAATCCAACCGTAAGATGGAAATACCAGATGGAATCCAGCTGAATCACTGTCAAAATTTTGAAATGGGGCACTGAAACGGGCTTGGCTGCCAATTGTTGTTAGTTAGTACTGCAGCAGTACTGTTGAACCGCTGGTCCCATACCATGTCATTTCTGGTAGCCAATTGGCAAAACGCTGCACAACCTTCGGACCAACCGATTTACCTTTCTCGTGACGGTTGGTATTCCAGTTAGACTTATATGGCAATAACCCATGGACCAACCTATTCGCAAGTGGTCAGCTTCTCAAAGCTTTTTCGGTTTTTCGGCCAATTAACAAGAATTATCGGTTGCTCTTGTGGTTCATTCTGACCGGGATGGAAGTCCGGTTATTTGGGCTTGAACGGTTGTTTCTTCATGGTTGTTCGATCTGCTTGGTAAGAAAAAACACAAAAATTTTGGGTAGCCAAATGGCCCAGCCGACAAACATACGTAAATGGTTTATTTTTGCAATCTAGGAATCCTAAAGCATGTATTCATACCATAATCTGAATCTTCAATGTGTTTGAATTGCAATGATTTTCACATACGTCGTACATGATTCCGTAAGGAAATTAACAGGCAAATAAGATGAATTTACTTTAACCTGATATGTAATTTTTAACATTGGACATAATGTAAGACTTTTAACATTCGCTTTCGGCGAACCTCAAGCGAATGGTCCAATCAATTTGTTATTTTTTACCCGGTGTCTTCTTCTATGTCCCATAAAAAAAATAACGCAAGTCTGAAGGGTCAGATGGTTAGAAGCTCTATACATCTGTCTTCTGCATATGTTGTTGATCTTTGCTGCACGCTAAAGATCAATTCATCGAATATTAAGTCGATAATTATAGTCTATAGATGGAGCTCGTTTACTCGACAATGTCTAGAATTAAGATGCAGCCTGACCATGGCATTGAGACTGTTCCAATGCCAATGAACACGGACCAATGAATAGGCAAATCCTTTTACCCATCCTCCATCCTTGCAGTAACTATGTGTACGTATGGATACACGCGTAGTATAAATATGGGGCATTCCATCCCGATCAACATTGATCTGATCCTCTACGACTCCGATTTGAATAGTAATTTTTTGTAGGATTGGCTGGACCCTAAAATGTAACAGATTTCTCGTTTTTATTTTTCCGAGGAAAATTTTTTATTTTGATATTTTTCAAAGTGATATCGAATGCTATAATTTAAAAATCTAGGAAATTTTTTAAAAAATACTTAATTGAATAAACAAATCTTCCAGCTTATAGAGAAAGTCAGTAAGATTTTTCTTTTTATAGTTTTCAAGCTTTATATTTCAAAAATTATTAATAGAAAGAAAAAAAAATTAATCAACTAAAGGTAACTAGTCAAATGTCCATTTATCTAAAACCGGATTATTTAGAATATTCACATATCTTTTAGAAACTTGTCAGACTTTTCCAAACTAAGACTATTCTAGCACCATACAAGCAACATTCTGACATTAGCATGCTATAATTTGAAAATCTGAAAAAAATACTGATAAAGACAGAAATGTTCGACAAGTTGTGCATGGTAAATTTATTTCAGTTCAATTTCTTAATGATTTATATTCAATAAAAAAAGTTTAAAAACTATAAAAATAAAAATCTTCTCCTTTGGCTTTAAGCCAGAAATTTCAGATAATCAACAAAGTATTTTTCGGAATTATTCTAGATTTTTTAATTACGGCATTTGATATATCACTTCAAACAATATTTGAAAAAGAATTCACATAGAAAATAAAAATCACGTGCATTAAAGGGCCTAATCGAACCTACAAAAAATTACGAGCCAGTTTGGGAAAGTCAGGATTCAGACCCAGGTCGAATCGGGATAGAATGCTCCATGTATATTCACTCCTATATCCAATAGAGAACACGCCTTGTGGCGAATGAATAAAGAAATTATTTACGAAGCTGTCATTTCCCAACAAAGTAACAACGACTGTAGAATCTGCACGTCCCCACGTTGGATTCATGTTACGTCGTGAACGACAGAGAAAGAGAGAGTCTTTTCTACACCAAACACCCGATGGGACCCCAACCGACGAACACGATTTCTACTACACTACTACTCGCCCCTCGAGATCGAATCTCCGATAGGATCCGCGAGAGGGCGATCGATCATCGCGCCTGGACGTGATCGATGTGCGTACGGAGGCTTTCTTGCAAGCGCTGCTGAGCTCGATGATCGGAGAATGCGCGGTGCACCCGCGTGCTTCTTCCATTGCTCTCACTGGTTATCCCTCCTGCAACTGTAGTTGTATACCAGTTTCATAGGTGCACTTCGTGTACTTCATGCATCGACGGTACTTAATATTTATGAGCTTTTTCGAAAGCTCGATCCCAGTCTACGACCCGCAACCGTATTCTAATAAGTAACTGCAATATATTCTGGGAGGAGCTGGTATATAAATTTTATAGTTGAACCTCGATTAAGGCGACCCACACGGACAAGAAGAAGTAGTTGGGTACACCCAAGAAGTACCCGTGAAGAAATCTTATCAGGGTTTTGCCAAGGCCCTGATTAATTTTCCCTAATTATATTAGGGGCCTTATGTGGAAGCCTTATAGGGTTTCCTAAAGGACGGTCACGCTTTTTTTTCCGGGGCCTTTAAAGGCTGCCCTATTAAATCCTTACTAAAGTAATTAATAAATTTAATTTAAAAATATATATTTCATATTATCTAATTGAGTAATGTTGCACTTTTAATGAGATGTTTCGTCTTTCTATACACGATGGTTCATATTAATCGCTGAAAAAACATATTATTTTTTTTTCTACATTGACGGGAATCGAACCTGGAACCCTCCGGATCGTTTAGTTGCGGAGCGCCTTAGCTCCCTCGGCCATTCAAATCATATGAATATGCAATTTTTCTGTCTATTTGAATGACTGTAATATGAAATATGGAATAAAATTAATGAAATATAGTCAGAACTTGATAGATTTACATGAATGCGTCTGATGTGTAAAAATAGAAGCACATTCAGTAATTGTTCTACAGAAATTGGTTATATCGAATACAGTTGTTTTATTGTTTGCGCGAATTAGTTCGTTTGTATCTAGGTGCGTGACTGTCTGACTGACCTGAGGGCCAGGACTAGAATGAGACTTTGGCGGTCATTATTTGGATAGGTGACCACCGATTTTGCCTTGGAAACCTCGGATTGCCATATAAGACCCTTATCTGGCAAATTTATAATTGATTTGTTTACTTTATGCCATGGTTAAGTTTGACTGGGCCTTTAATTAATTCACTTATCAAGGCCTTATTAAGCTTCACCATGGCCTTATGAGATCCTTATTTGGCAAAATTATGATTAATTAGTTTACGTGGTATCATGATGAAGCCTGACTGGGCCCTTAAGTAATTACGCTATCAAGCCCTTAATAAACTTCGACATGGAAACCTAAGATTGTTTTATGAGACTCTTATATGGCAAAATTATTATTGATTTGTTTACTTGGTGCCATAATTAAGCCTGACTGGGCCCTTAAGTGATGACCCTACCAAATCCTTTGCCATGGAAACCTAGAAATACCTTATCAGGGGCTTACTTGGGACTGATATGGAAAACCCTTTTAGGGTGCACCCTAAGAGGGTTTTCCAAAATATATATACTCAACGAGATTCAAATGTAAGAATTTTTAAACGAAGTTTATCGTCTACAGAATTTTTTTTCCCATAATTTCTTTAGGTGACTGGATTCCGTCATTGGGTTTATCACTTGTAGAAAAATCAATTTCATTTTACAAACAAAATATGTATAAAAAATATAAGCCAATCTCTGCCTCTGAATTTATCCAAAAGTTATGACAGATTGAAACTTCTCGCAAAGAAAACCTAATTTTTAGAATCATTACTGCGGCGGAATCATCCTATTGGATAAAAACTGAAATTTATATTATTCGTTTATTTTGTGAATGTATGGTATGCGTGTGTAGTTGTCTAATATATAATAAGGATATGTAAAATTTAAGGCTGATCGTGTAAAAAAAAAGAAAATTAATCGTATGATTTTTTTAAATAGTAATTAATGTTAGAATTCCATATCAATATTGATATTTTGTATATGACATTTTTTGAACAAAATAAAAGCGTTACACTTATCAACTTTAACGTTAATTTTAGCATCGCCTATTGGCGGTCAGTTTTTCTTATAAAATGGATATTTGCAAAGTTCATCTCGGGTCTGGAACGGTAATCACTAGATTCAAAGCCCGCGAAAATAAGGCCTAACTCATATTCACGAATCACAATCTTTTTATAATTATCGATTGGACCGGGAACGGCCAAAAGTTTAGCCCGGTGCGTTACGCCACCATGGCTCTGACAGCATTGCTTGATTATCATTAATTTATAGTTATATAGTGTGTTATGGGCTGCGACCGAAAATCATTAACATTAATTTTAGCATCGCCTAAGGTAAGCGGCCCAGTTTCTGACACTTTAAGAGCAGCCCTCTGACTCTGCTCTGCCCATAGGGTAAACGAGGACCCAAAGAGTGTTGCAGTTTCTGACACCACCATTTTCGAATTCGCTATTGGTTGTATCTGGAATGATGGGGGAATCCGTCCATGCTAAAATAGTCGTGTCAGGAACTGGGCTAGTGACAGAAACAAGGCCGTTCACCTTATTGGCTTAAGTTTTTCTTTTAAGATGGAATTTTTGGGAACTACATCTCGGGTCTGAGACAGTAATCGCTAGCATTTTGCATTTGCATTTTATATTACGCATTACGCACATATGTATATACCTCATAGCGTATCAATTGTTACTCGAATTGATATTAACATCAATTTAACGACCGTAGGATAATAACAGGCAGACAAAAATTCTAAATTCATCATTTGCGAAAAAGCATCGACCATACTTATTATAAATGGAAGTGGCCGAATACGTTTGTGTGTCTGTATGTTCGAAATTCGAAATTTTTTGGAATTTCTATGATTTCTAAAATTTTCGAAATTTCCAGATTTCCCAAATATCCAAAATTTTTAAAATTTCACAAATTTCACAAATTTTCAAAATTTCACAAATTTACAAAATTTCACAAATTTACAAAATTGCACAAATTCACAAAATTGAACAAATTTTCAAAATTTCTAAAAAATTTAAGTTGGCTATTGAATTTTGAGTGACTCGTCCAAGTTGGCCATAAAATTTTGAGCGGTTTGTTTCAAGTTGGCCATGGAATAATGAGCGAGTCGTTTCGAGTTGACCACAATATTTTGAGCGAGCCGTTTTAAGTTGACCATGGAATTTTGAGCAAGTAGTTTTAAGAATACTCAAGATATTGAAAATATTCAATCGAGGTTTTGCGAAAGCGCGAAGCGCGTGAGCCACAATAACACTCTAGTATTCTATATTTAAAACAGATAATATTTAAAGGATATTTGGGTTCATACACACAATCGACGAATTTTAACCTCAAGCATATCATCGCTGCTTTATTGTTTAATTCATCTTGTTAAGTAGCTGCAGTCGATATTTCTAAGGATTCACATACGGATACGATCCATTACCAAAAAGTTAATAAATCATTTTGAATGATCCTGTATATACACCGAGTCGAGTGGACGGATAGTACCGGTGCACAGTTCAGTGTTGCGAGTGCTGACTTTATGCGCTGCGAATGTGTACGTTCGAGCTCGATCCATCGAGCCGTGTGAAACCAAGGTAGGCAGCTGTAGGAGCGCAGTAACGCAGGCGTAATACAGCGCGGCGAAGTAGAACGTACGCGAGTCGTTACTGATAAAAATCGCAACTTGACGATGCAAGTCGTAATTGTGATTAGGAGAAAGTCGGACATATCATCGAACCGCAAGATAAATTGCACCACGCATGCACACACGTCCACTGAACTTTGTGGCTAATAATATGACGCGTTGGTATTTGTATGCGGTTTGTTTGGATTGCACGGTGCAGTACAGTACGCAAAATAAATAAAAAAGATAGCTACGGCAAATACAGTGAATACAAGGCTTACACTATCGAATGGTGACTTACTATTAAAAGTTATGTAGAATAAGATCCTACCATTTTCGAACGCACCCCATATGTTCATATATCTCATACACGCACCGAGAAAAATGATTTTACTCATTCACGGCAATCTGCGTCAATGAAAAAAAATACCTGAGTGTCAATATTACCTTTGCATTGGATGATCTCAAGCTCAACGAAAAGTGATGAAATTGAATCAAAGAAATCGTTTCCGTTCTTTTAATTTCACTGAAGAGGCAGCTCTACACAGCTCAGAATTTTGAGACCTATTTTTCTTTAAAGAGGTTCGTCAGTAAAATTGAAAATGCACAGAAAAATGTGAAATAATTACCGCTTTTAAAATAATTCATAACAAACTCACAAGCATTTTTGGGAATTTTCGTCTACATCGTTAACACAAAATCAATTTTTTTAAGCATGCATTTAACATGGGCTCTTATGGCATATTTACGAATAAAAAATAATAATAATAATTGAAAATGTTTTTACATCGTTGAATTCGTACGTATTTGGTGAAATTAATTCTTTTTGTTTTCGATGTAAATTTTTTAAAAATATTTCCAATTCTTTTTTATTCGTAAACATGCCATGAGAGAGAGAGAGAGAGAGTTAAAATGTATGCATAAGAAAATTAATTTTGTGTAAACGATGTAGATGAAAATTTCCGGAAAATTCATGTGAGTTTGTTATGAATTATTAAAAGCGCGGTAATTATTATAGATTTTTCTGTGCATTTTTAATTTTACTGACGAACCTCCTTAAGCTACTCGGCATATAAAGCTCAAATTTTGAGACCTATTTTTTCTTAAGGTACTGGGCAGATAAAACTCAAATTTTGGGACCTATCTTTTCTTAAGGTATTCGGCGGATAAAGCTCAAATTTTGAGAACTATTTTTTTCTCAAGTTACTCGGCAGATAAAGCTTAAATTTTGGGAGAACGTTCTCAAGTATGGCGGAAATGGGCAAAAATACAGGCTTCTCAAACCAACCGTAGTTGACGCCCGGTTGGTGTTTGACTTCGGATGGTTATTAATAATCACAGATTGAATAGACTAGTGTAATATCTAATAATGTTATAACAAGCTATGTTCCTACCTAGATATATTCTGCGCACTAGCAACTATGTAAAACTATGAGGAAGCAATATACATATAACTAGGCTATAAGTTAGTAATTTATTTAAGTTCCTTTCTTTAATTTCTCGTCTTGACACCGTTGCAGGGGTCTTGTTCACAAGCTGTTAATTTCCCCTCCTCAACTCCAAAGCATTTTCTGGAGTGCAAATCTGTAAGCGTGCATAAAGCGGTTGAAAATATAATTTTTTCACTACTAAAACCACTGTGTACCGGAGAAACGATCCCTTATGCGCGAGGGCTTGAGCCGCTTACCTCACCTAGAATGTAAGGCACATGTTTTTACTCTTTGTTTTAGCTTATACTCTACTATGTACATTCCATATTTTTTCTACTGCATGAAATGAAATAATTTATCCAACAATAAAAAGTTTGTAGCTTCGGCAGTCTCCAGAATTAAGCAGCATTGTTTGCGGCCATAGCTTGGACGGTCGACCGCTTAGCGGCGCCGTGGTTTGCGCGTCGACTGGTGAACGGGAGGCAGTTTTTCTGAATGAAGGAGTCCAATTTTTCGAACCAATGAAAATTTTTCCTTATAACAATGAGACTGTTGCTTTATTATATGCTCAGTAAGTGAATGTTTTTTTATAGGTAATGAAAGGTTTTCTTTGAAATGTAAGTGTAATTTTTCATTGAAACGAAACGGTATTTTTCTCAAATTAATGAAAATAAAATCGACTCAACCATTTCCTAGGCATCAATGAAATATTTTCTCTCGGTGTAAGTATGCAATATCTTTTTGAATAATCAACTATACAATAGTGAGCACAAAAATAACCAACATTTTATCAACGACAATGTTTCATGCTGTGAAAATGAAAGCGATTAGGAAAATAATGTGACATCATTTCTCCAGCTATTCATTACTCTTCTTCGTATGGCATTTTATACAACTCCGGATGATAAGAAGTCTGTTCACTGATGTTTTTGAATAGTTATGAATATTTGAGGAGCTTGAGGGACCTAAAAAAAGTCATGAGAAAAAAAAATCTGCTTGGGATACGCTTCTTTTTAAAATTTTCACACTTAAACCTCATTAAGGAAATGCGAAGCACTATAATTGTGCAGTTTTAGAAAGACGTCCCGTGTACCAAAATTGTGTGAGGAAACAAGTACAATTTTTAACCTGTTTCAGCTTTCTGATCAAACCAGTGAATAAATTTCTGTGTCCGATGTATTATTTCATCCATCAAGGAGCATACACTTATCCTGCATTTTAGAACGAGTGTAAAAATCCTGGATGCAGTGAAAATTAGAAATCGTTGACTGAGTTTTCAATAAAGGAATCTTTATTTACACATTGAAAATCATAACTCGGTTGAAAAGGCCTTGAATAAAAACTTTTACGCTCATATTAAATTGCAGTTTCCGACACATGTCATAAGACATCGATCACTAACATTTGCTCATTAGGTAAATTCAAAACTGTGACAGGTGAAAAATGTTACATTCTTCCTCCCACCATTTTGATACACTGTATATCACTACAAAATTGCACAATTATAATCCTTGAATCAAAAACATATTTAAAAAAAAACTTGTCATAGAAATAAAAAAATCTGTTGCATTCGAAGGTTGAACTGAGCCTACAAAAAATTACTAGCGACAACGGAGAGGTCGAGGTTGCATCCTGGCTGAAGCGGGGTGAATTGCCCCACAACCATAGTCGTTTTTATTTTCGCTCATTTCACATTCTCTATGTTGCGACAACGTGCGCGTGAGAGCGAGAAGAAAACACTAGTGTGACTAATAAAATCGGGTCGACTTGCGAACGTACAGCGTTTTCATTGTATTCCTGATTTTAAATTGTTGGTTAGGATACATTCTGCAGACATGAATAGTGGCACTTTAAAACCTTCTTTAATTTTTAATTTTTAATTAAATCTTCATAGATATTTCTATCAATTCGGTAGGATATTCTGACCATAATGATAAAAAATATTTTATTCATTAACCGTTCACTATTTTTCCATACAAAAACAAAAATAATGTACCAACGCGGATAATAAAGACTCAGTCAAACGGTTTCCAAATTTCCAATTTCTATCACGGGGATGAATATTATGACAAAAACGAATTTGCATGTCACAATCAATTCATCGTGGTAGTAGTTTAAATGCTTTAGAAGAAAATACATTTTTGATTATTTTTTCCAGGTAGGATACAAAAACAAAACCAGACACTTAATCTTAATCTTTCGATAACGACGCTTTTCCGAGCTTTTAAAGGCTTTTTTAATAATATAGAATTCTTGAAAAAAATTGAGCAATGAAAACAAAATGAAGGAGCAACAATTATTCATGCGATTTTTGTCATATCAATTCAATTTGTAAAAAGTGTAAGTGGAGTCAAAATGACCACTTTTGCTTTAGTCAATCCACGATGGAAGAATTGTTTAAACAATGGCATTATTTTTCCTCTGTGGCACACTGAGAGAAATCGTTATAATATAGTTAACTATAAAGTGACAACTATTGGTTTTTAGTCCTTTTATAGTGACGCTGAGTATAAAAATAGTTGTGACAACTAATTAAGTTCCAACAACTATGTTTGTACCAACTACAAATGAATAGTTGTCACTTTATGGTTACTAATACTATAATTTTCTTTGAGTGCAACTGCTTTCCCTTGATGTATTACATTAATATCGAATTATGCGTCCCAAAAAATAATGTCTTTATCAGTTCAGTTTCTATGGAATAAGCCGCATATATGGGCCATTCCGTACCAACTCAACCACAATCTGATCCTCAATCTCTTTGATTTTATCCTCGTTTGTTTATCTTATTGTTCTATCTCTAACCAGCAGCCACAATTCGGATTTAATTTTTTTAAACAATTTAGATCCTTATGATTATTTACAACGAACTTATTAAATGCCATATCTTAAAAATGTGACTATATTCTAATAAATTCTGTATCAGATAACAATATTCTTAAGATTGGATCCAACGTTGGCTGAAACTTGTTTCTATTTTTTACGAATTTATTTTAAACTGAAAATTTAAAACAATTGATAAATTAGAAGGCCTTCACTGCAAGCTATTGCTTGAACATTATTCTATATATGTCCGAACTTCGAAATTTTCCTTCCGTTTTCTGTAAAACGATGTTTTCTATAGACGTAAAAAAATTCCATTCGAAAACATCACTCTAAAAAAATCTAAACAATTCTTCGAAGTTCTCACACGTACAGAAATGTTCCAGCGATAGCTTGCGCCAAAAAGATTCTTCCCGTAGGACTTTCTCAAATATGCGTTTTGAAAAAAAAATTCGTAAAAAATAATAATTTTTTTTTTCATTTTAATAAAAATTGTACTTACTGCTTAGTAATAAAACAATAACATGAAAATAATCGGATGGGAAATTCAAGAGGTCAAGGGTTAGACCCTGGGTGAGTTGGTGTGAAATACCTCATAAACTATAAATCCTCTCTTGAAAAAGAGATGGCGCATTGGAAATCGAAATATCGAAAAAAAGCCTTGTCACTAGCATTCTGATTGGTCGTCGATAGATTTGACACGAGACAACTTCACACTGTTATAAACACTGCAAGTTCACATGTGGCGCACTTTTTGAATTGTTTTTTTTCCGCAGTTGTGAAATAGAATCTATTTTTCTACCGAAGACAGATTTTCTTTTTTTCGACTTTAAACATTTTTACTAAGGAAAATTGAGATTAACGGTAACAAAAAAACATAATATGTCGAAAGTCGATTGTATCGAACCACTGAAGCAGACGTACAGTCACAAATTGTACACTGACAGAATTATTTAGGTAAATCTAGGGAATCATCTAAATAAATTATTCAATTGGCACTTTTCAAGTAATTGATTGACTTGAACCAATAATACATATAATTAATTATTTTGAACAATGAAAAAAAAAATGTAATTGACTCAAAAAAATATTTAATTTGACTAAATATTGTGTTGATTAAATGAAGCTGTCCTATGAAAAACGTGAGACGAAATACTTATTCATATCATATTGTATTATATCGTCAATCCTACAAACTAAATTTATCGTTGGATCAAAACAATATTTTTTTCAATGCAGACGATATTTATTAAAACACAGTGGATGTCAAATTGCTTCAATACAATGGATTTTCAAATGAAGCATATACCTGATTTATTTTTGAGTGACTGAGTGAATGAATTTGTTTATTAACTGCAGATAACAGTAGGAACAAATTTAATCTTTAGTCGTTGTTTTCGATTATAGAATTAAAAATACTTTAACGTTGCTACAAAACATTCAATCTGCTCAAATAAGGCATAATTTGAATCAATTCAATTGTATATATATATATATTTTCATATATGCAATCAATTACTCAATTGACTCAACGAAGTATATTATTATTAACACCATACGTATAGTTGCTTTAAATACCAAGCTATTTGCGTCAATTATATAGGGTTCAAATAAATGAATTCATTTAACAGTTTTTGTTTTCTCAGTAAATAAAAATGTAAATATCATGTTTGGCCATGAGAAGAGACGAATGGGAGGAAAAGAGTGCGATGGAGGCGAGCACGTTGTTGCTCGTCACTATATATTGTGCACAAAAGGGTAGCAACTCACCAGGATAGCCCTCAGGTATGACTATTTCCGGTCCAACTTTAACATCGTGACGATATCTATGCATAAATAGTGTTGCAGTGACCCTAAGCGATTTCTGTTGTTGCTTGTAGAGAAGAATTGGTCTGCCTCCGCCACCCTCAACTCTGACTACTCGTGGCAACGAAAATCTGTCCAAAAACTCGCGAAGTGGTATAAAAGAGCCACCAGAACCAGCTGCTTCGGCTGTAGCTTCCCGAGAACTTGGCAAGGAATCCTCACCGGTTCCGGTTGCTTCGCCGCTTGACAAAGTCGAAAATTCACCACTTGACGACATTGCGTCCGCTAATTCACTGATAGCCGTTTTTTCATTCACCACTTTCGTATCTCTCTCCGTTTATGCTAGTTCGTTTAGGCGGTTAGCACGTTCCACATTTAGTTATTCACAGATTCACTGCTCACTACACTTTTTTCAAGCTTTTTCTTCCGGTACGTAAATTCCTTGGCACTGGAAACTTGTCCTCTCGACTCTCGTGTTGGTCCACAACGACCTAAAAAAACGAAAATGTTACAATTAAGCTTTATTATTCTTTGACTTTGGCGGAGTATGTATATATTAAATAGATGTTATGATGCTTCGACGATGCCAGCCTTTAATAGAGGCGGGGTTAAAGTTCCGAATGTTAAATATACGAAGGTCTAAAATTCCGAAATTTAATATCTCACCTGAATTTTTGACGAAAATTTTTCGAACGAATTTCCTCAAAAATGTAGGTGAGATATTAAATTTCGAAATTTTAAACCTTCGTATATTGAACATTCGAAATTCTGTCTCCGATAAGCAAAGGAATTGCGGTTAAAGTTCCGAATAGTAAATGAACGAAAGTCTAAAATTCCTAAACTTGAAATCTCACCTACATTTTTGACGAAATTCGCTAGAAAACATTTCGTCAAAAAATTCAGGTGAGATATAAAATTTCGGAGGTTTTTTACCTTCGCGTATTAAACATTCTTAATTTTAACCCCACCCCCTTTAATATTTTTATTTTGATGGAAGTTTGGCTAATCGTAACTCGGGTCTGCGTCTAACGATGCCGAAGATTCCGTTGTTATCGATCTTCCTGTATAGGGAAATCGAAGATTTGGAATCTATTTATTTTTGTCCCTTTAAATTGCTTTATCAATTCGTAAATTGGTGAAGCAATCTGAATGGACGATATTTTAAGAATTAATTTTTGATCGTGAAAAAACCGTGTTACAATTAAGTCCCGGTTTCCCTGAACAGGTTACGAGTATTCTAAGCTAAGTGGTAGTAGTAAATGTAAATAGGTTTGGTTTTTATGGGAACTTGAATTTTCGAAGAATTCACGGTTTACGCTGAATCATGTCGAACATCACTCAATTAATTGAAATTTTTTACAGAATAACAATAGTACTCAGTGCTTCAATGTACTAAATTTTGTAATGATCGGTAAAGCAGTTCGGATTTCATTGAATCTTGAATATTACCAGGATTTTACCATGGACTTAGTTTTCAACTCACATAAGATGTCATGAAACAAGGATGCCATGTAATAACTTGCACATTGCTTCCACAATATTTTTCACTAACCACAAAGCTTTGTCTATGCGGAAACCTAAACTAATTAACACAATTCCATATAGTCGTAGCTTTGGAAAAGCGAAAAATAATAAAGAAGTAATGTGCAACATTGAATTTTGCATCCTTGTTTCATCATTCGGTACAAGAATTCAACATGATTTCTAAAAAGCAGCAGACATCATTTCCAAACACAAAACATTAAATATAAAGGTTCCAGAATATTGTCATCCGATGAAATGATCAAGTTTTTCGAGTCTATAGCTAACATAATAGAGATCAACTGTCGTCTTTCAACTATGGTGACAAAAAAAAGTCAATAGTCCGAGAAATACATCATTGATTGAAGAGGAAAGAACTTGTTGAAAGACGTGGTCAAGAAAAAGATAGGAGAGATAGGAAAAGAGAAAGATGGTTCAGAGTTGATTCAGAGCTGAGACGAGACAGAGATGCAAGGTCTGCGGGCACGTCCGAGTGCGAGCATCCGTTGCTTTAGTTAACAGCGATTATGCTCGAGGCTTTTGACGTTGGTGATGATGATGATGAATTTATGACGATGATTAGCGCGTAGCATACCGCAATGTCGCCACTGGTGTTCGTATACATACCCGAAGGAGATGCTTAATTTGTTTTACTGTACATAATCCGTGATGTTTTAACGCAGAGTCACGCGCACACGTGTAACTATTCTGAGTCCCTATTCCCGTATTACACGCATCTGTATGCTGAAAACGCATCTTGGTCTAGCTATTCGCCGCAACGTCTGTGAGTTTGTCAGCAGCCACGCAATATAAGGTATGCTAGAGTTAAATACTGGGATGGACCATAATCCATATTTTACTTTCCACCTTGGATACTTGTAACCCTAAAAAAATGTCGTGATTTTATGTGTTCGGGCGGGGTTAAAGTTCCGAATGGTAAATAGACGAAGGTTTAAAATTCCGAAGATTAATATCTCTCCTACATTTTTGACGAAATTCGCTAGAAAAATTTTCGTCAAAAATGTAGGTGAGATATTAAATTTCGAAATTTTAGGACTGCGAGTATGGATCTGAAGGTGGATCTGAATACAATTCAGATCAGATTTATCCCCGAACATATAGTCCGCCAGGGTTCAGTAGAAGCTTCATTAAAATTATTAATTGAAGTACAAATCACATTCTCAGTATCTTTTCAAATAATCCTTCCGCTTAACTGTAAATACTACAAGAAAAATAGGACCTCATTGAGAGAATTCGTATGAGTTGTTTGATCAAGGTCATGTGGAGGGATGAAGAAGCCTAGATCTGGATCATAAAGAAACCGGTTAACCTAAGCTTCTGTTTTGGTCTTCATTAAACGGTCTTCAAAGGATCAATCTATGAAGAAGCCAGAGTGGATTAATATATTTCCCCATATATGCAACTTTGAAAAAAAAACCAATCATAATAAGGAAGCAGTTTGCGAAGTTCTACTCTGTTTATATTGAAAATATTGACAGTTCATAAACAGATTTTTCGCATGTAATGCGTAATTGCGTTTGAATATCTTTCGAGCGAAGTCAATTTACCTCATAATATTTCGGTCCATTAATAATTTCATGTAGTGACTTAATGTCGCTTATGTTTCAAGCGATATGTGAAAAACGATGGGAGAGCAATCGCTTAGGCGCCCCAACCGAGGCACAATCAGCACCGCATAATCGACTTTATCATTTACCATTTTAACTCGCGCGCACAACTCGTGGAAACGTGAATCGAGAGCTCAGGTTGGTTCACTCGAGAGAAGTGCGTGGACGTTCGATTAATCATCTTCCCCCATGCGCAAAACGAATGTAAATCTGCTCGGCGCCGGTACTTCGATAGTGAAATGCAATTGGCCGTGACTAATGGTCATTCTGTATTGCTCGAATGATGCAAATGATCGTTCGACAATGAGGAACGTCTGTTTAGACGCAAATATTGTAGTATTCTATTTTCTACGGTCTCTTTATTAAGATTTATTCATTATAAAAAAATCTATTAACAACTAAAAATGTGTCACCTCAAAAGTAAAAAAATTATATGTAAACCGACATATGGAATTGGGCATATATATAGTGTGCATAAATTTTATACACAATCTATATACCATTTATATATTGAAACAATTATATATTGACTAATGGTCATTCTGTATTGCTCGAATGATGCAAATGATCGTTGGACAATGAGGAAGGTCTGTTTAGACGCAAATATTGTAATATTCTATTTTCTACGGTCTCTTTATTAAGATTTATTCATTATAAAAAAATCTATTAACAACTAAAAATGTGTCACCTCAAAAGTAAAAAAATTATATGTAAACCGACATATGGAATTTGGCATATATATAGTGTGCATAAATTTTATACACAATCTATATACCATTTATATATTGAAACACGAATTAAGTTGGGTTCGTATATGTTTTGTGCATAAATCGTGTAAAGAGTGTACGGGGTATTCTATTCTGATTCAACCCGACTCCGACTCTCGACCTCGTCGATTTAGCTCGCATTTTGCCGAATTGCTTGAACCTCATATGCACCAGATTCTTATTTTTGATTTTTTTTATGCAAATTCTATTTTTGATTTTTTTGTGATATCGTAATGTTTAGTATTGTAATGTCTCGAGCACTTATGTCTATGCTTTTGTCATGGATATTACGATATATCGAATACCGTAATAAAAACTATGAAAAACTGGGCGTATCCAGAATTTTTGTCAGATTTTTAGCACGAAATTTTAGCACGAAATGTTCGACAAACATTTCTGTATATATAAAAAAATGATTGCCATCAAGTCTATAGGAGATCGATTTTTATGCTATCTTCTAATATTTTTTTTTATCTACAAGGCTCAATAACTATACGAGGACAAATCTTTCCCACTCTTGCTCTAAAGCTAGGAAATGTTGATATCCAACAAAGTATTTTTGGGGATTTTCGCAAATCTCTAAATTATGGCATGGTGGTGCTAGAATGAGGCTTCTATGGTGCTGGAATAGAGTCTTAGGTCAGAAAAATCTGAAAAATTCCTAAAAATTTGAAAAAACTCTAAGAAATTCGGTTATATATCGGTAAATGTTGGATCGGTGTTTAGCAGCAAATAAATTGTTGTTCTATATTTTGCTAATTTTGTAAATGGAAAAGGCTTAAAGTCTATGAGAAGAAAAATCTTTTTCACTTTGGCTATTAGCTAGCAAAATTGGGTTTTGAACAAAGTACTTTTTAGAATTTTTTCAGATTTTTTAATCATAACAATCGATGTATGACGTCAGAAAAAAAATTATATAGAAATGCTGAAAAAGTTATTTTGGCATAATAATAATTAAAACATGTTATTGACAAATTACTTAAATAACTAATAGTGCAACAAATTACCCGGCAACCTAACTTTTTTTTGCTATGTAAAACATTCGTTAATTTTTCTAAATACGTATGTATATTTTCAGATTTTTTTCTGATTTTCCATTTTACACTTGAAAAAAACGGCCATTTTCAAACATCAGATAAAATTAGAAAAAAAATCCACACGTATTCAGAAAAATAAACAAATCATTTTCATAATCAAAAAAAGTTAGGTTGCCGTGCAATTTGTTGCACATTTATTTCAGTAATTTGTTAATAACATTTTTCAATTATTATTATGCCAAATTAATCTCTCCAGCATCTTTCATATAGTTGATTTTTTTTCAGATGTTTATTTCTTCGGGAACAGTTCGTAATTCTGTCTGGATTTCGCTCGAACTTATGCGATGTCAGACAATAGAGAAGGACTACCTTAAATGATAGAAATTAATTTTCGACCGTAATGCGAATAAAGTATACATACAAAAAACCATTGATTGTATTAAAAGAATAAAATGGCTTACCCAATTAACTAGCTTGATGCTCGCATAGTCAGACCATTAATTAGTTAAGCGAACCACTTTCAGTCAGTTAAGCTTATCAACTAACACATCTAACTCTGGTTGAGTTTGCCAATTGACTTGTTGCACTAACAAATGTAATCGGTTATTGTACCAACAACTTTCGTTAAGCATCCAGGATATTAATTCATACGTCAGATAAAATTAGATAGCGAACACAAAAAACTGGATCGGGGTTGTTGCGAGCGCTATTAACGTAAAATGATTGTCATGAGATAATATCATGGGAGTGACCAACCAGTTTCTTACGGCAACAAATTCATACGAAACTAATAAATTGTTAGTTAAACCAACTAAGCCAGTTTTTCCGTGTGGTCATGAAAAATAATTAGTTTAAAAATGTAATACCCGTGAAACCTTATTAACACACGCGTTATTAATAAAGAAAAATGTCTTGATATTAGAATGGATTTGAAGTTTCATCCATACTGAGTGATTAAAAACTTTTTTAACTCCCGACTGCTTAGAACATTAATTGAAGGAAAATTAATTCATTGAACTTGCGACAGACAAAAAACTATTTCATCAAAAACTAGATTTAACAAGAACTGCTTGCATGCATCACTGTCAGCGTAGTATTTATAGACAAACCCTCATCGACGGTTGACAAGAGTTGTTTGGCTTTGTTGGTGTCAGCATGAGGTTTCGACAGACCTTATCTACAAAATCTGTATGGATCCATTGCTGGCAGCGTAGGGTCTTAACAGAGCCTCATCGAAAATCAACAAGGGCTGTGTGGATTTATCGCTTGCACCATAGGATTTCCACAGATGCTCAGTGACAATCAACAAGGACTATTTGACTGTCGAAATGGTGCATCGACAGATCTTTATGGATCGACAAGAGCTGTTAGGTTCTGCAAAGTAAATCGTCATTGGTTTTTTTCAAATTTCTTCGTTACAGTGAAAACTTTATAACTCTTTGCTGATAAATTCTTAAATTCCGATTAAATTTACTTATTTATTCCATTTATTTAATTAATTTAAAATTGATTAATTTTGAATTTGATTAAGCATAAAGAATTACAATTTTTTTTCTCAATTAATCTAAAATATTCAAATCTTGAACATACATCGTATGGTGAGCCACATTTCTACATTTGAGCTATGAAGTTTTTAGCGCTGATGCTTATCTTTTTTATTAATTGTATGAACAATAAAAAAATAACAATGCACTTATGAAGTATAAGTTAATACAATCCTACTTTATCGTTACAGAAATGAATATGACACAAAAAAGGATGGAGAGTACACTAGTCGTAATAGCTGTGAGGAGTTGTTTGGATCCATCATTGTCAGCATAGGATTTATACAACCTTTTGTCAACCAGAGCAGCTTGACTCTGTAGCTGTCGATGTAGAGATTCAACAATGGATCAACAAGATACCAGAAAATGGATTATTATGAACATCAGGTGCTAATAAGAAACATTACCACTAAAAGTTTCTAATGCTAACTCCAATAATGGGTACATTTAAATGGAAAGGTATTCAAATACACCATTTAAGTACTAAATAATTTTCAACTCATGATTCATTTACTCTCTAATTAATAAGTGGATTTTCACTCAGTATCTTTCTGCATTTAAATCATGACTTGTTTTCCATTCATTATCTTTTCAATGAATAATTGAACGATCAAACGAACTTATCAAGTGAAGTTCGATCGTGATTATGCTAGACGCCTTGTCCGAATAGATCAATAGGTATCAACGTCAGTTGCTTGATCCATCACAGTTTTAAAATCCCGCTTAAAACTTATATTCCCGCCTATAGAGGGCAGGCATCCATTGATGCCATAAAGGAATCTTTGCGCATTAAGCGCATAGCTGTCTTTTTATCCTCCATTTTGAAATTGGGTGCCGAGATAAAAGAATTTAGTTGTTTCAAATTGAGAATGAAACGCATATCGCCATTAGGCTTCGGTATTAAAAAGTAGGGCAAAACAAACTGATCATCAACAAAATCACATTTAGAGATTGCTCCTTTTATCGAAAACGGTATCGATCAGCTGATCGCCGCTAAACGCATAACTCTCATCTCTTCTCTGTTGAAAAGGTCTGATAGAAACCAACGGACATGGGCAAAAACCATGTATCTTATATAAGATTCTGTCTGGATCAATGTGGTTTTGCGCATTTCTATCGGTTTATATTAGATCTTTTCAACAGGGTTGCCAGGCGGACAGTAGGTAGCAAAAAAACATAGTAGAACTAGCAACAACGTGTTAGCTTCGCTCGCACTTCTCCCTTTTCGTCTGTCTTCTTTTGCGGTAAAAGACGAGATTTGCACGCTAATATGATCCGTGACTCTATTTCTGCATTAGTATTTCGATATCATCGCTTTTCATGTGGCATTTTTTCGTTGTACGGAACGAAAAATGTATTCTATTCCATAACTGAAAAAATGCTATTCAAAAGGCTCGCAATAAGAATACTCGTTAGTAATCTTAACAGTCTGAAGTTAGCTTTATGTCAAAGCCAACAAGGACCATCAATCAGAATGTTTGAAAATTGGCTTCAGTTTCCGATATTTCGACTTCCCATGTGCCATGGCTTTTTTAATAGAGGACAGTAGGTCCTATATACTGATTTAATTCCAAGAAGATACGATTATATCGATCGTACTGGATCCTATGTTTTTGATTAGTTGAGCTATGATGACGTTTGCAGATATTTATTTTGTCATTATCACCCTCTTTGAAAAAAGACGTGGTACACCAAACGTCGAAACATCGAAGCCACCTTTCTAGCATTCTGATTGGTCGTCGATGGTTTTCACATTAATCTTATTTCAGACTGTTATAATCGCTGCAGAATGACGCGCGGCGCGCTTTTTGAATAGCCGTTCCTTTTGGCAGTTGTCAAATTGAATATATTTTTCTTCCGCAGATAGATTTGCTTTTCTTCATTTAATTTATCGTCGTGAAAAAAATACATGGCTCATCGAAAGTCGGTCATATCGGAACACTGAAGCAGAAATAAAGTCACTACTGACGATGAATGGTATAAACATGCGAATTTTATGTGTAGCGATAAATAGAGACAAATAGAAGAGGAAGAGTACGAGCCAAGTGAGTAACGTTGCTGCTAGTAACTATAAAATATAAAAGTTCCTCATGGGTACTTTACTGTATGGTAACTGTATTGTTGCTTCAACAATGTATTTTTGTCACAAAGCGCCAAGCTCAAAAAAGTTTCATTGAATTAAGTCAGTATTGTTTTCAAATTGTAAATGAACGTGCGCATGCAAAACCATAACAAATTTACTTATGGCCATGTTTCATGTTTGTTGACTTTTCAATTGATTCGTTTTTTAATATAACGTGGTATTGTGTCCATATATGGTCGCACTATAATTTTATTTCTATTGTACACAATTGTCTTTGCCTATTCAACCTCTCTGTAAATAAAACTTGAGAAACAATTTAACGTTTTTTTTATGTGCAAAGAAGCCATTTTTGGAACACACTATTTAATTGGAATTTTTAAAGCCGAAAAATCGAAAAATATGTCACTGCTTCGTTGGTGGACATTATAAGGATAATTAAAAACAGAATATTTAGCGGTTATTATATCTGTGAAAATCTCATTACGGAACATTTTATGATCTTGTTAATCAAGTTATCCAAGCTTTGGATGATCTTGTTAATCAAGTTATCCACTTTCATGGAACTTGTTCGATAATATTAAAGAATACTATCAATAACAAATAATGTGTTTCCTACGATGAGCTGGCAACGAATCCCAAATCACGAATGTATTAATCCTCAATGTTTGATGCCAAAAATGGAAACGATGAAAAAAAAAATTTATCCCGGATATCAAGACCGAAAAGTATTTAACAACACTCACGTAGCTGCTTGAAAATTTTTCTAAAGTTCATACACATCTTGAACGTTTTAAAAAATAGGAAAAATGTCACTAATTCGTTAGTGGACATTATGAGGTGAGGATAATCGATAACACATTATTTGGCGGTAATGAGATGCCTACATAGTTCATTAGGAAATATTTGACGATCCCGTTAATCGAGTCATCTAAAGTTATCATTCCAATGAAACTTATTAAATAATATTAAAGAACAATATCAATAACTAACAATATGCTACCTACCAGCTGTCAAAGATTCCAAAATCACAGAAGTATTAATCCTCAATTTTCGATGCCAAAGATGGTAACGATTGAAATAAGTGTATCCCGTAAGTCGAAACCGAATATTATTTATGAACACACACGTAGCTGATTAAAAAACGTTAAAAGCTTAAACGTTTCAAATATTATTTAAAACAAATCACACTTTGCGCTCTGAGTGAGCTAGTAATACATATTTCACCAGTTTTGCAAATTATTTACCGACAAAATAATTATTGCAAATGTTATCGCTGTCGTCGTATGTGGTTAGATGTCATCGGTTAAAGCGTAGGCAGAAACACGAGGTTTTCGGCCGCGACGTCGGACGTCCCGACGCTCCGAAGGAGATCGTGCGACTAACTCCCTGAAACCGCTTGCTAGAACACCGGACTTACCTTCCGACCAGCAGTAGAGCGGCAGCAAGAGCAGGAGTAACAATCCCCCACCAGCATTGCCGAATAAACTACATTGCACTCACCGTCTCTTTGCTTTGTCGCGGTCGCAGTGGCTGCTATACCGCCAACCAACACGTGGATAAGCCGTATCTCTCCGCGCACATATACCGCCCGTCTACCTGCTTCTTTCCTACATTTTTATCCGCCGCCGACTTCCGCTTCCGGGGATTTCCTCGGCAGGTACACACGCGTTCAGTTTCCACGTACTGTCTTGCGATTCACGCGGAAATGTACGGAATCCTTTTCGTATCCATGATATGCGTTTATGAATTTTCATCGAAAAAATTTTTTCCACATTTTTTGCTATATATATGCATTATGGAATGAGATACACTGCAGATATGTACGAGGCATTCATTGTAATACGAACAATGACTCGGTTGGCATAACCAACAACTTAATTGCCTTAAGCAATTTATGGGCCGGCGCATATTTAGCCAAGGTTGTTATGAACAAACCTTTTTCGCTTTCACATTGAGGAACCTTGTTTTCGGGGAAACGAATTCTCGAAGTTTTTATGCCAAAACAATTAAAATTGGTCTGAAACGTCGAAAAAGTGGCTTAGGATTCATTTTCGGGTGTGTGCGTGTGCATGTGCGTGGGGTTAACTTGTAACCTATTCGACCGAATCAACTCAAATTTCAACAACATGTATAGTACATGTATAGTATTACCTAATATATACCTAATATATATATATATATATATATATATATTAAAATGAAAAAAATAGAAAAAAATAGGAAAAATGAAAAAAAATCTCTTTCCTGTGTTATTTTAATGGAAAAACTTCAAACGCGATGATGGACCTCTAAGAATTAAAATTATGAGCTCCACTTTTTACAGGATCTTCACTAAGACGTATTTTACGATATTTTGTGCGGAGAGCTAGGAAAAAAAATATCGCCTTTTTTGGCACACCCTAATATGTAAAATGGTTATACATGGTTGTATATATTATGAAAATCGATCACCGACTTTATTTTTATAAGGATTAAAAAAATAAATAAAAAGTACATACGCTCGAGATCGGAGGAATTTTTAGCTATCGGTAAAGCTGTTCGATTTCTATAAGACTTTTAATTTTCCGAAATTTTTTTGTTTTTCTCTAATTCAGATAAAATTCCGAGAAATCGACCAAGATTTTCTACAATGGAACAAGAACATTCTGGCTCGCTTCGTACCAAATTTGATGATGCTCGCTAAATCGGTTTGGGTTTTACGTGATTCTCAAAATATAATTGGCAACAAGTGTGATAAAGATGGCAAGAAGGAACGTCACGACTCCATAAAAAACTCTCTCGTCCCTTAATTGGGTAATATAAGCGTTGCTCAGTCTCGTAAATCGAAGATACAACGGCAACGAGAGCTATCATCTTCCCGTACGTTTTTCTAGATGAGGCAACGGTAAACGATGAAACCTCGTGGAATTTACGTGAAATCTGCCATAGCTGTGTGTACGATAGATATTAACCACAACAAATTCAAACACTATATGTTTCAAGCCAATTATTGCCGCCACAAATTCCAAAAAACTGTATTTAGCATAGTGAAAAAAATGTCATGAAGTAAAACGATTTTAGAGCATTGCCTGCCTGATGCAAATATTGACATTTTAATGTTATTTCTAATTTTTTAATTTCAATGTTAAAATAAACAACAAAATATGCCTTAATATTTTTGTTTAATTCGGTGTTGAAATTTTATATTATGGTGTAGGAATTAGCGGGATAATTAGTTTGGCATCCGTTAAACATTCCTTGAATAAATGTCATATATGCGTGTCTATTAGCCTAAAATGATAGATCAACTATTCCATACCGGAATCACATTGAAAAACAGTTAACGAAAGTGTGTTACTGTAAGTGTATAAATACGCACGAGGATCATGTCCACCATATGCTTACGCAGTGAGCATATGGCGTACCACTTCTGCGAAGAAGTTCTCGCTATATGGAGCCGCTATACGTTGAAGGTACAGTTACATCTCATAGAAGTGATTACCGATGAACGTGGTCTATCAGCCTGAGACCAATTCCGATGAGGAGCTAGATTGACTTACGAACAACAGGACAGTGACACTTCTGTTCTCGAACAATTACGTAAAAATCAATTCAACTGAAAAAATTAGTCGTTATAGTTGTAATCATGCCGGTATTTGAGAAATAGTGAATAGTTGGGGTTAGTATTTGATATGGTTGAGACAACTAATTTTTGAGAGATTGTGTGCAGCAAATTGGAAAGTAAGTTGTCACAACCAAACATTTCTTTCCGTGTATAATACAATAAATATAAATGTTTTAGTTATGCATGTACAACTGTAACCTGTGAAGCATTTTCAATGAATATTTGTGAAGAGGTGTGTGCATGTTTTATTAGACTATGTATGCGTGTCGGTGTTTAGGTGTGATAACGTACCCATACGCCCACATTCCATGAACGGTGGTCGGACATGGCCAAAGATCGGTATTAGTTCAATACCGGAATTGCCAATAGTGGCATATACGATCGGCCGATCATCGGGCTAAGCCTTGGATGATGTATGTGGTTTGATATTAGCAGTCGATAGTTGTCCTATATTGAATTTTGAAAAACGGTCGAGTATCGCGCATAAGAAGCGATCAAGTATCGCATACGAGAAACGGTCGAGTATCGCGTACGAGAAACGGTCGAGTATCGCGTACGAGAAACGGTCGAGTATCGCGTACGAGAAACGGTCGAGTATCGCGTACGAGAAACGGTCGAGTATCGCGTACGAGAAACGGTCGAGTATCGCGTACGAGAAACGGCCCAGTATCGTGCACGAGAAACGGCCCAGTATCGTGCACGAGAAACGGTCGAGTATCGTGCACGAGAAACGGTCGAGTATCGCGTACGAGAAACGGTCGAGTATCGCGTACGAGAAAGGTCGAGTATCGCGTACGAGAAACGGTCGAGTATCGCGTACGAGAAACGGTCGAGTATCGCGTACGAGAAACGGTCGAGTATCGCGTACGAGAAACGGCCCAGTATCGTGCACGAGAAACGGCCCAGTATCGTGCACGAGAAACGGCCCAGTATCGCGGACGAGAAATGGTCGAGTATCGCGTACGAGAAACGGTCGAGTATCGCGTACGAGAAACGGTCGAGTATCGCGTACGAGAAACGGTCGAGTATCGCGTACGAGAAACGGTCGAGTATCGCGTACGAGAAACGGTCGAGTATCGCGTACGAGAAACGGTCGAGTATCGCGTACGAGAAACGGTCGAGTATCGCGTACGAGAAACGGTCGAGTATCGCGTACGAGAAACGGCCCAGTATCGTGCACGAGAAACGGCCCAGTATCGTGCACGAGAAACGGTCGAGTATCGTGCACGAGAAACGGTCGAGTATCGCGGACGAGAAATGGTCGAGTATCGCGTACGAGAAACGGTCGAGTATCGCGTACGAGAAACGGTCGAGTATCGCGTACGAGAAACGGTCGAGTATCGCGTACGAGAAACGGTCGAGTATCGCGTACGAGAAACGGTCGAGTATCGCGTACGAGAAACGGTCGAGTATCGCGTACGAGAAACGGTCGAGTATCGCGTACGAGAAACGGCCGCGCGCATAAAAAAGATGCGGCGTCCAGGATGGAATCCAGGACAGGATCCAGAATGGAGTCTGCGCTGTGAAGGATGAATTCTGAACAATCTAGGACGGAGTCTAAGATGGAGAATGGGATTCAATCCGATCCCATTGTCCATCTTGGACTCCGTTCTGGACTCTGTCCATTCTGGACTCCAACGTGGACACAGCATTTTTACGCGGGCAAGTATCGTGTAAAAAAACCGGCCACATATCACCTACGAGAAATGGCCGAGCCTTACGTATATGAAATGATAATTGATCATTTTTTTCTTATTACTGCGTACGCATTATTCAGGCAACAGTTAAGCGATGACCCATCTGAATAAGAACCGCGTAACTGTGCAATATCAGAGACCACCGAAGCCACACTCTGACCGCACGCCCATTGCTACCGATGATGATAATAAATAATAGATATTTCTCAACCGGCCCAGATTTTATGAATTATACATGTAAAATTTCATGAATATTAGTTGTAAAATAAAAACTCTTGAGAATTGTGCGATACTGCTGCAGCGAATAAAATTGGCCGAGCATTGGTCTCTTATCGACAAGCCAACAATTGGCGAGTCAATCATCGACTGTCTTATATCGATTTGTCTCCTATCGACAAACCAAAAATTGGCGAGTCAATAATCGGCCATGTGATATTAACAAACCAACAATTGGTGAGTCAATAATCGGCCGAGCACTTGGTTTTTTTGTCGATGAGATTTTTTAAGTTGGAGTTTTTTTATTAGTGACAAATTTTTGTTTCACGTAACAATCAAATAGAATGAGTCGAGAAGTAATAAGATCGTTACTGTTGGGAACATATCAATGACATTTTTTTCTTAAACGCATAGGCTTATTTCGTGGCGTGGGTGACACACCCGGCTCCAAGCATAAGGACTGAGTTGCCACACTACCGGCGAGCGAGTCCTTACGGTCGTTAACGTCGTTACATACTTTCACATTCCAACAGGGTTTGCACTGCGTCGGCTAGCTCGGCATCCCATAATTAGGCTGGAACGCTAGGAATATTAATGTCAGTGTTTAGCGAGACGTTGCGTGTAGTGTCATTGTCCCGTGTGATTGTGGTCTCACCAACCGGATTATCGACCTCGGAGACGATTATTATGTCTATGTCGATGCCGAAGCTGAGTTGTATAGTGCAGGTTATAGCTCCTTCTATGCCTGCGATACTATTCATCTTAGCTTATTTTGCATCGATTGGTGTTCAGGCATCTCAATAAAAGAGTAAGGTAGGTTATGTTCCATCATCAAAAAGCTTTCAACGTGAGAATTGAATCAAAATAATACATGAAATCAGGTTCAAATGGCATTGAAATGGTTTTTCATTGACGGTAGTGCATTTATGTTTGTAAACTATCTCATTCATGTGCAGCGCTATTGAATCTATATTTAATAGCCAGATAAACCAGCAAGATAAATTAGTTCATCAACTTGGCTACTAAGTTCATGCATTCAACTAATTGATCGGTTTGGTTCAAATAATCGGTGGCTCCAATAATCTGTGAGTTGTTCCAAATGATCAGTTGCGTAGTACGTCTAATGCGTTAGTTAGAGTCAGTGATTAGTGGTCGATTTGCTAAGTAATGACCTGAGTTAAACTAATTATTTGATTGTCTTACCCAAATACATTCCCCGAAGTGTACAAACAATTATTTTGAACCCGTTGTGGAATTAGTTTTTACTTAAGGTGACAAGGAACAGTGCTTCATTGACAGTTGATCAATTCAGCTGATTGATATTTAAGATGCGCAAAGACGTTGGACTTTAAACTATACGATTTCATTCGACAACTCGCATTTGTTGAGCTTAGTTTAATTAACTGAACCTGTTTGTTAGGAGAAAAGCTGTTATTTAAAAATAGTGGTCTCTTCAGGAAAAACATCGTTATTAATTAGTCAGTCACTCAATGAAGAAGTAAACCTAAGTAATCAGTTGGGCTGCACGCTAATGCGTTAGTTAGAGCGAGTAATTAATGGTTGACCTCCCAACTAATTACTTGAGTTATATTAATTCGTTGTTTGTCACATCCAAATCCATTTCCCAAAGCATACTTAACCATGCAATTGAATGTGGTAACAAACATCTTTTTGCGCGGGACAGTGTACAATTAGTTTTCAGTGGAAGCAACAGAAAAGAAAACAGTGTTTTGTTCAGTTGATGAATTCAGCTAATTGATATTTATGATGCGCAACACCATGGATTTTCAGGCTATACGGTTTCATTTGACAGCTCGCGTTCATTGAGCTTAGTTTAACTAACCGAACCCGTTGTTAGGACAAGAGCTATTATTTAATAATCATAGTCTCTTCAAGGGAAACATCCGTATCAATTAGTCGGCCATTTCAGGAAGAACTAGCCCGTAAGTGTTGTAATCCTCTCTATCCAAAGTTATTTTTTTGTCGTAAGTCTTAACCTAACCACTGGCAACGATAATTTCGTTAACTACCTGTGATATCCGGTAGAGCTTCTATGTATTAACGAGCGCTGATAGGCATGATTCCCTACCAGTTTCCCGGAAAGTACCGGCTCTGTGTATTCGAGAGATACTAAAAACTGGGTTCGCTATCGAAGTCGCATACACGCGGCCACAAGACGATCACATGTATATAGTAACAGCAGGACCAGTAGAAGCAACATCTCGGCCAATGACTCTGTCAGTCATTGGTCCGGAATCCAGATCGCACCGTACCCCTTCCTATCTTCCGATGATCGTGTGGCCAGCTCGCGAAAACCAGTTCAAGAAACAACGTGCAAGAGATGAGAGTGACGACGTTTAAACTCAGATATTATCTGCTAGAACTCGCTTCGTACGAGAGGTCGATACTAACATACGCACTGTGTTATTATATCCTGTGCGGCGTGCCAACCGCGTGCTGTTACACACACTCAACATATGTATCGAGGGTCCATACAACCGCATTATTGCGGTTGTACGAACCGTATCCTGATTGTGGAGCAATACTCCGCAATCAGGAGGCTTGGATTCAATGGAAAACCCATTAACACTTCGTTATGCCTCTGGTGTAATTGCCCTGGTTGATTCATAATTGTGCTAAAGAATTCATGGCAATTAATAACCTATATATTTTGTTTCACATTCTTCGTACATGATATAATCGACGGGTGGCAGAAAGAATCGATCACGTGCACTCCTTGTGTTGGAAAAAATTGTAAGTTTTCGGAACCAAGTTGATCACTGGAAAACCAACAGCTGGTAATTCAACTAGCTTATATGTCGATTCTATTCTGTCATTCAGATTAACTGTCACTCCTAAAACTGCTTCCATGATGAAATACGTTTTTCAGTTTGCTTTTATCTATGGGGGCCTCAGCAAATAAAAAATAAACTATTTTCAACAGTTCAATGAATGTATATATATCAGTCTATATTATAAGAAGATTTCGGCGCCACTACCGCCACCATGTCAAGAACCGAGAGACTTATAATACTTGCCTGAGCTATATGAGACCTCAAATTGATCGTGGTTGATGATACCCGAAATTGACTATGAGCCACCAAATTGATGCTGAAGGAGCGGCTAATGTAACGGAGCAGATAATGTTACTGAGTAGCTAATCACAGGGAGTGGCTAATGTTACTGAGTAGCTAATAACAGGGAGTGGTTAATGTTACTAAGTAGCTAATAACAGGGAGTGGCTAATGTTACTGAGTAGCCAATAACAAGGAGTGGCTGATGTTACTGAGCAGCTAATCACAGGGAGTGGCAAATATTAAGGAGTGCCTGACGTCACGGAGAAACTAATCTCATCGAGTAATAGAAGTTATGAAGTGGCTAATGTCACATAGGTGCTAATGTCACGGAGCTGCTACGGTCACATAGGTGCTACCGTCACGGATTGGACAATGTCACGGAGTTGCTAAGGCCACGAAGTGGCTAATGTCACGGAGTGGCTAATGAAACATAGTGACTGATCGCAATAAGTTGTTAATCCTACCAAGTGACTAACCTCAACCTACAAATGTCGCCGTTAGACCCGAATTATTACAGCAAGCGCGCTAAGCACAATGATCCCTAGTATATTAAGTATCGTGATAGCCAATCGACGCCATGTTAAAGGGAATATATATACTTGTACTAGGATGTTATTGTAACTTGAGCGCCATTCGCGCTCGCATTTGATGCCAAACTTGCTCATGTTCTAAAAGGAAAGAACCCTGTTAAGTCCTTTCCTGGACTCGCGCATAAAACACCCATCTGGGGACTTAATCCGCGGGGAATAATCTAACTATGAGAACTTGGTTGTGCCATTTGACCCCGGCTTGCTCGATTCTTGGAATGACGCTGTGGCATCACCAGCGACGGTGTTCAAAGTTCTTTTAATATTGTTACGTTCGCGTAAATGGATACAACGGATATTTCAATAAGGGGGCCGATATTACTAATAACAATTCTTCTCATTGATCCAATATCGATCTGTCAGCGTTCTTTTTTTGCGGTCCTGTGTAGACTAACTCCACCGTCAGCACTGACATCTGTTTGCTTGTCAAATGTCTAACCATTTTTATCTGCAATCTCGTCGATCGTCCAGCTATGATGTCCAAGAAAATATCTGGCATCCTGGATGGTGTCCCGGAAAATTTTTTAAGGCCTGGATGGAATCCAAATTGAATCCCTTCGGGAATCGCAAATAGAGTTATGGACTCCAGGATAAACTTCAGGATTAAATTAAAAGCCAAAAGTCATTTGAGAATCCATTTGGTACCGCCATCCTGACTGAAAGATTCCATCCACAATAACAACCCGGACATCATCTAGAACTTCAATTCAGATTCTTTCCCGGACTATTTTTGACATAAACAGCTTTTTCATAGCTTTGTCAAATTTTTGCACAAGTATTCGCATATAGATACGTTCATTTTTTGTAAACTCATTTGGACGTATGGTGCAATGAAAGCTAAGTCTAACTGTAGCTGTATAAGAGATTCGTGCGAACGATGCTTTCGAACCGCGTGCAGCGAGAGAACCTTATTTGCCATCACAGCGTTCTATAATTTATTATATCACGACTGTTGGTTCGTTTCGTGCTGGCGAGGCGGACGCACAGGCAAGAGCGAGGCCGCCAGATCGAATATTATCATTACATAAATAATTATAATAAGCAGGCTCCGTACACGGAAGCACATATACCAAGTAAAAGGTATAGGAGATGATGTACGCAGGCTGTAAAATGATCGCGTGGTACATCACCAGAGATGACCTTCGGAAGGTCGGCGCCTTTGCTCCTAACCAGCTCTCCGAACGAGCAGTGCTTTTGCCGCAGGACCTGCAATCCTTCAGCATACCAGGAGCTGCGATGCCCTGTTCTAATGTGGCAGGATACAACGGAGGAGATGCATTGCACAGGCAAACTTCAAGTCTACAATAAGGCAAGTCTTGCCATATCTAAGGGGAACAAAAAATAACAGGAATGTTCGTTACTAAATTCAAGAAATTTAAAAGACCGGTAACCACGATGCAGAGATTGGATATATGGGCGTATCCCAGAAACCTTTGACATTCGCGTAACTTGACTGCGGAATGCAATAGTAATTTACACGCAATAATTTACTCGAGTATCAAACTTTTTTTGAAGTGCACGAAGCTGTCTGAAAACAACTGCAAAGAGGAACTTTGCAAATTGTTTACCGCTAATTTTTGTTTTTTTTACAAAGCTACCTCTATGAGGAAGTATGTCAATCAAGCTTAGGCTTTATTACAGAATAAGCTTTCTACAAAAAGTCAATAACAATGACGAAGCAATTTGCAAAGTTCTATCTTGTAGTTTTTTTTTTTATGGTAAAAAAAATTTTGAAAAATGTGAACCATATAAATGATGATGATGAAAATGTGTACCTATTATTGCTAAATTGTGATGATTTTATGTACGATATTTGAATTCGCTATCTTATGTCTCGCGAAAGTTAATGCACTAACATAATTTTTTTCTCGAAATTGGAATTCTAAAAAATTTGAACCACATTGCAGTTTATGACGAAACTCTGTACAAATCATCAATTTCAATTTAATACCAAAAAACATTAAGAATACATGCACTTATAAAGAATTACTTAACAGAATATCTGCATAAATTTTGGAAAAAATGCAATAGTCGAAGACTTACTGGTTAATGGTTAAACGATTCTTGAGTTGTATGTGGAGAAATTCACTCCGTTTCGACCACGATGTCAACTCGACCTCTCCGATTTGGCTCGTAATTTTTTGTAGACTTAATTCGACCCTCAAATGGGCCAAATTAAAAAAAACGATTCCAAATCAAAATATCGAACTCCTTCATTTGGAGATCTGAAACATTTCCAAAAAATCCTTTGTTCCATATCAAAATTTTCTAGCTTATAGCCAAAGTCGGTAAAATTTTTCTTTCCATGGTTTTTAAAGCTTTTTCGATCACATTAATAATTTTATAAATAAGTAAATCTTAAAAACTTCAAAAAGAGAAATATAGTCCTCTTCGGCAATAAGCTATATAATTTTGATATTTCACACAGTAGCTTCCAGAATTTTTGCAAATTTTCAATCGGTACCATCTAGCGATGATTAGTACATAGTTTCATCATAATATGCAATATAGTTCAAATTTGGCAGAATTTTAAGTTTTGAAAAAATGAAACCTCAACAAAACATAAGATAGCGAAGTCAAACTTTGACATCAAATCAGTATTATTTAGTAATAATAGGTACACAGCTTAGTCATAATTTGTGGATTAAATGTTTCAGAAAAATAAAGCTGCAAAGTTGAACTTTGCAAATTGCTTCCTTATTATTTTTGGCATTTCTTACAAAGCTTCCTCTATGGGGAAGCGAAAATCGATTAACATACTTCCGTATACAGGTAGCTTTGCAGACAAAAAAAATATAAAAAAATAATTTATTTCAAATTTACTTATGTTCGTAGTGATTCTGAAAATTCGAAATTTTCAGCGGCTGAATTACCGCGGAATCTCTCATAGATGGAATTTTCCGATATATCAGCTGATCCATAAATACCGTAAACGAATAGATTCAATTCAATATGATTTTCTTTACAATGAGGAAGTAGGGACACATAGGTAGTTGCAAAGATGGAGATAAAGTCAAAATTAAACAGGAAAAGAACCCAGGCGAAGAGGTGAAGAGCTTACACATTTAAATAATAAAGGAAGGATTAAATGATACAATCCATTGGAGCAGTTCATTTATTTTGACTTGTATTGTTCGTTTCATCAAAAAAATGTAATCAAATTATGCAACATCATCTGGATAAGCGCCCGGAGCGTGCGTATCCTAACTCTTAATCAAACGTTGGTGGCGATATATAAATCAAAAGTTTTACGATGGCGAGTTCGAGGCTTACATTGCTGTCAGCTTATTTGTCCTGTGATTTGTCGACTCTGTCGTCTGTCGATTTGACAGTTGAGGAAATTGTGCATGTCAAGGCATAAAAGCGCTGCAGTGCAAAAAGACACAAATAGGCACGCGTGACAGCGCGCGCGATAGTTCCTAGTTTATTAATTAAAAATAAGCTTGGAAATTGAACGAAGAAAAATCTTGCCTACTTTGGCTATAAGCTGGAAAAATTTTATATTGATTAAAGTATTCTTCAGAATTCTTTCAGATTTTCAAATTATGGCTTTCGAAATGTCACTTCAAAAAGATATTTAAAAAAGATTGCCAGAGAGAAAAAAAATCTAACACGTTTGAAGATCCACACTTTTGAGGAACCTACAAAAAATTACGACCCACACACCGAATGGAATAGATACTAAGATTTTTAATATCCGATATACTAAATAATGTATACTATCGAGTAGTATTTGGATAGTACCGTATATTGTGTGTATTCTAAGGGTTTATTATACGGAATGTACTTGGTACAATCAGATATTAACCATTACTATAATTATACTAACTGTTGCACTCCAGAGAAAGATCCCTATACGAAGCATCCAATATACTATCCGATAGTAATTTTTATGTATATTGTATATATTCTTTCGGTGCAGTGGAGAAGTCGAGGTCAAATCCTGATCGAGACGGGGTGGATTGCCCCATATGTATGATTGAAATTTCTAAACCATGCACACACACCCACATACACACGCACATACACACATCTTATACAATTCACTTTTTTTCAAAGTGTACTAAAGAAATCCAGATTAAAATCTGACAAAAAATTAGCTTCACAAAAACAAAGTTTCTCTTACAGGGAAGGAAGAATTACTTATCTCCATAAAACACTAACGGGAACTCAAGAATGAGGTGGCTTATGGCCCTATAAACGCGCTGCCGATTCGTCTTTTGTGAACGCCAGCGCTAAATGAAGGCCCGCCCATTTCGTCAGACGATCAAACAAAATTATCGTTGCGCTCCTGAATCGGTAATTTCAAAATCTACTTTAGGAGAGCAGTTTGAATAACGTCTGAGGTCGCTAGTGATCCCGTACATGGATTAAGGATTAATATCGTCATACATTTTTTTTTCTTTTACCCGGTATACATTTTTTCTTTTTCTAAATATAAGTCGACCTGGAAAAAAGACGAACATAAATTATCGAAATGAAAAATGTCGTGAATTGGACAGAAAGTGCAATTATGTAATAGTAAAGTCTGGCTAATTATAAATAATAGCGGTGTGGTTCAAGAAAAAATGGCTAAACTCACTGTGAATTCCCCGTGTGAAAAGGCGCATTTATTGAGTATACGTACATGTACATAACATCAAACCCTCGATTCTGCGTGCCCACTCGAAATCATTAGCTGACCCACCGTTCAACCTGATCTTTTATTACATTCTCTCATCCACGCGGTCTCTCACCGAGCTTCCACTCGGATTATGCAACACTGATGGCGTAACCCTTTACTGACCCCAGACTGTAATGTCGCTAATAAGGAAATTCGGTTTATGGCACCTTGGGATAAGGATTAATTTTCTTATGCAAATCCCGTTTACATTGCAATGTGGGAAAAGAAGGTTAGGTTGTTGTATATCTAAGAAGAACTTTCATCACTTCGAAGCCTGAAGGTGCAATCGTTTAAAATTAATTAGAGTTAGATTTTATTGACGAGAACACTCAATAATTTTTGTAACCAATGTAAAATGGTAGTTGCTTTACCAATTTTAGTTTTCTCAGTTAGTTTTTATTTAACTCTGTATGGTAAAGCACATAAACGCTTAGCTATTTTCCTAACTTAGTGTAGACGACTATGTATATTTCGCTAAGGAGAACTCCGGTAAAGTGCAAGATCGAAAAGTTTCTTAATGAACAAACATCCGATGATAAAAAACTTAGGGATGTATGGGGCATTCCATATAACATCGACCTTGATCTGACTCTCGACCGCTCGAGTTTAATATACGATTTTTTACGATATTGTTCCACTTCTAGGAAACAACCACAACTTTTATTAATTTTTTTAAACAGTTTATAAGCTTATGATTATTTATAACGAACATATTAAGGGACTTAAGTTGAAAAACCTGACGAAATTCACATGATTTTTGTATCAGATATTAATATTTATAGTCAGGGTACCCAAATAGATCAATGATAACTTCTAAGTTCTTATAACGGGGTTTAATAAGGGCTTGATAGGTTAGGTGATCACTTAAGGGCCGAGTCAGGCTTAAGCTTAGTACCAAGTAAATGAATAAATAGTAATTCTGCAAAGGTATGGAGTTTATAAGAGCGCGCGCGCGTGTGTGTGCGTGTGTGTGTGTGCGTGCGCGTGCGTGCGTGCGTGCGTGCGTGCGTGTGTGTGTGTGCTCCTTTAATTCCTTCTTTTTTTTTTCCTATGAAATTGGTCATAGGAAAAATTGGTCATGGGCTCTCTGGCACATGTGTTGTCGAGTTTAAGGTTATCTAATATTATTCTCCATAATTTAAGGTGATTCTTAATCATTTAATATCATTTATTCAATCAGGCCGCCTAACCACCGAATCATCATATCGTACGGCCACAGCGTCACTAACATCACGTTCAAAATGGGGAACCCATAAAGGTCTGTGGGGCCAATGGGCCAACATTCAGCCTTAAAAGGTCCTCAATAGTTTGCCTTCGAAGGATCTGAAGAAAATAGCATGATGGTCACTTAGAAAACCCTATGAGGTTTTAACATAAGGCCCCTAAAATAATTAGAGAATATTAATCGGGATCTTAGCAAAACCTGGATAAGTTTTCTCTACGGAGTTGCAAACTATAATAACCTGTAGTCGTTTGACATAATAAAACTTTATGGATACATATAATTGATTATTTACTACTAACTCGTTCATATTTCGAAGTACCCGGCGTAATTTTTTTTTGCTTCTTGGGCGATTTATGGCATGTTCCGCGAACTTCAAAGTTAGCGCTTTTTGGCGACTTGGATTGCCTCTGGTAGCGATTAAAGGTTTCAAATATCTAATAACCCTCTAAAAAACGGTACCTCAGTTTCCCGGTAACATACGATTGACCTTGACGCGATTATAAATCTGGACATCTGATTAGATTCGTCCTCAAGTCAGAACTTACGCAACCATGACCTAAGAACGATAGATTAGTCTAAGACGAAGACCTGACAGAAGACTAGGCAAACCCTGATATGGATCGGATTCCACTCTGATTAGATTTTTCCTCGACCCACTGAATTCCCATAAATAATCAATCAGTAGCACATATTCGATAGTACCGTATGTCCTCGTTGACATCACTCGTCGAATCGGTTAAACCATGTATGGGAAACTCCGGGGCTTTTGCAAGATTGAATAATATGATGACATATATGCAGTCCCATTTACTCTAAGCATTCGGCTTGGCTTAGAAATGCAATATGCAGACCTAAAGATATCGAGCGAGGCGATGCTTTAACATTTGGTATCACGCTATGACCACTAGGAACGAAATCCGGGTATCAAAAACGTTAATATCATCATCATCATCATCATCATTATTATCATTATTATTATTATTACTTTTTGTTTTTTTTTACGTCGAGGAGTAGCGGAATCCATTTTACGGGTGCCACTCGGCTTCAAAGTCTGAGGGGGTATGTGGGACTCCCTAAAAATAAAATATATAATTAGGCTTACCCACTAAACCGCCCTCACCTCGATGACCCCCTCCCCAGGCCAGGGACTACTTTCGTATTACCCAAAGCCGGTGGTTCGGTCCGTGTTCGTTCGTTCGTTCGTTCGTTCTGTTGTCTGTATTCCGTTTCGTTACGTCAGTCCGTCTACTTGGTCAGGCGAGGCAGCCGTCTACGTTTCTCCGTCGCAGTATCGTCTCAGTATAGGTGGCCACCAGTTGCCACCACTCTGTTGAGTGGAGCATCACCTGAACAATGTTGTCCGGGATGATGCCACCAACGACCGTCTCGAGTTCTAGTCGTAGTCCCGTCTAGCGGTCACACACGAAAAACGTGTGTTCCGCGTCGTCTCAGTCTCGTTTGTAATGTACGTCTGCGTAATCCTTCTCCTGTACGGTTTGCACAGGATCAGAATGTCGGCGTCATATTCGTCAGCTATCTGTGGTAGTAGCATGTCTGCTGTCCTACTCCTGTTCAGGTTTCCCTGAACTATTCTGTCCGTCTTCCGGCCTGCTTTCTACACTCTTCCAGCGCGGCTCAGAACACCGCACACCTTCCGGTTCCCGCAAGGTGTGCAACATTCTTGTGCCCCGCCTTGGCGCACAGAGGACAAGCCGGTCCGTTCGTGCAATCCGTGGCATAATGTCCAGATCTGCCGCACTTTCGACAGTCCTTTGTCCTGTCCACGTCCGTACAGTTTGCCTTTACGTGCCCGTAGCCAAGACACTTGTGGCACTTCGTCACTGTCATTACTATTATTATTATTATTATCATCATTATTATTATTTCAATTTGTTCAGTTTCAATTTCGCGGTTCAACCGTGAGGGTTTTTACCTAGATCTCTCCATAACTTCCCTTCCTATCACTCCCTACTCGCACTTCGCTAAGCTAACCTAACTCCCAATGCGTCCGCAGCTGACTCAGCTACACCGTACCGCATTTTCCAGGGGTTCGAGGAAACTGCGGAAAACCCATACCGGTACTAAAGTATATACACATAAGCTTCAGAAAAACACTCGCACGGCAAAGCGGCTAACCCATCCAAGTTACGGCCGCAAACGATGCTGCCTAATTCGAGGGATCGCTAGAGACGTACACCGACCGCACAACTACCAGTGTTGGTACGTTAAACCTCTCCCCAAAAAGTTGGTGGGTCACGAGATATCTTGAAAGTATCGAAGATTCGATATTTACATTGTTGCCTCTTTATTCGTGCTGTGATTGGTCGTCGCAGTCATTAGACCGTCTGGGACCGGAACCGTGTCACACATTGAATCTTTTTGTTCATGCCAAATGTCAAAAGTGACACACACAAGTGACGCGTTAGCACCTGCAGATGATAACCCTCGTCCTCTGGTTAAAAGTTGTCCGCCCGCGATGTCCCTAAAATCTTGCAATCATTGTCATCGTTTTATTTGCACTGTAATCGATCGCGTTGTAATACGTAATATATAGTAAATGGAATAATTATTACTCAATGAAACTGATGCTATTTTCTAAATTCGTGATCAGCTTTGCTTTTAGAATGAACAAAAAAACAGATTGCTCCGCTCAGCCGGTGTATCTTTTCATAAAAATGAAAATGACACATGAACTAGCCAAATCTGTTCAGCAGTTTGTTCTGAATCAAGCGTAAAGTAGGAAATCTAAGATCATTGCTCAAGTTGATATCGAAAGGCAGATAGCGACTTTTCACAAGTCACACAACAGTAAAAAAATCCTTTCGTCGAGTACCAACAATGTGATTGCCGGTTATTTTTATATGCAAAACAATTCGGATAATATTGAATTTCCAAAGTCACTCTTTTAGACCTGACTCTCCCCCTTTAACATGTGGGGTAAAAACCGATGTGACTGCGCGTCACAGCCGGGTCTGTGTAGAGATGGTTCCCGTTGAACTAACGTGTTGCCGTGAACATTGACTCTGTGCAGTTCCGGATGTCCACCAGTTTGACAATGTAGAATCACAACAATGTAGAATTGCATCTTGTGAGATAAGATATGACCTGCCAGCAACAGAAGACACCTAGCATAAGTTACACGACCCAATGGACCGTTGCCTACCGATTAACGTCGACGCAGCTTCTTTTATCTCTTCCTAACCTTGCTAGAGTCAATATGCATCGACTGATAGGACTAATTCACCGTACGCCTGTTGCTCTTCCGAGCAAAGAATACTGTCATAAATCTTGAGTGTGTAAAATTCATCGAGCTGCGATGCGCTCACGGTATAGGTAGTCCCGCACATGCGTAGTGATTAATGTGGGTCCACGCAATCGAACGCAATGGCTGTTGGAACTACTTAATCGATATTTTCCATCATCGATCATTGGGTTTGTAAAATCTCTCGAAAGTATTCAAGTTGTATTGATACCCGTATCGCTCTCGGGGGCAACTCGATAGCGGTAAAAGCCACGGCGATGATTATTACTCCCGTGCATCTCAATTATCGAACGGTTGGCTATAAATTAACCTTCGGGGAAGATAATGTTTCTGCTAGAGAAGACTGATATCCACGGTAGTAGCTCGAGGGCTGTGTCATCTACGTCGAGAGAATAGCGAGCTGATAGCAGCCGCAACCCTCGAGGCTTTTGCAAACGTTACCGCCGGCTGTTCCTTTATTGTCCCTGGAGGTGCGTTTTAAGCAGAAATAATAATCAAATTATCGTCTACGCAACTATAAGTGCGTAGATGCGATAGCAATAGACTTCATATTTACAAACGATCCGATTTTGACTGATGCAACTTTTTATTTGTTTATAGCTCTTTGAATTTTTTTCACATAAGCATGTGCGCGCTCTAGCTTTCGTGACAATGGAGATATTATGCTTAATAACTCTTCATACGTGTAGGTACTGTTAGTTTTGGTTAGTATTAAATTTAACCGAAATCGGAAGAGCGGTTCCGATTTTATGGTTTTCAAATTTTAGAACAATCATGTTCTTGCCCCAACTTCAGCAAAACATGAGGAAACGAACTGAAACTTTATACATGAAATTGGTACGAGTAAGCGATAATTGGTACAGTCCAACCTCTCATAGCGTACGAGGGCGAGGCGGAACCACGTGGTTGGTTGGTTGGAGAGTGTTCGATCGAGGCCGTCGCACTTGTACTTCAGACAGGCGCTCACGAAGGGCACTCATTTGTTTCAAACATTTTTCTGAAGACTTTCATCTGCACTTCGAAGATTCCAAAACGTATCATTTTTAAAAAAATGCTGTTGTCAATCATATCTATTGTAAGATGGCGAAATTTTATTTCCGCAACGGATATTAAAATCAACTGTCGCATTGGTGGGAATCTTATTCGTTTTTTTTGTTCTTTTTTATGAAGCTTTAACACTGCAAAGTTCTTGAACAGTTTCGAGAGTTCTTAAAACTAATTTCTTTCATTGTTTTGCTATGTGACTCCAAACCCACCTCGACTTTTTCGGGGCTCGTGCAAACTCGAAAGATTACAATTCTTTTTTATTCCAGCTACATTATAAGGATTTAGACTGAAGTAACCGCTTCTTTCGCTGTCGACTTTTCCAATACCGTTTCGTCATCCTTAACTTTAACATCAGCTGTATGACCCCAGGCTCATTTTTTTTTTGTATAAACAGTGAAGTTTATCTTAGAGATTATCTTCAGACGAACAGTATTTCCGTATTGATAACACAAATGGCAAATTAGCAAACGCGTTCTCATCAAATTTTTAATTTTAATTATGTGTAAATAATTATTAACTTTTTTATCGATGGCACCTCGCGATTTTGGTTACAAAATGTTATGTCGGTTCCAACGGAAATATGATTCTATAGTCATGGCACTACATGCGTGTCAGGAAAGGGAAATTGTAGGGACAGCAACTTCAGATAGCGTACATTGTCTGCCTATAACTTACGCAATAAGCGGTTTCACTGTACACAGTTCCATCTATAATCTGCAATGTAGTTTAAATTTTTTCAGAATTTAAATTTTTAGACAAAATAATGTTATTGCATTGACTTGAACAAAACATAAGTTGGAGAACGGAAATTTCATACACGAAATCAGTACTTACGTAATTCAGCAATAATAGGTACACAGTTTCGACATAATTTGTTATGTGAGTCAGATTGTTTGTAAATTTGGCGTTTATCAAAACGAGCTGCAATGTAGAACAAATAGGTCCCTTATTATTTTTGGTTTCTACATAGGTTCCTCTATGACGAAGACTTAATCGATGAATCTACTTCCTTATAGACGCAGCTTTGTGAAATAAAAGAAAAGGCTGGAAAGTAAAACCTTGCAAATTGCGTCCTCATCATTTTTTGCTTCCTAAGAAGCATCCTCTATGAGAAAGCCAAAATTGATTAACATACTTCCTCATAGAAGAAGCTTTGTAGAAAGCAAAAAACAATGAGGAAGCAATTTACAAGGTTCTACTTGACAGGCTCGTTTATATACTTGAAAGAGATTTTTATAAAAATTCAAAGTGACGAAAAATATTTACCGCTCGACCGATTTGTGTTAAATTGTTACTTAAAAATTGTGTCATGATAGTCCATATGTAAACTTAATTTAAACCCGATACCTCGTAATTTGCATGAACAAGCACTCGAACAAGATTTTTCAAATTATACAAAATCTCATAAAATTTGAACCACTCGACAGATTGGTGTCAAATTTGTACCAAATATCTGTTTAAATGGTCGTCTAAGCGTGAAGGGAATTTAAGATAAATCTGTGGAAAATTGCGAAAATTTTTTTTTTTTCGTTAACGCTTTTTTTACTTTTCTTCCCCAATATCGAAATTTTCTGATATGTCAACAGTTAATCAGACCAAAATCTTACTGGATATCAATAATTGTGAAATCATATCGGCAATTGCATTGTATTTGCAGACATTTTTGAAAAAATTAAAATTGTAATAAAATCAGAACAGTACTACAGATTTTCGCAAAATTTGGTACACATAATGTTTCACGAGTAGTCCATTCATGCAACATTTCAGCCCGGTTCCTTTTTAATTCGAAAAGTTATACCGTGAAAACTATTTTTTCGAAATTCAAAAAATTGTGTAAAAAAAAATCAACCGATTCACGTCAAATACAATCTCAAACGATGTCTTATGATAACTTACTTGCGTGCCAAATTAGAAGAAAATCCGTAGAAAATTACGATAGTTATCGTTCGAAAATGTGCGCACACACACGCACGTACGCACGCACACACACGGACACACAGACATTTCGTAAAAACCACTTTTCTCGATGTTTTAGAACATTTTAAGTGTCCTGACATGAAAATCTCGAAAAAAAAAAAATTTACGAAATCAAAGCTTCTTATATGAGGAAGCAAAAAAACTAAAAATAATTAGGTCGCAATATGCAAAGTTCTATCATGTGGTTTTATGTTGGTCATATTTTCACTGTTCCAATTTTCATTAACATTAGATGTATCAGTTAATCAGATATGTTCAGGAACGGACTATATCACTCTATATTATGAAAATACCTGCCACCGCCGTCGTGTCAAGCAAAAGGGAAAGTCAACATTATTTCAAGTACCCCTGTAAGTGCCCTCGCTTCGCTGATATAGACAATTCGGACCCTCCGGAGGCCCTCCCGTTTCTTGACCATGGCCTCAACAGCAAAACCGAGATCTGTTCATAATATAGCAAAAAATATTAAACAATTTCTGAAAAGTATCAATTAAGGGTGGAAGTATTTTTATTAACCTAAGAAATATGGCCATCTCTCCCTAAGTTACCTCACACATAAATGTACACAGGATCGCCTTCTCTCGGATTACCGAGCAATTCTCGCTCGCGAATGCACGCCGCCGTTGGCAAATTGCATTGTCACGGTGTCGATCGTTAATCGCGCGGCCGTTGACACCTTTATAATAGAGGTGGTGTGCGCGGCCCGTGTGTACCGCGTGCTCGACGCGCCTAGTCCCCCGGACAAACGCGTTTATGCGCCCGTGCAATCGCCCTCGATCGATGGAATATAGAAGCAGTGCAGTGGTAGCGATCGTCGTAGACATTCATGCATGCACGCACCCCAGACCCCATTGCAACAAGCGCATGCGCATGCATAACTCCGCGTCGCTTGACCAGGATGCGTTTCGACGATCGACGCCAGGACTATTCGTACGTAAGAGAAAATGCAGCGCTCTTATCCATGCCAATTAAACAAAAAATCTAAAGCGTATTCTCTTGTCACATTGCGTTTGTGACAACTCCATTCACATATCTTTTATTATTTGAATTGCAATTCGAAAACAGCCGGTGAGTGGCGACCTCCGGTACCAATAGAGTAGTGATAGCCCCCGTATTTCGGGGAGGCTCTGTAGCTAATTTTCTAGAGGTCGCTCACGCGAAAAAAATCTTCTAAAAAAGTTGTATGCGACGGCTGCAGCGTAGAAGATTTTTCCCAGCGATGAAGACGTTTGCGCTAGAGAAAAATCATTCAACACAGTTGTACGCTGCAATAATCATACTCTACAAAAAAGTTTTTCGAGACTGGTATTGTAATCACATTAAGATTATTACATAACAACTTGTAAATGCAAGTTAAAAAATAAATTAACTAAATTCGCAACCCCATAACAAACAGGTTTATGGAATAACATACACCCAGAGAAATCGGTCTGATAAGTTTATTTGAAGCTATTATGTGGTGTATTTGGAATAAATGAAATCTCATTTCAATCAAATAGAGTCTATTTCGATCAGATGAAATTTTATTTCAATCAAATAGAGTCTATTTCGATCAGATGAAATTTTATTTCAATCAAATAGAGTCTATTTCGATCAGATGAAATTTTATTTCAATCAAATAGAGTCTGTTTCGGTTGAATGAAATACTATTAGGCCGGCCATTAAATATATTATTTATTTAATGGCCAGCCCAATAGGATTTTATTCAATCGAAATAGACTTCATTTTATTCAAATAAAATTTCATCTGATTGAAATAAATTCTATCTGATCTGAATAGAATTTTATTTATTTTAAATACACCCTATAATCCATTCAAATAAACCCATTTCTCTGGGTGTAACCTTACTGATAAAATAAACAACTTTTCTAGAACAGGCCATGGCATCTATTAATCATAATAATTTTTGAAAACTAAGTACTTACCAAGCTGCGATAGAAAATTAGAAGTAAACTCGGTCCCCGAGATTCTGCTGCGTTTCGTCGAATAGTTAAATGCGTTCACTGGGACTGTCCGCTTCACACGTCCGCACCAGTATTTCCCCAGCGTTCGAAATACCGGTACAGCAAGTAGTTTGTCCGTCGAATAAGCTATAATTCGTGTCGAATTTGCGTGAAAACGAAATGATGAGAACTGAAAAGCGTCTGTCTTTTTTCACATTTTCGACAAGAAATGTCAAGAAAATATCGACGCAACGCGCGGGCCGAGATAAAAATATTAATTAACTTATCATTTACACAGTTCAACAATCGGCAATTTTCCTAGGCAACAATTAAATGATGACGGCGCTCTCACAATTTTAGAAATTGCAATTTTATTGACGATTTCCTTAATATAGCGAAGTATATGCAGTCGTATGCGACCACTGGTACGTTTACCTTAAATGTACTTGTCTCAAAACGCTGCCGCGTCTCTTGATTACAGTTGGAAAGTTCATACTCCTATACATTACGTAACAATACATTTCCGATTCATAACATTTTTTAGAGGAAATGGTAAAATGATGACAGAACATTATAGCATTGGCATTCAATCCGGATGTAAAAGTGCAAAAAATCCCGTGTCTATTAATACACTGGAAAACTAGATTGATTCGCTCGACGAACCGATGCATGGCACGTGTATGTAAGTTGCAAATGTCGTAGTGCACAGTATCAAGTATCCTTGGCAGAAAGACACATTTGGACACACACGTGCTGAATATCTCTGCTTCGCGGACATTATATTGCGTGTAACGAGCGATCGCAAATAGCTGAGCAATTTGATAGGCTTGTCAACCAGCGTCACGGCTCGTGCCTCGTAAGAATGGACATATAGATTACAGTTACGTGGCAACAGAGCCCACACAGCACACTTTTTTGTTGTTGTAAAAGTGTTTATTGAAATTTTTCGTGCATTATCCTTATATGGGGTATATCACATATCATAAATGTCGTTTCCCGTGAAGAAATATTGTCAGGGTTTTGCCAAGGCCCTGATTAATTTTCCCTAATTATATTACGGGCCTTATGTGGAAGCCTTATAGGGTTCCCTAAAGGACGGTCACGCTTTTTTCTGGGGCTTTTAAAGGCTTACTATTAGGGGCCTTTAAAGGCTGCCCTATTAAGTCCTTACTGAAATAATAAAGAAATTTAATTGAAAAATATGTATTTGTTACTATTCAGTTGAGTAATGTTGCACTGTTAATGAGATATTTCGTCTTTGTCTACACGATTGTACATATTAATCGCTGAAAAAACATATTACTTTTTTTTCTACATTGACGGGATTCGAACCCAGAAGCCTCTGGATGATTTAGTTGCGCAGCGCCTTAGCTCTCTCGGCCATTCGAATCATATGCATATGCAATTTTTTTGTCTATTTGAATGACTGTAATATGAAATATAAAATTAAATTAATGTAATATAGTCAGAACTCGATAGATTTACATGACTGCAGTCATTGATTTTATAAAAAAATAATTTCTTCTCAGGTTGCAGGGAGTAAGAATGGAAAAAAATCACTTTCTTGTGTCATTTAAATAGGAAAACTTCAGACGTGCTGATGGACCTCTAAGAATAAAATCTATGATATAAAATCTTTTGACATCATCTATATTATGACGTATTTTACGATATTTCGGGCTGGGAGCAAAAAAAGCGATATTGCTATCTAGCAATATAGATACGCTGTCCGATATAATTGATAGTCTTAAAAAATGAGTGAATGTCGTTTCATTTTGACCATGTCAGACGCAATGATATAAATCTACGAAATGCGAACTACGATTCGTTTATTTTATTTCATATTTCATATTATAATGATCTCAATGGCCGAGTGAGCTAAAGCGCAGCGCAAGAACACCATCCAACTAATTTTCTGCATGAGTATTCACGGATATCGTTTTTCTTATAGATAGATGCTTGTTTTTATCTCATTATCGAGTGGACTTATATTTGCTCATGTCTCGTTTCCGTCTTTTCCCTGCTTATATTCAAGGACACTTCCTCATCATTCGCAACTCGTGATCCTTCGTCTCTGTACATATCGTCCATATCCATTTTATGAACTTCGAGAGTCATGCTATCGGGACAAGAAAATTACCATCGTGAAATCGCCCCAGCTTATATTTATTTCCCACGATATCGATCGATCCTACCGGGAGATACAAGAATACACACAGCTCGAGCTGGTACGCGATTTACATCTCTCGGCTTCGAGCAGCGTGAACGAGACTCCCGGAGACCATGGGTCAAGGAGAATACTCGTGCGACTCGAGTTCCTCGTATCTCATTATTCATAAGTTGTCCAGTGTAGTTTCAGATCGCAGAATCGTAGAAACGGATCATCACAAGGAATACCAGTGTTGAACAATTGTATAATGAATTGCAAAACTCACTTTACAGATTTTCGGAAGTCGAATAATTCTGGCAACCATTGGGTCATTATGGTTTATGTATCATAATATATTGAAAAATATTGACCCTGACTTTGAAAGATATTTTGCGTTTGATGTTGTCACTAGGAGATTGAATAATAGCTTGCAGACCTTCTGTTGACCTCTGACTTATTTTGACTTTGTTGATCTCTGACTTGTTCCCCTGGATAGAACGATTTAGCCCGGACGGGGATATCGAATATATTCTCAAATGGACTTCGGCATTTAATCCGATCCCGGAGTCTACCCCAAAGTCTCAATTCCATGCAGGACTAGAAAAACTTTCCTGGACACCGTCCAGGTTGCCAAATACATTCTGGGATACCGCACGTGGACGATCTACGAATCATTCCAGAGTTCATCTTGGTGTCCATTTTAAATTCTCACCAGAACTACCTTTTAAATTTGATTTCAACTCTAGACCATCCGCAAATCTTGGTGGTTCCATTGCAGAGTCAATGCTGGTGTCCGTTTCGGATGGTCACTTGGTCAGTCTTAAATTCGATTCTGGACCCTACCCTGGCCAAACCTCGAATCTTGGCGGTTCCATCGCAATGTTTATCCTGGTGTGCATTTTAGATTCGCAGCTGAATTCAATCCGCATGACCACCAGGATGCTGGACTCCGAAACCAGACGGTGGCCACCTTGGACTCTTTCGTGTCCGGACGTTATTAATTCTATTTCGAACTGTTAACGAAGAGTAGACCCCTCGTCTGTATATGAACTCATGGTAAGCCAGGCAGGCTTACATACGCTGAGATTTCAAGCCACTTGCGACAAACATTTGATCCGTTCTCTATCCAGTGGTATCATACCAATTTAGTGCAAATGGCTTGAAGCCTGGTCGTTCTCAGGATTGAGTCCAAGTGAGAATCCAAAATGGATAACGGGATGGACTTCGTCGTGGAAACGGCAAGATTCACGGCTCGTCTAGGGTAGCGTCCGGAATGGAATTTAAGACTATCCAGATGGCAATCCAAAACGCAAGCCAGGATTGTCTCTGCCACTGAACTGCCGAGATTCGCGGATGGTGTAGGCTAGCGTCTAAGATAGAATTCAAGACAGTCCAGATAAGAATCCAAAATGAACACCAAGATGGATCTGGGACTGATCCGCTGATCGTCCAGGTGTGGTGTCCTAGAGAGTATTTGATATCCCGCATGGTATCTGGAAAAATATTTTGAGTCCTGGATGAAATCGAAATTGAGTCCTTTCTGGAGTTTTGGATGAAGTAATGGGTTTCAGGATAATCTTCGGGATCGGATTGAAAGTCGAAATTCATTTGAGAATCCATTTGGTGCCCCCATCTGAACTGAATGATTCCAGTCGGGACAACAACTCGGACGTCATCGGGAACTTCAATCCGATTTCAATCCCGGACTTTTTTTTCTTCGCGGGTTCCTATTTACAAATACCATCTATGTATGCTATGGTTAAGTATACAAATATGTGTATCTCTCCACAGTATAAAATTATCACGCCGCCGTCGGCGTGTATGATATATAGAGATATCGACCCATATCAAAAACACCATCCAGGCTTCAATTATTTCTAAGACCCTCATGAACCTTCCTGACCCCAATAAGTGTGAGTCCTTTATGAGAACCCCCTTCCTATTTTTTGTCGAAGAAAATGTATTTTACCCACACCCTGGATGGCTTTCTGGTAATGCGCTAGTGTGACTTGGATACACAGACTCGATGTCCACGACAAACCTCTCCATCTCCATGTTGTCCATATAGTCCCCTTCCATGATACTGACACGAATCGTTGCTTTGCGGAAACAACAGAAGCGATATACACATACGATTTTTTTTTTGCTGAAGGCCCTCTGTCACCATTCAAATATTTGAAACTTAAAAATTTGATTGTAATTTAAACATGATTTTCAAAATTTTTTTCAATTCAGAGAAATATGGAAGTTCCTTACCAACTCGACCAAAGGCAGACTCTTAACTTCCCAAATATGGGTCACGACTCTTTATGTTCTTCTTCCACATAAAAAAATCATGTAGGATTTCTCTCAGATTTTGTAGCCGTTGTTTTTAGATTATTAATATTCAAAACTGAACAAATAGCATCATTTTCGTGAAACAAGTATACAAAAAAAATACTGGGTTGAACAACGAAATTTATGGTCCACAAGCCAATGTGGACAAATAATGTAAACAACGTTTTTTTTTTGTTCCATCTTATAATGTTTTTCTTAATAAATACATCTATAAAAAAATCGTTAAAAATTGTTAAAACCTTGATGGAAAGACTGTTACGAAAATCACCACTGGTCGTGACTTCACTTCGGGTTCTATTAGCTATCTGTCACATAGATTTATGATATATTGAGTGCATTTTATCCGAACTTGACCAATGGCTCAACCTCAATTAACCCAAAAAGTTCGCAATTTCGTATGACATTATTTCACATAAATAAATGCGTGTATAATTCTTCAAGATATTTCATTGAAGTTTAAAAATTATAAGTATCCGAAGCTGAATGAAAATTCTTATGAATTAATATCATAAAATACAAATAAAAAATAAACAAAATTACGTTTTTTGTTTAACTTTAGATATTCATAATCTGAATACGAAGTGAAAAAACCTAGAAAAAATACCATATGCATTTTTATATGGAAGGATAACATAAAATTCCGTGAACCATATTTGGGAGTTGCGGATCGGCCGTTGGTCAAGTTGGTATGAAGTGCCTAATATGCACTTTACAAGCCTTAAAACTACAGAGAGAAAAGGGCTGGGGTCGATTTGTCACGTAATATCGTTTACACGGATCGATGTGACATAAGGTAACACAGAGGAGAATGGAGAAGGTCCGGAAAGGTGAAAAATAGCCGTACGTAATAGTTGAACGGTGCCATTAAATACGCTTCGCCTTGCAGATATCCTTCACCGGCCTCAAGCTATATTTACACAGTATGCGGTCTAAGAAGTTGAGTAAAGTATGGTAGCAGCTCGAGTGACGAGAACGATAGAAACGCAAACTGCTTCACCTTGATCAGTGGAATCTTTCTCAGTCATCGTACTTGTATTTCTCTTGGTTTAACTCAACTCGTACACCGTAAATGGAACACGAGAGGTCCCATCATCGACGGCTCGACGGGCAAAGGTCACCAACCGGGCGCGTAATACAGTATGCTGCCGATGTTCTTGTTTCTGCTGAAGGTGCTGTCGGTTCTCCTCTGGTTTTCTGAGGCTGGATCACTCGACGAGCCAAGCCTTATGATGGCTAGGTCGTTGACGGAGCGGTCGTTACCCAGGCTAAGTGGTCTGTCGTTACACTGGTCAGAGTAAGTGCTCCATATTCTGCGTACAGTTTCTCCGCGAAATTGTGTATTACTACTTTATGTACATATTACTACTGCAGGTTTCATACATATAGTATGAAACTCTAGCTTGATTTGAAAGTCATTTTTAAAAAACTTAGACGTGACAGTGTTTATCCCAATCAGAACCGTGAACACATATTACTTTCAAACTGACCTTAATTGTTGATTCATATTTTATCGAATATGCAACCATAACGGTGAGAATTGTATAAGTATTTGATAAAAAATCGAAGCAATAAAATAATATATATCCGCTTCAAGATGCCTTGAACAATGTATATTGATTTTATTCTATCTGATTTTTCAGAAATTCCGCAATGGTATTACATACACGTTTTTATTGAAAATTTAATAGAATCTTAATCCCACTATATTACAGACAGTAGTTCAGTCAATTGGCTAATGTCACGGAGTGGCAATATTAACAGAGTGGCAGTATTGAAAAAGTGGTGGTCAAAGTTTGGGGTCGTGGCGGAATTTTTTTCACAATTTGTTCGAGATAAAAATTCGTCGATTGTGGCTAATTGAAGAATTTGTTTAATTTTCTAAATAGATTCATTAAGCAACTACAATTAACACTTGTGAAAAGATTCGTATTTGTGAAATTTGAATTGGGCTTCAGTTACGCGCCCTTTGAATCTAGCGATCCGGTCTCAAATCCGAGATGTGCTTTGCAAAAATTCCATCGGAATAAAACTTGACCACCAATCGTCGCATACAATAACACCTAACATAAGATTTATATCCGGTCGTTTTTCGGTAAACGGTTGTTATGACCAATTTCAGGTTCAATTTAAGATTATCGAGCAGAAATTAGTTCCGGTTGTGGTCCAGGGTCCATCAGGTTTTCTTCACGTATTAATCCGGTCATGATCAGGCTACTAAAAGGGTCGTGATCCGGCAATAAATCCGGCCGTGATCGAGTTCCTGATCGGTTCATTATGAGGCGACTGATTTGGTGTGAATAAGGTTCATATTATAAATCTTAGGTAACTCTGATTATTTCCGGATCACATATGATCTATTCTGGTACTTGATTAGAAGCTCCGATATTCATAAAATGCATGAAACACTATAGCTTAATTATTGGAACTTTGTTTTGATACCATAGCATATATTATGTGCAGGAGCTTTAAAAATTAAGTTCCATTAGTTTGATTTTGAGCTATGATTTGTCGGTAACCTTCTTAGTCTTTGCATCAATAACGGAGCAGACCACTTCTTGTATTTGTTTTTCTCTGAAAAGTATTATAAAAAACTTAGCGTAGATTCACGTCTATGATAGGATCAAACAACCGCAAAATGATAATTTTGAACTTGAGTGATGCAGTTGCTGAAAAAGTATATGCTGTTTTCATTATCCATGTTTAATAATTCTGTAAATCACACATATCATGATGGAACTATTGATGATAGATAATATTATAATGATGAACGACATATTATACTGGAGAATATTTGATTTATCTATTGTACAACGGTTATGCCAGACCTGCCCGAGCAATATTCTGATAATTTTCACTGCAGTGGTATATTCTTAAAGCCGATCAGACTTTCAATATTGAAATTTAGGATTGCGATCGGATCACAACCGCATCTGGCTAACCTGATGAAGAGTACCTGACCGATAGGATAGCCTAAATTCCAGCGATATTTTTCAATTTTCTGTTTCACCCAATAAAAAAGATGTTTTCTGTAAAAAGCAATTCTCGCGAAAAATAGTACTTGCAAAAAATTATTCAGAGGTTATTTAAAAAATGTAAAAATTTTCACAACGATTTTTTCTTCTCCAATTGTTGTAATCTCTCACTCCCCATATCATTTGTCATTCTATTCCTAATTTATAGTTGAAATTTAAAACGAAAAAGTTGTCATCAAAAGGTCGCTCAGCGATAAAAAATATTTTGAAATATATTAATTTGTCAAAAAATTAATATTCTTTTTTCTCCGCGTCACAGCTGATTTTGTCTCATTATCCAACGCTTAGTGCATAATTGAAATGTTATGAAAATATTAACGCTAAGCAGTCATTCAACGAAGTAAGTCGTTTTTTCAAGACCCTGAAGATATCTGCATCTGCACATCTAATACTTGTGTCAGTCATAACTTTGGGACATTTTTAAACTATGAACTGATTGTTAGATAATGAGATAAAATCTGGGGCGAGAACTGAGTGAAAAATAATAAGAAAAAAAATTAAATTTACTTCAAAATGTTTTTCGTCGTTGAGCGATCGCTAAATGACATTTTTTTTAATCATAATTTCGACCATATACTAGAAATGAGATAACCAGATGATATAAAGGGTGAGAGATTACACAAATTATAGAAACAAAAATCATTTTGAAAATTTCCAAAATTTATAGCGACCTCTAAAAAATTTTTCGCAAGTTTAATTTTTCGCGAGATTTTATTTCTAACCGGAATTTTTTATTGGGTGACACGAAAAATCAAAAAACATCACTAAAATTTGGGGCACCTTGCTGACCAATGCCTGACCTAGGCGTTGATAGTTCTTCAGGTGACCTGAACTAACTTCTGCTTGGATTGCTAGAGTACTACAACTTTTCTTCGGCTGGTGTTGCAAACTCACAACCTGGAGACAAATTTTTTTCCGTACTCGTATCGTAAAATATTATAGATTGTAGATTGTATTACTTCGTACAGAAAAGGGGACAGTTTCGTTTGACATTCGAGACAACAACTTTTTTCAGCTCGTGCGATTGTAATACTCGCCTTCTGCTAGCACTACAAAGCCGCACGTGCTCACAGAAATAAGTTCTTTCTAATTTCTTTCAACACTCTTTCAACACTATTTTTGGTTGCGGTGATTCGTACGGTGGTTTTTCGTTTCACCCCCGGAAGAAACCACAATTTTTTATAGACACTCCGGCTTCAAATCGCTTGCGAGAAACACTTCAGCAATTCGCCATCTAGCGGCGCTATTTGAAGCCAAAGTGTACGATCCCGAAAATATTTAGGATTCGACTCCATTTAACAGAACTATCTTTTGAATGTGATGCTCTTTGATGTGAGTTTTTGTATTCCTTCAACTTAAACTCAGAATTTCGGATGTCAAAGAATTAATCAAACTAATTTCCATAATGCATATTTTATCGACCGGGTACTGCAGACGGTAGAGGTCAAAGAATGATAGTTTTTTCGCTATCAAAATAAAAAAGCATCATACTAACCACCAAAGGCAAAAAATTGTCACCAGTGGTTTATTTCGTCACTTCCATCGTCAAAACGACCATTTGAAGTGGTGAGCGGTAATAAATATCTACAAATGCGCTGGTGGATTTGTTTGGTGGTTAACCAGCAAACCGTCGCGCTAATCACCGTGAAAAGATTATTATGGACCAGTGGTTTATTCTCTCGTTTCCATTGTCGAAATCACTATTTCAATGAATCTCGGAGTAGTAGCTTACGTGGTGGTTTTGTCGAAATTCTAAATAAACTTTTCACACAAAACCGCCATAGTAGAAACGACCATCATTCTGCGGTGGACCACGCGGTGACTGGCACTGCTAGGATTTTATAATATTTTATAAGACATTATTGAAGACAAACAATTTTTATGTACTTATCTGGTATAGAATTTTCTATATGCTAATCTGGTATGGAATTTTCTATATGCTAATCTGATATGGAATGCGTTATATGTAAAAACGGAATAATGTTAATATAGGAATATCTAAAAATTAGGCAGGAGTTAAGAACAGATCAGTAAAATAAGGAAACCGCTGAATGCTTAGCGAAAACGACGCTCGTACTAGTTCTGTTACTTAGCAGGAATACCTACTGTACTCCTTAGTAAGATTGGCAGTCACGTTTTTTTGCAAGTCTCCCTGGAGTAGTGCGCAATTTCACCGGTTGGTAAATTACGTTCGAGAGCGGGGGAGAACTCCATGGTACGAGGGACAAATCATCGATATATCTCTACTATCGTTCAGGATCGAGACTAGAGCAACGAGTGCTCTGCAGTCAAGCTATTATTCAACTTTCTCGGTGTACGCCCGATGTATTTCGTAATAGTAAACTGTTGCACTATGCACTATACTCTAACGGTGCAGTGATAGTTTCAAGTGGGGTAAAAACGAAGCTCCACGAATGGCATGCACGTAAGGTACACTGGGTTCATCGCTCGAGTCTCGTAATGAGATTTTTCGTTTTGTTAGTTGACATATTATGCGGAGAATTCCGCTGAATAAAATTTGAGCAGAGTTGTAATCATCACATTCCATGATATCACATAACAAAACAGGACCAGAAATAATTCTTGACAAAAAATAATAATAATAATTTTTTTTTATTGAATAATTTTTTTAATATTATAAAAATTGTTTTACTGACCGTCGGTAAGGTAGGGATCGGTAATGTGCCAACTGACCCCGGGTGTCCTGGTGCCGCCCTTGCTTATCTACTCGCGGTGTACCCTGTCGTTCCCGACGACCGTTTGTTAACTGTCGAAAGACGGTTTCAGTGATGTCGTTTTGGGCCATTCGATTATTAGTTAAACGACGTTATTTATTTACGTCCCAAACCTGTATCACGACGTTTTTGACAAATCAACAATGTAATCATTTTTACGACAAGACGGAAGAAGTTCCAAGAAGTTTTTTTTAACGGTATTTCCATATTTTTCGTCGTAAGAATTGTTTTCGAATTTTCCCATTATCTCCTTGGAATAAATGTTTTGCAACTCGTTTAAAAATTTTACTGTTATTTTATTAATGTGACTTTCTCGTAACTTTTTTTCAAACTTCCTATTATTGTGATGTCGTGACTGGTTTTATCAACTATTTTTTTATTTTTTCTTATTTCATCGTAGGGACAGCTTCAAAACGAATTTTTTAGTTCGTCATTATTCTTCCGATATCCCAAATTTTTTAGATCAAAGAAGAAGACATTTTGCTGGCTGTTCTCTTGTCACCGAATACATGCATATGATAACAACAAGAAGCATCACCTCCGGATGATTGTTATTCCTCTCTGCATAATAAAATTCAGTCGAGTTTAAAATATCTTTGCAGTTTTCAAATAGTTTAGCTACATTCCGTTTACGAGAAACGCTTTACCTGCTATTTGCCATCTAGCGGCATGCTGAATAGTGATGCGCTGTTCATCCGTGTTTCGCATAATCCCGCTAGATGGCGAATGACTAAGGTGACTCTCGCAAGCTGATTGGAGCCAGAGAGGTCATAAAACCTCGAAGACACATTGGAATCGAGTGCTCAAGAGCTATCATCGAGAGGTGATGTTTCTTGGTGATAGTCTATGTATTTATTTGGTGGAAAGAAAAAAGCCGGTAAATTATCTTCTTCTCTTAACCCAAAATTTTGACATCTTGAAGAAGTAATGAGACTAAAATATTCGTTCTGAAACAGTCGTTACGATGAAATAGTAGTCTAGTTGCAAAAAATATTTCAAAACAGACCCTACGCTGAAATAGTAGAAAAATTGAAAAATAGTCGCAAAACGGTCACCACGGCGAAATAATTAGGAGGTCAAGAAATAGTTGCAAAACCGTGCAAAACAGTTACCTCCGGGAAGTAATAAAAAAAATCGCAAACAGTTACTACGACGAAGAAATGGAAAAAACTTTTTTAAAAACGTCTTTGAACAGTGATCTCGTCGAAAAAATTGGTATATTGAGTGAAAGTTGCAAAACCATTGACCTAAACCACGGCTTTAGGACGTAAAAAGATGAAGTCGCTCAAACAAATAACCGAATGGTCCAGAACGATGTCGATCAAAGAGTTCGATGATAAAATACATGTGTATCACGCGAAAAATATTCTGCCCTGGGTTAATTAATTCATTTTGAAATTCTATACTGGAGATTTTATGGTGGAGGATACTTTGGAAGCCGCTTTTTTGTTCAGGATATTTAACCAATCAGATATTTTTAATTAGGATATTTTGTCGCAGATATTCCGTCGGAATTAACGTTACGAAGCCACTAATAGAGAGTTAATTTTCTGTTACCCTATTGATGCGTTCACTCGTTTCGCCACTTAAACGCTTCTTCGAAGTGTAAGAAGTTTTAAAAACTATCTTGACGCGGAAAGGTAACAGGGGTCGAATGATAGAAGACACAAAGAGAAAATACGCATGCGCGTCAACTGGAGAATAATCGTTGGGTTTCCCAGCTCGGAAATTTCGTCACCGTAGTAAAACTGCTAGTGTTGCTCCAATCGCTGAGTACAGCTATTGTCATTGCTCCAGCTTCTACTATCCTTACCCACAGTCAGTCAGTAAGTCAGTCATTGAGCCGTGGGATTAACTTTCGTCTTCGGTTATGAGATGCGACCGTACACATTGTACAGCCAGAATACAATGTGTTGTTCCTGCGACACTCCTCGCCTTCTCTTTGCCTTCGCTCTCCTTCCTGTCGTTAGGATTCCAGTTTTGTTATCTCGAGCGAAGATTTACGACTTCGAGGACGTGAAGACCTTACGCACTTCCTTCTCCGCTTTCGTAATATCGAGCTTCCCGACGTTGAAACTCAAACTTCGCGACTGTTCTTTCAACGGTACGAACTATAATTTTTTTTTCTTCACCGTATTTCTCATTCTCGCTTGAAAATATTGTGCAATTTGTGTGAACTCGAGTTGTGTCTGTGCTTCCGTTATTTCGCGTGGAATTATGTAATTGAGAAGACTTACCGTGCCCGTACTAAAAATTGCAATGGAGCTATTGCTTTTAAAAAAAATATATTCTATAGTAATTAGTTTTCATGGGTTTCCAGATCTTACAGCTTTATATATTTTAATAGGTGATTTCGAAGTTTTGATTGTGGCACAATCGATTATGTCATACCACATCGTTGGTTTTCTTTAGTCTTGAACAAAATATTGTTTATATGATGTTTTGGGCAACATATGCTTTAGTATTACTGAATTAAATCTGTTTGATTATACTCAATGTTTTTTCTCTGTGTATTTAATTGAAATAAAAATGTATCAAGAAATTGAATAAACTCCCGACCGAAAAAAATGCTCCACATAAAAAAATTGGAAGTCAAATCCCGAAGGACATACGTATCGGGATGGGCGATGCTCGGAAAAAAAATCGGTGTTCAAATAATCGATGAAACATCGATTATTGATCATTGACCTAAAAAAAACTTCGAAATATCGATGATTTTCGTTCTTAAAAAGTGATAAACCTTTGGGCCGTTTTAAAAATCATAATTAGTAGTTCATCCCTATCTTAATTACGGGATCTAATATATGTACGTTACGCTTATTACAATTTTAGGCAAAGACACTTATATTGCGCGAACCACAATATAAGTGTCTTTTATTAAATATACCTTTACTCTGAATTTAAAAATAGTGAATGAATACTACGATACTGCGATTTAAAAGGTATGGTATCTGTGTATTAATTTGATTATTAATAGATCCGCACATGATACTTATATATGGCTAAAAAAACTCGTAACAAAGTTAAATATTAATGCACATTTACATAATAAACGTGGTTAATGAGAAAGCAATTTGCCAAGGTTTACTTTGCAGCTTTTTATTTTTTACTTAGCACCCTACGTTTCAAATTTGAGAGAGGAGTGCAAGTGACTATCAATTTCCTCTCACTTTGCTCATGCGGTTTACATATCACTAAAAGAGAACGTCACTAAGGACTGACTTATCGTTTTTAACAACCAACCAGAATAGTTAACAGGGCGACAACTACTCCGTCTATTAAAGAATTACAACATAGTTGGTAGTTACTTATAGTAACAGTATCCAGCTGACATCATAACATAAACGCACCTGTTGTCTGATGCAGCCAATCACTCGGATTTAACAGCACCGCCATAATTGCCGAAATTACGTTATTGATCTTGTGTACTTTTTTTTTTTGCTACAAAACGAAAAAATTAGGGAAACCATTCGGGTTAAGTTTCAGTAACTAATATGCAGTGCGGCATTCTCAGATTGACAGCTAATATAAATACTTGTTTCCTATGCACTTTTGACTTTAACTACACTGAGAACAAAAGTGAGAAAACTATATGATAGCATTGAATTCTCTACAAGTTTTTCTGTCCAAGCTTAAGAAAATATTTTTTTATTGAATATACTAATCGTGTATTTGATCATGGAAACACAGAATCCAGTCCAATAGGTTCAAATAATTTATATCATAGACGTGATAAGATATTTCTCTGAATCACGGAATTAAAAACTGTTTGTATTCTATATTGCCATTGGGCATTTCATCCCGATTTGACTCGTAACTTTTTGTAGGATTGGTAAGACCCTCAATCGCATCAGATTATATATATCTTTTTTATTATACAAATATTTTTTTCCAAAAAATTTTTCAAATGACATATCGAATGCCATCATTTAAAACTCTGCAAAAACTCTAAGACATACTATATTGAAAATTAAAACTTTCTGGCGTATAAGCTATGACCAAAGTGGGCTAAATTTTTCTTCTTAAAGTTTTTGAACTGGTCGTATTAACATTAATCTACTACCGGCGACCGGTCTACCGTTAATCCATGTAAGACTTTTAGAATTTTTTCGATTTTCAGCAATTTATCAAACATTTTCCGAACTAAGACTTCCAGCATCATACAAGTCACATGCTAGCACCAGCATGCTATAATTGAAGAGTCTGAAAAGCACTGTGTCGAATACAAAATTTTCCTAGGTTAGAGCTGAAGTGGGGAAGATTTTCCTTTGCATAGTTGTTAAGCTTTTTTATGTAAACAATTACTAAAAAATATAAGAAATATTAATCTTCCGAAAAAATCCGGTCTTACATAGATAAACATTTAACCAGTCGCCTGTACCAGATTTTTTCATCTGTTGGAAAAGGAAGTTTTTAATGAAAAATGCTTGAAAACTATTAGAAGATAAATATATCCGCCATATGTTTCAGATTCACTCAAATAATAGCATTCGACATGTCACTTAAAAAATATAACAAATAAATTTGTCATGGAAAAAACAAAACAATAAAATATATGGTGCGTTTGAGGGTCTATCTGATCCTACAAAAACAACAAGACAAATGATTGAATATTTGATACATTCAACTAATCGTTAAAACCTAACAGGTTATATGATGGAACACCAACAATAAAAATATAATTTTAAATATACACATAACCAAACTATAATTCACATTCAACGAAATATTTACTGAATTTAATTGTAGGTCTAAACCTAAAAAGAATATTGCGCCCACTTAAGCGAATATAGAAAGTAAACCGTAGAATTGATTCAATTGAGTTATTTCTTTGAAATTTGCCAGAAAAATTATTTAATTGAAACAATGAAGTATTTTATACTTGCAATTATATTTTTTCCTTATTGCACTCATAGAATATCATACCGAGTATACCTTTTCCACAAAGAAAAAGAAACAACTGGAAGTATCCACGAGTGTAGATTCAAGGCTAGAGGCCAGCACGTTCCTCTCATTATGCTCTTCGCCTCCTCTCTGAAATCCTAACTGTACAATGACTATGAGCTTAGCTCACCCCACCCAAAGGTCCGGGTCTAGCCCCACTATCTGTAGATACATGTATATACTTACTGTAAGAAACACTATATACATAATATAACACTGTATTGCACTGCACAAGCAAGGAAAGGATTAAAGAATGACAGCTCAACGGGAAGCGCAATCCACAACCACTCGGAGTTATTTCGTTGCGTTTGCTCCTTGCGGCGAGTGGTCAACACGTTGGCGAACAAGAAGGTCGGAAGAGCACTCCACGAGGGTCCTCGAGCTGTTTTCTTGGACACTACGATCTCCTAAGTACACCATATTTCTATGTAGCTACACTGTAAAAAATATATGGAAAATTCATATACTGTATAGTGATTTATACCAAGGCTGTGTAAAGTATTTTTACTAAACACGTTTATGAAATTCAATTTTATTTACGAAAGAAAACGAAAATTTGATATGTTGATAAGATTGAAGGTAACTTCTATTTAAAATATCAATTAAGATTGATGTTAACTTCTATTTAAAATATTAATAAAGATTGAAGTTAACTTCTATTTAAAATATTAATTAAGATTGAAGTTAACTTCTATTTAAAATATTAATTTATGGGCTGAAGGATCCCGGTCGATGGCCCATTGGCATTGTAAATAGAATACATATGTATATGTAGGTAAATGTAACGACCTATTTTTGTAAAACCTCTGTACACAAACCAATAAATTTATATTACTACTACTACTACTACTATTAATTTATTAACGAATTTAGAAGACTTGTGTGTAAACTAAAACGACTTTTGTAACAAGTTGAGGAGAATTTAACACCAATTTTACATTACACTCGAGTAGAAAATTTTCTATACTCGTTTCTCTAAGAGAGTTACCTGCACAAATGTAGTTATTTTATCTTAAATATTTTTAACAGTGGACCAGGGTATTGCAAACTCAAAGATAACAGATAGTAAAAATAGGAATCGCATAGCGTATTCAGTATCAATACATTAATTAATATGACTCAAGTAACGAGCTTAGCAAACTGTACATAATTAATACGACTTTTGTAATGAATTTATAAGAATGGTAAATTAATTTTACGTTGTACACGTGTAGTAAATTTTCTATACCCGTTTCTATAAACGAGCTTTCTACATGATGTAGTAATTTTATCTGCATTTGTCTTAACAGCGGATGATTGCCGATTTAAGTGATGCAGGCACTGGAAAAATGTAGGTTGTTTCCCTATCCATGATTAATAATTCTGTAAATCACACATATAATGATCCGACTATTGATAATAGAAAATATCACAATAATGAACGAAGTTATACTTTAAAAAATCTTATTTCTTTTGTAACCGAATTTTCCGCGTTTCGCTTAATTAGATGGAGAAAGCTTTGCCTATTTGCGCCATCTCTCGGCATCTTACGGCGGCGCGGAGCATATCGACCGCTCGATCATTGTTTTATGTGTAACAAATCCTCTAGGTGCAATTCTAGCGCAACTCTATGTAAACCTCGTGGAATTGTTCACTCCATTCTTCGCAGGCGCTCTACGAACGTCTCGCTGAGAGCACGCACTGTGCTATCACATATCTAAAATTCGTTCAACGTATCGATTTCGAGTGAGTGATATTTTTAAAAAAACTGCATTCAAACATTCGTGAAAGAGTATTACACCGGAATTTTATGCATCGATTCATTTGTTTACTCATTTATTGCACAATAAATGAGCGATTGGGCCCAGCATTCCTCGCTACAATTACCCAAATGAGCTAAGATTTGTTGTGCTCCGTATTTCTCAACATCAAGTACAAGAAAAATATCATCAAGAAACACTGTCTAAAATATTTCAAGCTCTATAACCATATTCAGGAGAAAACGGTTACGTTGAACGACTCTTATTTATTAAAAACCTATAACAAACGCAATCTTCGTCAAGAGTCTACTTGTCCTTCAAACGGAGCAAATCAGATCGAGAAGTCTCCCTTTTTCGGAAGTGATACTTGTGCCTTTTCGTCAACGAGTTAATAAGTACCATCTCAGCCGTCACCGACCCAAATAAAATCCGCTTCCACCCCTCTTGTCCACCCTCACACGCTCCCAAAATTTCCTCCACCGCCATTATTAACTACTCCTCTTTCACTATCTTCTCAAATTCCTTACATATCAATATATGCTCCAAGTTCTCTTTGCCCGCTGTGCACAATCTACATTTGACCTCTCCATACCCCTTGTTCCCTGCTCTCCCGACGTTGCCGCACCTCGTTCTCGCCCATTGCTCTTTTCTTTCAGTTTCGAGTTTCGCTCGTCCCAATATTTCTCATAGCTTAACACCCCTTTCCACACGTCGTACTCTGGACAATATCTCGAAGCATCAATTCTATTCCAATCCTCTTGTATCGTTTGATCTTCAATTATTTGACATCCTTGTAACATCCTTACCAGCAGTTCTCGCAGTTCCCTCTCTTCTCCCAGGCCTCTTAGTGTTTCCCCATCCCCCACTCTCCTGAAAGCCATTTCCATTTCCTTTATCCATTGTGACCCATTTCCATTCAGCTAATTTCTCAGCTCCTCTTTGAGGTAGATTTTTGGCCAGTGGTGGTCTATCTTTAGAATTTCTATAACGTATTTTGAAGCTCTCCATCTAGCCTTCACCTCTAATTTCTGCCTGCCCGACTCCATCCGCAAAATATAGGCCGGTGTGCATTTGCTCATTCCCTACGTCATCTTTGTATATCTCCCTGCCAATCTTTCAATATTCTGCCACTCCTTCCATCGCCAAATCTCTGCACCATACATAAGAATTGTTCTGACCATCGTATCCATTAGGTACGCTCTTCTCCTTAGACTTCCTATATTTGCCCTGTGAATTATGCCCGATGCCGCATTAGTTGTGATCTGCGCCTTGCCCGCGAGGTTGCCTAGGTGCTTTGTGTACGAGTTCTTTGACGTGTACGTGAAACCCAAATACTTATAAGCCTCAACTGCTTGGATTACGCTTCCACCATACTTCCAAATTTCTCCCACCTTTCTTCTTCGCCCTTTCTTGAACATCATCACCTTTGTTTTCGTCACATTAACCTGCATTCTGTTCCTTTCCACCCATCTTGATAAGACCCTCAACATCCCATTTAGTCCTCCTGCGTCCTCCGACACCACGGCTACGTCATCCGCAAACTTCGAAGCAAAGATCTAAGTCTTTCCAATCACTATGCCCCCTTCGTTCCTCCTCTTCCACTGGCCATCTAAATCGTCCGAGAAAACATTGAAAAGAGTAGGACTAAGCGGGCCGGCCTGTCATACTCCTCTACTCGTTTCGAACGTCGTCGTGCATCTATCCTGTGTGATGACCTCGTTCGTTGTCTTGCTGTAAATACTCCTAACCATCCTCACTATCCTCCCCCTCTTCATTTCCAGTCCCATCTTCTTAATTTTTTCCACCATCAATTCTCGATTCACTATGTCAAATGCGGCCTTGAAGCCCACAAAGGCTACGTACAGCTTACCTTTCTTTTCCTTCAACTTTTCCCTATCAGTGAGTTCAGCACAAAGACGTGGTCTCTTGTCGCTCTTTTCGCACGAAATCCATTTTGGCTCTTCTCTAATTTATTATTTTTCTCTAACCAGCTTCATAGTCAGTTTGCCAAAACTGCCGTCGAGGTCTTATACCCCACATCTAGTAGAGCCACTCCTCTGTAGTTCGCTGTATTCTTTTTATCTCCCGCCGCAAAAATAGGAAATATTCTGGCTACCTTCTATCTTACACTGACTTTACCCTGTTTCTAAAAGTCGTTTAGAATTCCCTGCCATATATTCACCATACTTGCGTCCATTCCAACTAGAAACTCCAGCCTTATCCCGTCCTCACCTGGCGCTTTCTTTTTCTTTATATTTTCCATCACTTTCATCATTTCTTCCAATCCGATATCCTTATTCAACTCGTCCAATCCCACGCTGCCTTCCTCATCCTCGCTGTCCGGATTCGACTCTTGCTGTCTTCTTTCACTCCTGACTGATCCCCACCTCCCAATAGTCTCTCCAAATGTGCTCGCCAATCCTCTTTCTCAATTCTCGGCCCACACGATCTTTTCTGCGGCCGGAAGGATCTGATTGCCTCCCAAAAGTCCTTTCAATATTACTCTGTTCTACTTTTCTCCATTTCGACTTGATGTGACTTATCTTTTTACGCTCAGACAACCGTCTGAGTTCTTTTTTCTCTCCAACAATCCTCAGTCTGTCCGAAGCTTTCCTTGTTCTTAGAAAGGTGATTAACAGTTTTCATACTATAGCTCTCTGCGCCTTGCACTCCTGGTCAAACCAACGCCTACCCTTTCTCCTATTCCGCTTCCTTGACATGCCTGTCTTCTTCGCCGCTTTTTTAAATATTGTAATCAGATACTCTCATCTCTCCTCTATCGTACCTTCTATCGTCTTCTTCCTCATATACTTTCACCGCAAGACTGACCCCTATTGAAAAATGGTCCGACTCCGATCTGGTAATCACCCCCATACTATTTATCTGCTCGCACGCATCCTCCTCCTCTTTCGCTATCATATAGTCCAAAACAGAGCTTCCTCTCGGTCCCACCTACGTCAATTTCCCTTCTCTGTCACCCGTGACTCTACCATTCGATATTGTTAGACCAAACCCGCTGCACAACTTCGCTACCAGCCAAACATGGGATTCAGAGAAAATTTCGGACATCTGTCGATGGGATAAAAATCTGAAAAAAGGCATATTCAAGGTGCTGAAAAAACTGATGTTGCATAATAATAATTGCAAAATGAGTAATATAAGTATGAAGTTATATAAGTAAACGAAAGCGGTAGGAAAAAATCAGGCTCAATCGGTTGTAAAAAAAGGTTAAGCCCCCGGGGACCTTGAAGAGAGCGGCAACACTCCACGGAGAATAAGGTATAGCAGAATATATAGGACGGAATAGCTGCTCCTAAGGCTTGGCGTGACGCTTGTCTTATCTGCGTGCCACCTCCGGGTGAATTATCGTCGCTTATTAAGCCCTACGTTCTAGGAAAGGACCTGAAGGGTTATGTACTTACCGTCGTGGTCAACAGCGTGTTGCACATCTCTCGCTGATCGATGGTACATTCGTGGATCGTTGAGCGTGCACTCTCGCTCGAACCGATGCACCGGTGCACCATGGCCCGGCCACGAGTCGGACCCTCAGGTCTCACTGTACCTCAGTATTTTACCTACTCCCTTACCACAGTTCTTATTCTCGTACTCTTTCTTTCATGCTCGAAGCATACTGCGACGCCAGCTATTTTTGTGAAACATACGGGGATTCAAGTAAAAAATGAAAATAGAGATCATTTTGAAGCAGTCTATTGTACATCAATTAATATGACTTTTGAAACGGTATAAGCGGAATTGTACATCCATTTTAGGTTATACTTGTGTAGTAATTATTCTATACTCATATCTGTAAAAGAGTTAAGTACACTGTGTTATAATTCTATACTGAAGATATAGTCAGTTGAATCTTGTAAGTTGCTTTAGTTGCTAGAGTGACTTGATTCAAATCGACTTATAATAATCCAATATGTCTTCAATTTGACATTTACCTTTATTCAAATACATCTTGTTGCTTCAATTACCTTGTTCTTCAGAGCAATTACGATCATGTTTTTAAAATAAATAATTTTTTGACAAACGTAAACATTTTTTTGAAGTCGAAAAAAGATTTGTTAACTCATATGAATCAGGATACAAACAAAAGTCGTCCAATGTAGAAGGAAACCAACATCTGTTCGAAGTACGCGAATGCAATGATTATAACCAAACAATACGGCACATGTATTGTGGTAAGAATAAAAAGATATATTTTTCGACACGAGGATTATTTATCGAGACACTGCTAGTACCCGAGCAGAAATTTACTCAGAGCTAAATATTGGCCCCATACAATTTTCCTTGACTAATCACGGTGCCCATCTAGGAAATCTACAGCCTGTATTAGACGGTCACGCTTTGAACGCTTGGGCCTGTGTAGGATGAAATGTTCGGGGCTAGTACAGAAATCCATTAATAATTTCTTAACTTCTTTTTCACTATATAAAAAAAAACGGATAGAGATGGGGAGTTAAAATACAACGTGAAGGGAGTCACGAGAAGGTTCCACCAACAGATGGTGAAACGTTTGTTCACCGTGGGGACGGCAAATGAATTAGCTACCCAGCAACGGCAGTAATTAACAAAAATGCTCTAATCAGGGATTCACGACTTCTTATTCGGCTTTAGAACAGCAGCGAGGTGACTGTGCAATAGAGATTGTACCAAATTTACCGAGTACGGCGGAAGATTCCCTCCGGGGTTTTAACTCGAAGTTATATAATCGGCCGGGAGGCTCAGTGCTTGCGAAAAGCGCTGTGGTGCTGTAGCCACCTCTTGACCGGCCGAGGAACTAAATCCCATGGCGCATGTGCGTGAGTGCCCGCGGCGCTCGAAAAGTCTGCTCTGCTTGCGCCCAATTATTTGCATTGTTCGTTCTCGATTTCGCTTGAGGAACAAATCTTAATTAACCATTCATTGAATAAAATGATGAATTTAAAGTAGCGATGAGTCAATTGTTCTCAGCCGCGTTCTGAACGAGCGGAAAAATGTAGATCACCGAGAGTCGGCGTACAACGGTGTTACTTTTTTCAGGGTAAAGTGGTGCTAATTTTCAATGATCACAACAATGTGTATGTGCCGTGAGTTTATTGTAACATAAAAATCATGGGATGTTAAGGCCCAATTTGAATGTACCATAACAATTGGATCCTTTTATCACAGAAAATCTTTTTCTCAAATCAATGACTTTTCACGAATAAGTTCAAAGACATGCTGTGTAACCGACCATAAGATGTACAAACAAAAAGTCATTAATTTAAGAAAGAGATTTTCGATAATAGGAGAGAAAATAGTTCTTTAACAAATAGTTACGGTCCATACAAATTGAGCCTTGATAGCCTGTGATTTCGATGTTAAAATAAACTTACGGTACATAAAAATTGTTGTTATCATTAAAAATTAGCACCACTTCACCCTGAAACGAATATACACCCGCAATATGTCTAAGATCTGTACGAGACCTTTCTATTTAGGTATTCGGGAAATAATCTTGTATTCCTAAACTAAGCTCCACACATTTCGTTCTATACAGGCCCAAGAACTCAAAGTGTGACCGGCTGTGTGTGTACAGGCTGTAGTTTGATTCCCAAGATGGGTCCCGTACTTCGTAAAGGACAATTATATATTGACCGGCCCAATATGTAGCGCTGAGTAAATTTCTGCACGGAGATTTAGTTCTATTGCATCAGATATTTTATCAGAAATATTAAGATCTGTACGAGACCTTTCTATTTAGGTATTCGGGAAATAATCTTGTATTCCTAAACTAAGCTCCACACATTTCGTTCTATACAGTCCCAAGAACTCAGAGTGTGACTGGCTGTGTGTGTACAGGCTGTAGTTTGATTCCCAAAATGGGTCCCGTACTTCGTAAAGGACAATTATATATTGACCGGCCCAATATGTAGCGCTGAGGAAATTTCTGCACGGAGATTTAGTTCTATTGCATCAGATATTTTATCAGAAATATTAAGATCTGTACGAGACCTTTCTATTTAGGTATTCGGGAAATAATCTTGTATTCCTAAACTAAGCTCCACACATTTCGTTCTATACAGGCCCAAGAACTCAAAGTGTGACCGGCTGTGTGTGTACAGGCTGTAGTTTGATTCCCAAGATGGGTTCCGTACTTCGTAAAGGACAATTATATATTTACGGGCCCAATATGTAGTGCTGAGTAAATTTCTGCACGGAGATTTAGTTCTATTGCATCAGATATTTTATCAGAAATATTACACGATTCAATCAGACCGCAAAAATATCTAAACGTATTTCCAGATGCCGTCTGTTTGATTTAACCCTAATGAGCATTTATTCGGATTAACCAACCGTTATAGAAGTTAACTGAATTCATGTCTATTTTTGCAACTAAGCGCGATAATTAACCCGGGTCTGCGAGTCAACATTGTTCGGTTTGTTGAATCAACCAAAATTTATTTATTTAAAATAAATGTTTATTGACAAGATTTCCGATCAACAAAACGCATTAAGTAAAATCAACTGAATTTTTATTTCAGTGTATACCTTTAATTTTTCAACGCGTTTATGGTATTTTATTTGACCACTTCTCTGCGTTGTCTCTAACAATCTCGAAGCTGTGCAATCGAGAAATCTATAGATTTCAACCAAGTACGATTGAGTGCGTGATTCACATTGAGGTAGTCCTCCTGTACGGTCTGACGCCGTATAAGTTCGAGGGAGAATTAAACAAAATTTACGAACAGTTCTCGATGAGATATAAACCTGAAAAAAATCGAGCGTATAGAAAATGCTGAAAAGGTTATTTTATCATAAAAATAATTAAAAAATGTTATCGACAAATTACTTTAATGAATAATAGTTCAACAAATTACCCAGCAACCTAACTTTTTATTGTTATGTAAAACATTTGTTTATTTTTCTAAATACGTATGTATTTTTTCAGATTTTTTTCCGATTTCCAATTTTACACTTGGAAAAAACGGCCAATTTCAAACATCAGATAAAATTCTAAAAAAATCCACACGTATTCAGAAAAATAAACAAATCATTTTCATGACAAAAAAAAGTTAGGTTGCCGGGCAATTTGTTGCACAATTATTTATTTCAGTAATTTGTTAATAACATTTTTTAATTATTATCATGCCAAATTAATCTCTTCAGCATCTATCGTGTAGTTGATTTTTTTCAGATTTTTATTTCTTCGAGAACAGTTCGTAATTCTGTTTCGATTTCGCTCGAACTTATGCGATGTCAGACAATACAGGAGGAGTACCTTAAATATTACGATGGAGCCCGTATCGAGCAATGCGTGTACGGAAAGTAGCAAACCGATGCTGTTCTGATCTCGTGCGGCGTTAAAAGGTGCAAGAGGCAACGGGGCGAGCCAGTCTTCTTGAAATTAGCATATGCGGTTACACGCCCGCAATGTAAGACTCGGACAAGTGCTGTCGGCGAAGAAAATGAATATCAGCCATTCAGGAATTCGACGAATGTCGCGTCCCCTTGTAAAACGCCGGCAAGTTTTACGTAAGTCGTCCAGGTGTCGAAAGGAGAGCCAAAACGGGATTGTAAGTATCGGATAGTGGAAGACGAACGACCTCTGCTACCCTATATACGTATGCCATATATAACGTGTACATCGGGAGTATACTATATACTCTATAGAAGCGACGTAAACGCGTGCTGCTGGAGAGTCGCCGATTTATCCTGCACGGGTTCGCGAGCTTTCGCAATCCCAACGAGATCGTGATCTCACGAGGGAACATTCGACTTTCCATTTCGTTCGATACACGAACGATACATTACACATCTCGTTGCTTGTATTGAATTTCACAGATATTAGCACACGTGCCAACCACGACGACGGCGACGACGACGACGTTGACCCAAGTGTACGGAAGGTCCGAAGTGGATATGTAAGGGTAATGCGGCCCAGTTGGTTATATCATCGAACTTGCTTACTTTTTTTTTATAACCGATTTTATACTTACGTTATCGAAGCTGTTTATCTTTTAATCCTTGGGAACCCAGATTAGCATCTTTATTTTTTACGTGTTATTAGAGGGAGAAGAGAGAATCATCGTCATTGGATCACTTAACTTGAAAAAGCATTAACAGTTAAATCAGATTTGTAAAATCGATTTGTATACGTATTGATAAGGAAGGGATCTAAAGTAGAACTTTGCACATTGCTTCCGCATTTACTTTTCTCTTTCGCAAGGCCGTCTTAATGAAGAAGGTTATTTATATAATTTTGCTTCCTCATAGAGAAAGCTTTGTTATCATGAAAAAAAAATTCGCGATTTTTATTTTAGAACACCCAGAATTGTCGAAAAATTGAGGAAAGTGGTTTAGAAAAGTTTACATGTGTGTGTACAGGGGTTCGAAATTCTAATCACCTGTAAGTCAAGAACCGTTCAACCGATTGAGCTAAAATTTGGCACACGAATGAAGCAGCAAATTGTCTTCAATTGTTGCAATTTTTTGCAAAAGGTGTGTAGAAATATTTATCTTATACCTTCTTAAAATTTTTTAAAGAAGGACGCGCTTGCTCCAGTTTTTGTAAAACTGATGATATTTTCGTAAATAATTCTTCGTAGATACTCTTAATATTGTTTGGTCTTGAATTTGGCTGAAATCGGAAAAGCTTTACAGAGCTTTAAAATTCAAACTTTATAGAGCTTTGAAATTTTCGAAAAATTTATTTTTTTGCCCTAAGTTTGGCAAAACATGAGTCAACGAACTTAAATTTCATACATGAAATCGGTACTAGCGATGTTTATAGTACAAATTTTTGTCATAATCCGCAGTATGGTTCTGATATTTCAGAATTTTCAAAAATCATGTCATTGCATTAACCGTAACAAAACAGAAGATAGCGGAGTCAAAGTTTTTGATGAATCCACTAAAATTCTGAAAAATCATATAAAATATAACAAAATTTTTGCGTCCTATGCGAAAATAAAGATTTCATAACTGCCAAAGACAAATTTGAAATACAATTTGAAATATAGAATAAAAAATGAGAATGCATTTTTGGAATAAAAATCAACAGAAACGTTCTTTATATTATGTAATGAAAAAGTAATATTATCAAAATGACGGGATGATGACTATATTAAAATAGTATTGTGGGCATTCTATGACATCTCGATCAGGATCTGGCGACGATGTCTCAGATCAACCCCGTAATTTTTTATACGAAAGTACGTGTCGAAAGCAGGTTTCACGTTTATCAAAGACCTTTTAACACTTTTCACCTTTTTTACTCGAAAAAATACAGAAAATTCTTATATATTATAACGAAATTTTTAAGCTGTATTTAAAGTTGGAGCTTTCACATGATTCAGAGATGGAAATTTAAAGAATCTGAATAGCTAACAAATTATCGGGGCGCGTTTTTTTTACAGGAAATTGAATAATAAAATCTTATTAGGCTAATCACCCACGCAAAAATTTTCGCGCTGATGCGCTTTCATAACCCTTTAAAAGGTCACGGACGCTGGCAGTGCCCGTCTTCTTCTTATGTCAAATTTGACACCAAACTGATCTTGTTTATCGTGGACTTTTCTAACAACCAATCACAGCACAAATAAAATTATGACAATGCTTTTCGTTACTCATGAACTTTTTAAAAAAGGATATGATATGTGTGCAAAGAAATGTGTGGCAATGAATGTACAGTAAAATGACGAGACAAGTTGTTGCGAATTTTATTGTATTATTTAATTGTATTCTAAATATATCTGTGAAAAATATGAAATTATTCATCGCTTGAAAGCAACAGCATTTCGCTCAAGATAAGAATAAATAAACCAACGAAGTTAACCCCATTTTCATCCTGATCAAGAAGTAATTCTCAGCGTCGACGGAGTGTACGAAAGGTTCGAACTGAATGTATGCAGGCGATGCGGTGCAGTGAGTTATATCACCGGACTTATTGCTTACTTTTTTTTCTAAACGATTTCATACTTACATTACCGAAGTTATTTATATTAGATTCGATCCCCAGATTGATATGTTCATTTTATGCGTGTTGGAGTCGTAAGCAAAAAAAGTCGTCATTAGACCACTTAAAGAACCATTAACGATAAAATGAAGTTAATCGTGTACCAAGATTCACAAAAAGATTTGTATACGGTTTGAAAAAGAAAATAACGTAAACAGAGAGGAATCTACCCTCTAAAGATCCCACTTAATGTACAAAAAAAATGGATGGCAATACATTAATAGTAAAATAACTCAGATAAGTAATAACGTAAATGTCACTTTATCATTCCATGTTAAAGTTGTTCGTCATTTTATGTCTTGATAGAATGATATAAATCTATTGGTGACATTTTATGAAGAAATTCATCGTTCAAAAGAGCATTTTGTTAAAAAAAAAAAAACAAGAAAAAGAAGAATGTAATTACATTTTAGCCCGGTTCACGAAACGATAAGAATTACTCGATAAATTTGTAAAACGCGTTTTGGGAAACGCAATGACAGGTTTTTGAGAACGAACTGCAATCACCAATATGATCTCCACAAAAGTGGATAATTACCATACCTTCCATTACAGATGTTTTCACGATAATAAAGGTTCCACTATGAGAAACCAATTGATTATCGTGACTACCATGTTTTTTTCATTCATCAATTATTTCTCTTCCAATCACCGCATTATTAGTGATTTTCTTAAAAGATACTTATTGGAAAGATCATTCTAGCAAAAGAATTTGGCGTATCAGTTATGACTGAAAAGAGAAAAAATTGATAACTTTCAATCGATAGTTTTTGATACATGTGGATTGAATAAGATTAAGATTTATTATAAGTTGAATAATCGATTATATTTCGTAAAACATTTACAAGGTAATAAGATTTTTGTTGTTTCAATTAACGCATGTTACATTTACAGGCAAGGCATCCTCAAAGACTGTACCAACTCTACAGTAATCATCGTAATAATGTAGTGTTTACTTAATAAGAAAGTATGTAACATCGAGTTATTTTTGTTGTTGTTTTTGTTATCGTTAGTATCAATATTTAATTATCATTATTAACTACGATCATTATTTCTCAGGAACGAATATATATTATTATTATTTTTTTGTTTTGTTTATCAATATACATCAATTCGCGATTATATGAACTGTAGAACTGTAACCCGTATGGATTAAGGAACGGACACTTTCATGAGGTCTAATTTATTCAGGATACCTAGGAGTTCGTCGATTTACCTCCTACTTTTTTTTCGTCGTTTATATCGATTGTATTACTTTTTTTCTTTTTATAATCTCATCGCGGGCACTCGTTTCGCTCTTACAATCGTTATTTTCATTTATTTTTTCAGTAACTGGAGGGCCAGGTATAAATTATGCCTCGTCCGTCGAGTGCTGGCATATTTCGTGTGGCGAGAACGACTTACTCTTTTCGAATTGAAAAAGAAAGTCATTGCAGTTTCAAAAGGGTATATTTACCTCTGTTCCGAAAAAAAAAAGAAACGAGGGACTCGTGAGAGTACTTAAGCGGAAGATTTTAATATATGGCACAGCATAATTAAGGATAATCGATAAATAAAAATTTTAAGTACGACGAACAAAATGGTCATTTTCCTCACCCTGCAATTCTCGTTTTCTCTTTTTTTTTTTTTTTTTTTGCTTCTACACTGCATCACTTAGAGATAGATATACCCCTTTGATCCAATGGTTTTATCACAGAGAAAAACTCCAGCAGGCAGTAAGAAACAACATTTTATTTTCTAACCACTTTTTGTAATCTCATGGGAGAACTCGTAACGGTTGATGAAATTATAATTATAATTCATTCAAACGTCATTAACGCGCTAGCAAATGTTCTCGATCTCAATTTGCTGAAGTGTTAGCGATTCTTGTTTTTTTTTTTATATAGTAATTTAAAAATTGAGGGTGCCAATTTTTATAAACAGTAAGAAACATTTTAATTCTCCTTACTACATTTATAAACTTATATGATCGCTTTATTACGATTTCCGCAGCGTCAGCAACTAAAAAAATGTCTTTAAATAATTTTCAACTAGTGGTTCAACCAGTTTGTTGACACCACTTAATGCATTCAGTGTCAAATTTTTAAAACATGTAGTCGCAAAAACAAGCAGTTTTCTATGGCGTATGTACAGAATTTTTTTTCATATTTATTTGATCAATTCGAGACCGAATTTCACTGCGAAACGTATCGAAAATATTTTCACGATAAAATCTTGTTTTTGAGTACTTAATTAGACATGAATAATCTCATTTTTTAAGTGACATAAAACTGCGTATTACATGATTTGAAAATGTTAAATGGAACGTTTCCCGAGATTCGATGTGATTTACATAATTGAAAAATAAATTATATCCTTATAAGAAATTCATCAATTTCTTTCACAATTCGCCCATCTTTTTTTAGTTGCTGAACTGCTGTGGAATATTTCGTTAATATAATTTATTTGTGTAGTCAAAGATTTCATCACGATTCTAAAATAGATAGCGATTTTCGTTATCCTTGTAATTAGAAAAGTAAAATTTCTCCACCCTCGCAGATAGTAACAAACGACGTTTGTTTTTATAATTTCTCTATATAGAACTACATAATCGCTTTCTGCGATTACCAAAATCATCTCAATGTAAATAACTTTTAAATACATAATTTTATTGTTAATCTGTTGGATAATTACCGATTGTGGTTTCTTTCTTCTATAAAAAGTTATTAGAATAGCAAATGTTGTGAAAAACTTCCGGCAGCTCTTCTAATTGCCTCATTATTTTACACTTTCTCGATACTCGAGCTGCGAGAGCCTAAATCCCTCATTGTGACGAACCGATGAAAGTCATATACATTGTTATTCGTCCGATTCGCTAATCCGTGGTCGTTAATGCATGTGTGTGTTACTATCAAGGGTTTGTTAGATGGCGGAATAAAAGCTTTGTGTTTTGTGTTTATTTCAGTGAAATTGTACTTGCGCGAAATTCGCCTAGTGAATATTACTCATTATCGTTATCGGAGTAAATGTATCAACTACAGGCTGCTTGTGATGTCGGTAAACTGTCAAACGGTGGCGAATATAATTATTCCGATTTGTTCGTTTTGTTATTTTTTTTTTTTCCGTCACGACGATTGACAGACCGAATTCGTTTTTCAGCTTGGAAGCTTCGGTTATTGTGGATCGTAAGCGGAGATCAGTTACATTAAATCGTTGCATTGACGAACGAGACGACGAAATATTGGAGAATGAGAAATGTCTGACGTGCTCGCAGCATTCGAGAGTCTCTTGCCTGTTCGCAGAGTTGTAAATATCCCATTAATATCGAAATTATGCGATTTGTCCAATTATATGATAAGCAATTGAATATTCATGATTTTATTGACTTTCTTATCGAAATTTTTATTAACATACTTAACGCATTGATTTCTAAACAAAAGCTCTATTTAAAAGAAGTTGTGGTACGTTGCGACAAGAATAATAGGATTTAAGAATCGAGTGTTCAATAAATCATGAACAAGAATGATATTGTAATTGTACAGTGATCAAGTCTTGAATGAATTACATTAAAATTTTTCTTATTTGCGGAATTCATTTGTCAATGGTTTCGAAAATGGGTTCTATTTTAAATTATGTTGTTTTTTTTTGAGGTGTAAAATCACTCTAGAAATTTGTAAAAACGAGTTTCCTTCCCTTAAACAATACTTTAGATTCATCAAATATGCAGTTCGTCCTACAGTGAAAAAAATATATTAAAATTTTCAATTATTGATTTTACTTCATATCTTGAAGCGGGCGGTTATTGTGATCGTAAAACTTTGAACGCGTTTCTCTCGAAACTACGTTTTTTTTTAAATGAGAGACCGGATTACTTTAACATCTTTACATGAGTCGGTTCGAAATTTCATTAGTAGCTTTACAATTATATTCTCTAGAGAAGTACAAAGTCGTTTTTTTTTTATCTAATGTGAAATTTTTTATTTATGAACGATTTACTGCATTTTTTTCAAAAAATTGATTCTTTTTTTTACCAAAGTGCATAATTTATACAAAAAAATGACGTTCTTTTATAACCAATTGTATATATGGGTTATTCTACAAAATAGCCGACAAAAATCTGGCTTTCAAATTTTTGATGCTCTTTTTGTCGAGCTTCGATTCACTATACTGTAAGAATAAAAAAGCCTTAATTTAACATTTTTTGCTCATCATTACGAAAGGGAATGGCCGACTTCAGGTTTTAACTAAAAACTTTTACTTTAAATTTCAATGTTTTATCGAAACTGATCGGGAAAATCCAAAGTACTATTTATTGCCGGAAATTATTTAAATTATCAACAAAAAAATTGGTGTTACACTCTACGACTTTTTCAGGGTCAAAATTTTTCAAAATTATTTGAATAACATCTTTCGATGCTTACCCCACGTTTTCATTCAGATTTCTTTTTCTTTCGAGTCCAGAAAATTTGCCTAAGAAAAAATGAGATTAGAAACGTTTAATTGATTATTTTTCGAATTTGAAAGTATCAAAATACTCAGAGAACCGTATTTGCAATCAAATAACTTAAAACTCCTACTAACGAAGCAACTATTTTTACTGTCGTATACACTTATACTTCATCTATTTTAAATATAATTCTTTATCTCTATTATACATCGAAAAAAAAATGTCAATAAAAAAATGTGGGTTGAGCAAAAAAAGCTAGCTTTACATTTGAAATCTCTTATTATTAATAGTTCTCTACATTTTCTTGATCGAATTCGGTAAAACGTTCAAATTTTAAGTTTAAGTTTTCTGCTGAAAACTAGAATAGACAATTCTCTTTGAAAATAACGGGCATAAAATCTCAAACGTGGGCTTTTTTTGAATTTCAGTATAGTGAATCGAATCATGAAAAAAGAAGAGCAGCAAATATTTGGAGATCATATTTTTATCCGATATTTGGTAGAATAACCCATAGATTATACATTTGTTGGGTTTTCGTGCCACGATTAATAGTTTACGAGAAAACTGGCCTGGCAAAAAAAATTAATTTCAAGATGGCTTCTGTCGCCGGTATTTTGTATTAAAATGATAAAAAAAAAGTATCTTTGATACTTGAACATGTGTTAATTGAAGTCTCTGAAAAAAATCCTATTCCTTTTTTCATACTTCCAAAATAAATCGAAAAAGTAAACTCATTTTTCACTGTCGCTAGAGTGGTATTAACCCTTAAAGAAATGTTGATAATTTTTTTACCGACAATGTAAGTTTGTTCGTAATGGTATAATGATATTCGGAAAAGATGAGATCGAAGATAATGGGATATTTAGAATTCTGTGTACATATGTCTCTAGAAATAGTGGAACTTTGCATCGCGATCGATTCAATAAATATTAAATTGAATAAATGCACGATCACAGTAAAAAACGATTGGTTTCTAACTGTAAATTATTCGTTTAATTGACTCATACATAATTCGTAATGACTTAAATAAATCGCTGTCGGATACACGCGTGAAAATCATTATTTGTTTTCGATTCCTTAACCATGGACTCGTTTAGTATACAAGACACCGCGTATTATAAAGGATATCAAACTCGCATGCCACTGTAAACGATTTTTTTGCCAACGGATTTTAAACATAAGGAAGTACAGACGCGTTAAGTGCGGCTAAAAAATATTTAAAAAATTGATCAAACAAACAAACAAAATAAAAACGTAGTATCGCCCTATAAATCTTCCGTGATGGAATGTTTGTCGCTGCGTCTAGAGTCTCGATAATTAATAATCATTTCCGTTAATATACTTTACAATATACTCTCTTCATGCTTCGTTAAGAGCATCTCAATAATCATATCGAATGTAACATACACCTTATATATAATATTTATATTTATTTATACCTATAATTATTATATGCACTAGTCCGATGTATAAACTATGTACAAAACAATGATAGAACAAAATCAACGTACGAAAAATGTGTGAAAAATTCTTAATCGTCATCGGGTTGTTTTTTTCTATCTCTTTTTCTTCGACTTATCGAATTATTACCACAATTCTCGAAATTTCAATCGACAATTAACGTGTACACACTTTTTTTGTTCCTCCTTGCTTTCGGCTCCGTAGAATAAAAATTGCAATTATAAATGACTTCGGCATTACAACGACAACAAAAATGATCTTTTATTCAAAGATCTCTACCACTACATTTTCGTTATCTTTTAATATATTGTGTTCTTTGGTAGCACGGTGATGCGCAGGGAAACCATATAACCAGAGATTAGCACTTTTCGTTACATTTTAATGCACACATTTTCTTCGCTTTTCCTATCATTTTATTCGTTATTTAATATTTAATTATTCTTAAGTCACGTGTTAGTTATACGACGAGATATTTTACTGTTTCAAGATCTTCAACCATTTCTTTTGCAATGAATATCAAGAAAAAAGTACAAAGTAACAAGAATGTGTATAAAAGTAACGATATTTGTTCCTGTCATTACTTGATACATTTTCATTTTATTATATTTTCATTAAAATTTATAGTAAAAAGAAGTTTTTTGCGGGCCTATCACAGGCTTGAATCAACAATTATACGCAGGACACTCTACAACAAAATTTTACAACACGTGAATGTAAATAAAATATAAATTGCGTATTTAAAAGTAGCGAACAATACTAATCTCCACATACAGATATCCGCGTATTACATATTGTCCGATCGTGACAGATGGTCCCAATCGCCAAAAATTAATTCGTTTTTTTTTCTTCCTTCCTTTTTCATTTTCATACACTATTAGGGGATAAGTTGAGTCTTTGCGACGAGAATCGCTATTCAACGCGAGAGACGCTATTTCGGTGAGATGATAAACGACCAAGCCTTTCTTGCATTGTATCTTTAAGGAAACGATCCAGTTCCAGAAGTAACAACAATTTTTATTAACAAGATCAAAATATCTTCAGTAAAAATGTTTCGATAGGAGGCAGCAATTTTGATACTTAAAAGATGATTACACTACGCGTTACGATCATGTCCTCTATAAATGGATAATTGAAAAAAAAAATTATTTTGTTTAAGTTATCGTGGATACTATAACAAATTCGTAGCCACTTTTATTATTTAAGCGTTGAAAAATGTATTACACATAATTCTCATGCGAAAAGATTGATTGAATTCAAATTCAAAGACTGGAGTGCCAAGAAAAATTTCTGGTAGCAACTTATATGGAATGATGATAATAATAATGATAATAGTAATAACAAAAAGTTATTGACAAACGGAATTTTGAATAATAGTTTAAGGGACGATGAGAGATCTGTATTCATTTCATATACAGTAATAATTTTTTCAAATGCTGACGACTTTCTTAAGACAGTTTCGTTTGTTGTCGATTTTTTGGTTCCAAATCTTATTGGTTGCTGCACTTCAGATCTGCAATTTGTAAGCAAAAAAATCCGACTCTTCCATTGAGAATGAGAAATATTGACGTAGGTGTAGAAATTAGTGAAGTACATTTTTTGAATGTGCCATTTTTCAACGCTTTTGCTCCAGAAACGTGTTCAACAATTGACAAAGTTAATTTTTTTTTTCAATTATTTTAGATAATGTGTATCGAGACCGTTTCTATTTTATTCGTCAGATAATTTGCTCGTAATAAGATTTTATGAAATTAAGTATTTCGATGGAAATGTATAATGCAAATTTGCATCACTAACTTTTTTTTAGACAGAAATAGAACATTTCAGAAACTCCAAATAAGGAAAATACTCGTTTCTAATTCTATTCACTTTAAATTTTCACTAATTTGAATTTTTCTTAAAATTCTCTTACGTTCGTTTAAAATTATGAGGCAGTAATTAATAAGTTAATGTGAATAAATTAATCTATGATCGAAAATGATGGTATAAGCTTGGAAGCTGGATCGTCTGCCACTTCTTATGTTGGTAGTGTCTATATACATTCATGACTTGATAATAGAGAAAAAAAAGGGAACTCCACGCTGTGCAAGCGATCGGTATTTGCATTGTCGTGTGATTGACCGCTAAGTAATATGTAAGTAATATGTACACTTTGAATACGCGTGAAAATGGCCTGTGAAATCCGTAAATGCGTATTTATATCAATTATATACAAAAATCAAAACGAGCAACTTAAAGAACATCATATTTTTCGTGTGTAATATATATCGAGATTGTTAAGGAAATACAAAATGAAAGCGCTATCAAAACACGAACTGCGATCGCACAACGTTGGAGAAAATCTCGAATAGCGTCTTTGAAAAAATACTAGTACTTTCAAACATTAATAAATTTCATAAAGTTCTCCTTCACAATACGTTTTTTTCTGTGTCATTCATTCTCTTAGTTTAGCTCGTTACACTCTTACATTCTAACACCATCTTTCTACCTGTTTCTCCCGCGTTTTCCTCCGCTTTCTCTTACATCGTCGTTTTTTCTGTCCCTCGTAATTACGTATCTTAACGATAATTAAGTAAATATTCGTAATTCCTCTTTATATACACCCTGTTTTAATAATTTTTCGTAAAATTTGAAGATGCGCTTATAAGTATTGTGAATTTTTCTGCAATTGCATCGTCAAATTCACTATCAAGTAGCTCAAAAGTGGAATATAAGATGACATCGTCATTGCGCATTAATCACCCAAAAAAAGTCATAATGAATTTTTTTCTTTTTCAACCATATCCTTCTTTTTAAAAATGTTGCACTTATACTCCATTAAGTACATAACAAACATCATAAATCTGTCATTTCGTGAAGAAATGCGTGAGGTGAAAAGTAACAATGTTTACTTGTCATTTTGTCGTGCATTTTGGTGCACTGTATGTTTTCACAAAATTGCAAAATAATCATGCTTGTCATATATTTAATGAGGTTTTAATTTTTTTTTTTTAAGAAGTGTATCCTTTAAAGAATTTTTGTTCTCATGACTTTTTTTAGGTGACAAGATTCTCTTAAGAAACATGCAGCAAAATTGTCATTAATCATGCGTCACACCGTTTACATAATTTTTCCATTGACGCGATTGGTCGGAGTTGAGATTCCATGTTTTTTTTTTTGTTTTTTTTTTTCGTACGGTGAGACGATTCTTCCGTGCATGTTTTAATTATTTTTTCCCATGTTTTTTTTTCTTCTGTTCTCTACTGTTGATGGCCCCGTTACTAATGGTGCTGAGAGAGCAGCAAATCCAATGGGAGTTGCGTTGGTTCCGTGTAGCAATTAGTCTATGGCTGCTGAAGCAACAGTTGCTCGAGTTCGTCGGCTGACCTCAGTAGAAACGCCGCAGATTCCCGATATCCGGTTATCAATTGCCTAACGGCAGTCATTTCGGTTGCGTTCAGCTTGTGACTCAGCAGAGGCTTCGTATTTTTCATGCTAAGATCGGTCGGTCCTGCAAGAAAAATAAAAAAGGTCGTTAACATTTTTTTTTTTACTTAAAACAATTCAAAACTGACAGTCACTTTAAAACACTTTAAATTTGTCGCGATGTCGTAGTACAATCTGAAAAAGGAAGCAAAGTACTGAAATTGAAGTAATTTCAGTTTTTGTTTCAGCCTTTAATTTACTTTCACTACGGGAGTAAACTTCTCATAGGCACAACTAAAAATACAAACATACAAGTGCGGTAAGACTTTTTTTCTAAGAGTGTGAGTTTGCAGCATGAGTCGCAATGTGAGTGTTGCAATCACATGCGTTAAAGAAAAGTTTATGGCACGACTATCGTACCAAATTTTATTCCACAAGGTGTTAAAATGCGGAATTATGAGCACGACGCGTTCTGAAGGTTCTTCAGACGAAGAAGATATTTTGAGGAATTTTGACGAGGAAGCGAAAAAAATCGTACATACAGAAATCTACCCTAAAAATCGTCTGATCGATACCTATTCGTTTATAATACTTACAAAAAGTGGCAACAGGAAACAAAAATTGTTTATCAACCTCAGAGGAAAGAAATTGAATTGTTTATTTTGAAGGCCTTAAAAGAAATCTCAAGCCACCAACATTAGAAAAAAACTAAATTTAATTTTTAAAAAGTGATTAAATATGTGTGTTAAATACCCGCCCCGACCAGCAAAAACCTCGGCTTCGCCTCGGTTTTGCAAAAGTCGGTTGGGGATCAAAAAAAATTGTATACGATCCACGGCCAGGAAATCCAACTTTCGGGCCTCGGGTCGTAATATACTATTTTGTTGACCGTCCAAATTGAATTTTTATTTTCGAAATTACTAGAAACCGTACGAATAAGAATTGAATTTCTATCAAAAACAGAAGATATCGATAAGTTGAGGGGGAGTAAAAGATCCGCGAGCAGGAAAACTTATTTAAAAACACCGATAACCATTATTACTTTGTGTACCGTTGCTCAGTAGGCCCGATGTGAAACTCTGAGTCGGATAGAGTCCGGCTGATAGGGTTGGTGGTACTGTCGTTGGTCCGGCACGCTGGAAGGCCTGACTGAAATTTGGTCTGTACATCGCAGTCGGTGCTCCGCCGCTGGCGACTCCGTTCACTGCGGACGAGCTTACTATCGTCGCTTGGCTGCAAAATAAAAATAAATAATTAGTTACCATCACGACGAGACGGCTTCCATTTTTTTGCCGGTGAATTTTGCACAGCAAATTCGAACTTTCCACGGATGACCTGATATTGCAATGGGGTCACATCAAATCATAATTAAGAGATAACACTCTAGAAATTTAGAAAAATCGTTTATGTTTCCTCATGAAGAAAGGTTTGTTTTCATGGAAATTTTTTAAAAATAAGCATTTTGAATAAAAAAATTTCATGTCACGCGCCTGTTACTCAAGAACCGTTCAACCAATTGAGCTCAAATTTGGCACACAAGTGAAGCAGCAATTTTTCTTAAATTGTTGCAATTTTTTACGAAATGTATGCAGAAATTATTTTGAAGCATTTTGAAATTTTTCAAAAACGGACGTGCATGCTCTGGCTTTTGTAAGTGAATAATATTCCTCTGAATGATTCTCCATAAGAGCAGGCACTTTCAATCTTGTTCGGTAGAGAATTTGACCGGAATCGGAAAAGTGGTTCGTATTTTATAGGGTTTTGAAATTTTCGAAAAAACCACGTTTTGCCCTAACTTTGGTAAAACATGAGACACCGAACTCAAATTTCATACATGAAATCGGTACTATTTAGCGATGATTAGGACATAGTTTAGTCAGAATCTGCAATATGGTTTAAATTTGTCGGTATTTTAAGTCTCAGATAAATGCTGTTATTGCATTAACCTTAACAAAGCATAAGATAGCGAAGTCAAACTTTAAACATGAAATCAGTATTATTGGAGCAATTATCGGTACCTAGTTGCGTCATAATATTTCATGTGGCTTAAATTTTTGAGAAATTAAACTTTGATAAATAAAAAGAGCTGCAAAGTTGAACTATGCAAATTGCTTCCTCATTATTTTTGGGTTTCCTTACAAAGCTTCCTAAAAAAAAAGTAATTAACTGAATAAATTACCTCATAGGACCCTTGCTGTCCGAGGGTGTTAATAATTTCGATGAGGGTGCCAGTGAAAGCGGCGTCGAGGTTAACGTGCTGCTGGGCAAACTGGCCAAACTCGTAAGTGGGGCTAAAGACGTCAATGATGTAGGTGGCGTATCCTCTCGTTTTCCCGGAAGTGATTTCACCGGTGTACTTGAGAAGTGGTCCAGGCTAGCGCGAACATCCGTTTGCTGCAATAAACACAGATAATGTTCAATTATTATAATCAGCGATGAACGCATGCCAATATTTAGTGCATTCTCGTGACACTCATTGTCAGACATCAAGACGACTGAGAATATTATCGCTCATCCATATTTTTTTACGTAGCCCGTTCTACTTTGCGTCGAACGTTGAACGCTTACTATCCATTTATATCCATCATCAGTTTCTACGTAAGCAATATCTTCATTGGCGTTGAAAAATATAATTCATTCATCTTGATAATTGCCACCAGAATTCGCCACTGACTCGGCATAGATTCGAACCTCTTAATATCATTGCATTAATTGTATTTCCAATTATTCATTATACATCGAGGTTATTTGTTATTCAATAGCCTGCAAGACGTTCACGTTAAACGTGTCAGTGTATCTAATGCGATTTTATATCAGTCTCCGTGTGAATCCATGTTATAAGCTCAAAAATTTCCAAAAGAAAAAAAACCCGTCGAAGGTGAAGCAATTTGTGATGAATTTTTTAATAAAAAATGTTCAATATCTTTCCACAAATTTAATCGGTAAAATGGACAAAGCAAAAAACTTGTGGAACGAACATGTATAAAAAATTTACAACACGAGCTTATCGTTAATTCGATGTAAAAATCTGATAAAGTCGGTATAAAAGTCGTATTAATCGATACACAGCATATTAAAAGTGATCTACAGTCTGAAAAATTCGTTAATAAAGTAAATACTATTTTCTGTCAGCCTCAAATCTTCAACAACAAAAAAATCCCTTCGAACGTGATACAATTCGTGATGAATTTCTTAATAAAATGTTAAATATCTATCCGCAAATTTGATCAATGTAACGGACAAAGTAAAAAAATTCATCGGAAGAACAAAAAAAAAACAAGAAGATTATTATCAAGTAGCCAGATGCTTATGTCACTCAACGAAAATTCTTCGCTTAAGGATATTCAACAGCAATTTTTTCAAAACATAATAGGCATCGATAATATAGTTCGATACATTGCGTCCTAAATACAGCTGAAGTCCGTGTTTACATTATTGACAAAAGGTGACGTGATGAGGCGAACTCGAGACCGGCTATATCGGCAGAGGTTTTCTCGCAATTTCCCTACACCCTCAGTAGAAATGCTACAGCCAATGCGATGTAGAGGGGAAGTCGGATGCGACTGCATAGAGGCCTGGTTACCGATCCGAACCAGGCCCTCATGGGGAACTGGCTAGTGATCCGGACCAAGCCCTCAGGGGGGACTGGCTAGTGATCCGGGCCAGGCCCTCAGAACGGACTGGCTAGTGATCCGGGCCAGGCCCTCAGGGGGACTGGCTAGTGATCCGGATCAGGCCCTCAGGAGGGACTGGTTAGTGAACCGGGCCAGGCCCTCAGGGGGGACTAGCTAGTGATCCAGGACGACCCGGTAATAGGCGTAATGCGTGCAGACGAAGGGAAAAGCGAAGAAAGAAAATATAAAGTACGTCCTAAGTTTTTTTTAATTTATGCGCATTTTCAAAAATAATTAATAGAACCGAATGGATCGTAATCAAAGTTGTAAGTCGACATTAATTCATGAGATATAGGTTACAGTACAATTTGTTTTGTAATTATGATTCCACAATAATAATAATATGTATTGCTTATAAAATAGATTGTAAGCATTTGAGTAGCAAAAAAAAAGTAATTTTCGCTTTTACATTGGAAGAAATGGTGCAAATAATGGAAGAAATAATTAAACCATTACAATCCATTTTTCACAAGGATTACCGTGAACTTCCATTGAAAATTATTTAAATAATTATAATAGATACATGTCCTTGTTATAAAATCATAATTATAGAGCAGATTGTATAACAATAATTATTGCTATGAGTAGTAGGCATTCACAACTCTGATCGTAATGTAAAATATCCTATCGAATATTGGAAATAATGTTTGGCTGATTGCCAAACATTCACAGAAAATCTGCAAATTTATTCTGCAACAACAAACAAAAGGATCTATTTAACTATAATTAGGAAGATTTATTACTGCTCTAGGAAAATCTTTCTCCTTTCGAACGCAATACTCGAATCAAGCAAATTCACGACAAATAATAAAAATGAGATTGGATATAAAGCACACTATAAAACAATAGAAAGCGATGGTTGATAGAGAACTATAAACAATGTAGCAATGAATAATAAAACAATAAAATTAAGATAGCATTCAATAATAATTCACGTACTCACAAAAACTGTTAAAAATATTTTCAAGATCAATATATGTATTGCAAATTTTTGTGCTGTTACGGTATAATAAATTTTATTTAATATTTAATAAAGTTTATTTAATATACATATATATTGTGAAATTCAAACATATATATTGTAGAAACAACTTTTAAGGAATGTTTAGTAAACTGTACATTAATTTTACAACCATTTTTTGTATATTGAATTAAATATACTCGTATCCACCGAGAAACTTTTAATATTTCATATTGATGTTAATACAGAAATTTCTAACACTGCATTTTTAACTTTCCCAAGTAATGGTTGTTCTTTCAGTGTACTACTATTATCATCGCACGTTGTACAAAAAACATTTAATTGAAAGCAAGTCCACGGGCATTTGCTTTTAAAAATTTCACAATTCACAATTCCACAACGACAGACCACACTCCGAAATAGCTATTAAAACAGCAGTAAGCTGTAAAAGACAGTCTCAGAACGTTGGATCAAATGAGACATCATGTAATTGTCCGGCCAATTTCTTTGCAGCCGAACTTCTTATACACTGAGAAAAAAAATCGTTAAAATCAACAAAACGTGCGTTTGCGGGCAGCGAAAAGCATATTTTGTCGATTGGAAAAAATATTTGGCAATGTTGCTCAACACATCTATTAATAGTATCACCATCCGCTTCGATCAATTGAATATTTCTTTTGATCAAACAAATATTTATTTCGCCGCCCGCAAGCGCACTTTCCGTTGGTGCTAACAATTTTTTTTCTCAGTGTAGTGTTTATATTCAGTTACACTCTTCACCTTGTCTGAACCTTGAAGGAGGCTTTTTCGTTTTAGGGCGTAAAGATAATTTTATTACAGCTTTTATGATCTATAGATCGACCTTTCAACATTTTTTAAATCTCTAATAAAATAAAAAACCGTACGCTTCGAATGATCAAAGACAACACCCAGAGAAATCGGTCTGAAGAGTTTATTTTAATCAATTATGGGGTGTATTTGGAATGAACACAATTTTATTTAGATAAAATAGAGTCCATTTCGATTAAATAAAATCCCATTAGGCCGACCATTAAATAAATTTCGTATTTAACGACTCGCCTAATTGAATATATAATTGATTCAAGTAAGTGGATTACTTGGAAAGATCCAAATAACTGGTTTACTTGGTTGAATCCGTTGATTCAACTAAATATGTCTTTCAGTGTAGACGATACAGAAAACTCTATTACAGAAACATGTACGAAAATTTCACAGCACGAGTGTAATGTAAATTTGATATACAATTCTGCTAAATTCGTTATAAAAGTCGTATTAGTCGATACACAGTATATAAAAATACAGTACAGTCTTCTTAATCCGTCACAAAACCGTGTTTTCACTATAAGTCGACTTTAATTTTACCACACGTACATTGGATTAATTATTATTTTCTTTTGTATATTAAGTTAAAATTTCTACACGGATTTATTTAAAAAAAAACAATACATTAAATCACTATACACAATACACTGTCAGAAAACACTGGATGTTTTTATTCATAAACTAGTTAATCAAATTTAATATACAGTTGTGATATAAAATTAAAGTACTTTTGCAATGAAATTAAAGCAAATTATTTGAATTACTATGCCAAAAAGAACCTTGATATCGCACTTGCACATTTAATTAAGTATACATAGTTGTTGAAATTTCCATAACTCGTCCATTAAATTTCACGGAGATTTTTTTCATAGTCATATAAATTGTTAAAATATTTTTTACAGTGTTATTGGTCCTTTTCCTATATTAATATAATATCCCACACACAAATATAGTTACACGTGTAAACAAGTACCTGCTGATAGTACGTGTTTTGGTAGATCTGTTGTTTGTGAACGACCCTCAAGTTTTTCTTCCTCATGATCGACAATAGTGATCGAGGCAACGAATAATATCACAACCGATCGTATGAAACACTCTGTTAAATATCGGTTAGACACGCACAATATTGAGTAATAAAATCGTGGTTTAATGAGGAAAAGCTTTGGATCACGTTAAAAGCTCGAGTCTTGTGGCGTCGTCAAACTCGCACTGCATGATCGTGATCAATGCTTGAGACGTCGTCACGCGCCAACAGTAAACGATTCGAGCGACTCTCGGCTTCGCGCTCACTCGTTCACTCGCTTATTGACATCGTTGTTCCTCATTTCACGATCGCGTACAGAAGCAAACAGCAGAGGACACATTGCCAGTCTTCACCTCTTCCCAAAGACGCACACACGAGAATCACAGACTCCGTACTTCCCACCCGTCTTCACCGTGAGCACTACTATCGTTATCGCTCTCTCTCACCACCTCCTCGCACCCTTCTCAGACCTCGTAAATTCCCGTATTCTCGATTCGACTCTCTCACTGCTTGTTATTCACTGTTCTTTTTTTTTACACCCAGAAAAACGGGTCTGATGAATTTATTTCAATCAATTATGAGGTGTTTTTGAAATTAATAAATGTTATTTTAGCCAAAAAGGGTCTATTTTGATTGGATAAAATTTTATTTGGATTTAAAAAAATGTATTTCGGTTAGATAAAATTCTATTAGGCGAGCCATTGAATAAATGATCTATTTAATGACCGGCCTAATAAAATTTGATCTTAATAAAATTTTGTTGGCTCAAAATACGCTCTATTTGATTAAAATATAATTTTATTTATTCCAAATACAACCCTTTACCCATTATTGATTCAAATCAACGCTTTAAATCGATTTCTCTGGGTGTAAAATTCTCACAAGTCTTCTTTTCTTCAAAATGGAATTAATTAAGATTTTGAAGATTTTGTTAGTTCTGCTTTATTACTTGCGGTTATAAACTTGAAGTTACACGCCTGATCTCTACTTATATTTGAATCATTCACCTTAAGGAAAAAGTCACCTGGAAGAAGTCATTAAAAAAAAATTCTGCCGATGATACAGTTCTTTTAAAAATCTTCCATTAAAATCTCATTAAGTATATAACGGGCATTATGATTTTGCAATTTTGTAGAGACGCACATTGCACCAGAAGGGTGTGAAGAAAAAAGAAAAATTTTTCACTTGTCGCACCTTTCAGATCAAACCGGTGAACAAATTTCAGTATTCGCTGTTTTATTTCATCTGCATTTTGGATATAATGCAAAATAATAATGATTTCAAAATATTATTAACAAATTAATGACAGAATTCAGTTGGCGAACTAATTTTTATTACTACGATAATAATTCGTTTATTTTTCTGAATATTCATAAATTTAAATCATTTTTGTAATTAAGAAAAGTTGGGTTTCCGGAGAATATTTTTATTCGTCTATTTTTACAAAACAATTTATTTCAGTACTTTTAATGCACATGATTTTTTTAGATCCTTATTCCGTCGAGAAGTATTAGCAATTTTTTCTTATTTTTATAGAATTTATGGAAAATTAACACCAAGCGACAGAACCAATTTAAATGCGGAAAACGTCTTTCCATGAACAAATTAATTTAATGTATAAATCTCGTTAGTCAGTTGCCAGAGTACTAAAAGTTCCAAAGCGGTGAAACAATACTAATGATGTTCCAATATAAAGCTAATCTACAAATGCTTGATGATAATATTTGATCACACGATGATTATGATGATGTTTTTATTAAAACTAGAATCACACTGAGAGTTAAAATTCACGAAACGGTATTAAAAATTCCAACTTTAATTTACATCTCACTTTAATATAACACAAAACGTGTATTAGCACTTTGGAATAATATTTAAGCGCGCGATATAATTTCCAGTATAACAAAATCTAACAATAGAAATCGGGAAAGTAAAAATTGTCGATATTTACTATTCCATCCGATTTTACTGTTAAACAAAGGTAGCATCGATACTTCAAAACTAATATTGGTACTTTTGCATAATATATAAGTGTCCAATATTTTTTACCGTCTTTTAAACATTTCCAGCAGAGCAAAAAATCAACAAGGGTAATAGCAAAACTGATTTTATAAAATTCTTCGAAACTGTTAGTTTCTTCCTATTTTAATACAAACGAAAAGTACCATCGACAGCTCAAAACTGACATTTAGGATATAGCTCAAGACTTTTGAGTAAATCTTCTCTACAAAAAATATTAGATAATAACGAATCGTTTCCTGAATGTAACTTTTTTGAAGATTAAAAATTTCGTGAGCGCAATTTGAAGTACAATTGATAAAATAAATCAAAAGAATAAGCGTAAGTACAACCGTTCGATAATTCGAGAACACCCGAGCGATTAGAGCGGAGAAACTTATCTGTCGAGGGCGCTGGTGAGAGCCAGTGAAATAAGAGAGGCACATGTGGGCCTGTGGATTCGACGGATGAGTAAGTTCACAGAGAATTTGGAAAAAGGAGGAGAGCCGAGGCAATTCAGGAGCTTGTGCTTCGTCTTGGGGCGATATGGACGCGAGGGGCTTTTAAGATACGAGGAAGAAAAGGAGACGGAGAAAAACGTAAGAAGGGGAGGAAGGGCGACGTGAGGAGAGACGTGCAAGTGGAAGCTGCACGAAGAAGCAACGGTTCTGAGTAGCTTGGCACATGTATATAAGGCATTTTATGTCAATGTCGTACAGCAAAAAAAAATATATAAAATTCTTGAACAACTTCTAAATTCAGGTCATTTAATTTCAACAAATGGGCCAACTTTGTATTTACAAAAATAAATTCTTTAGTAGAAATGACAAGTATACGCTTTATCAGGGTCCACAGGAAGAAAATTTATGAATAACAAATTAGTAGTCAAACTTTTACGAACAAGTAGAAGTTACAGGAAGCAGGAACGTTTCTGAGTAGGTTGGCACATGTATGTACGGCATATTATGTCAATCGTGTATTGCAACAAAAATATAAAGTGCTCAAAGAATTTCTAAATTTAGCTCGTTTAATTTCAACAGATAGGCTAAGTTTAAAATATAAAAAATAAAAAAATACTACGGTAAAAACACCAAGTATAGGTTTCATTAGCGTCTATAGGAAAATCATTCATGAATAGCAAATTGGAAGTTGAACTTTTGCGAACGAGTAGAAGTTACAGAAAGTAACAATATTTTTCAGCAACTTGGCACATGTATATAAGTCATTTTATATAAATAATAAAAATACAAGATTCTCAAACATTCCTGAATTCAGGTGATTTAATTTAAATGATTGGGCCGAGTTTGAATTTTACTTTACCTCACATTATAGACCGTTCTTATGACATTACTCCGATATTATGGGAAAATCATTTATGAATAGCAAATTGGAACTTGAACTTTTGCGAACAAGTAGAAGTTACAGGAAAGAACAATATTTTTTAGCAACTTGACACATGTATATAAGTCATTTTATGTAAATAATAAAAACACAAGATTCTCAAACATTCCTGAATTCAGGTGATTTAATTTAAATGATGGGGCCGAGTTTGAATTTAACCTTACCTCACATTATAGACCGTTCTTATGACACATTACTGCGAAATATTGAAAGACCGAAAATCCCCTTAAGTACAAATCGTGTATTCTCGATGAAACTATTTTGGATTTTTCGAAATAATTTGAGATATTTCTTCCACTTAAGCTGATATGGAAGCCCTCATACATTAACACATAAAGCTACAACTGATGCTGACTGCAGCAGAGCGCATCATCAGACGACGTAAGTCGTACACGGGTAGAGAGAATAAGATGAGGAGAGGCGAGATGCTGCGGGCAAGAGAGAAATCTTGGGGCGGATGTAGGGAGGTGTTTTTATGAAAGACGAGCAGTGTGCGTTGACGTCAATTATATAGGTGGCACGGGAGATAGCAGGGCCCGCCGAGTGAATTGGAGTGACTGACTAACTGCGTGAGCGAGAGGTCTTCTTAATGGGTTAGGCTTAGGTCGCCACGAGGTTATCGGTTCCCGGAGGGATTTTCAGAGCAGATAGTAAAGAAACAGTGATACTGCGGTGAAGCTAGTTCGTCGAGAGTGCCTATGACTATTCGAGTGGATGATGTGGCCAAGTATGAGGTCCTCGTCTAACTTGAATTTTCTTTAGTTGAATTCTTCAGATTCGCGGTATGGTGAATACGTCAAGGCGCTGAGCTCACGATGGAGATGAGAAAAGGCCAGAGGTGCAGCATGCCAAGGTTCTGCCTGTCTATTGGACATTACATTTCAGATGTGTATATATATATATATATATATACACATGGGTATGTGTGCGCCTATATAATTTCTAATATGAGGATCGTCCGTCAGATCCGGGATATGAACTGCGGAATCGCGAATAGTATCTTTTGTTTCGCGAAAGATATCGTCCACGCAAAAAAGGCGTGCGATCGAGTGGATGGAAATAACGCAAGAAAAGTTATTGAATGAAAACATCTGAGTCTAGTTGTTGTATTATTCATAACGGGTAAACAGAGATGGATTTAATTAGTAACAATAGTTATCAAGTAAACACTTTGAATATAGTATAGTCGTGAATATGTTTCTGCTATATATGAATATACGTTTCGAGTATATCAGGTGTGTAGTGGCAGTGAAATGGCACTAGGCTGGTTAACCAAAACCAAGTGATCTTACATACAGCCTGATAACCTGATTAAGTGACCTACTTTAATTTTACTGCACCGAAAGAATATATACAATATATATAAAAATTACTATCGGATAGTATATTGGATGCTTCGTATAGGGATCTTTCTCTGGAGTGCAACAGTTAATATAATTATAGTAATGGTTAATATCATATTGTACCAAGTACATTCCGTATAATAACCCTTACAATACACATAATACACGGTACTATCCAAATACTACCCGATAGTATATATTATTTAGTATATCGGATATTAAAAATCTTAGTATCTATTTCTTTCGGTGTGGTTTCATTGACTAAGTCCGTTGTTGCAGTAACTAACAAGTTAAGTTAGATGAACCCACAATGATTTTAGTACGCCCGAAAATATTGCCTCCATGGAAAAAAATATATATACAAAAATTTATCGAAATGTAAAACTTTTCGGACGATAATATAACAAAAATATATTATTCAATTATTTTGGATGTATCTCAGATATATTTTTTATCAGCATATATTTCGTGACTATATCCCGAAATAGATGTCAGATATAGTACTGTTCAGACAAGTTATCTGTCATATATCTGATATCTGTTTTTCAATATATCTTGAATGTACTTCCTTCCCATTTAGGTGTGCTGAAATAGTGACAATATTAAGAGATGCGGTAGCGTCGCGACGCCAAGTCACGTTATTCGTTAGCCTAACGATTTTTTGTGCCAGTCTGACAAATTGTTTCGCTAGCATAACAAAAAAATTTTTCACTGGTTTAGCACATAATACATTGCTATCACTTTTTCTCTGTGCGGTACTAATAGAACTCGTCGTTCATACTGGATAATGTTTTAGATTAGAACAATAAATTAATTGAGTTGCATCTACGATTTACGACAATTGATTATCAATAGTAGATGGAAGTACCGACAGCAGTGGACGCGCGGTCGGTGTGTAGCTTTTGCGGGTTCGGGTCAAAATAGCGAATGACCAAAATAGCGAATGGCTAAAATAGCGAATTTGAAAATAAGGAACGTCTGAATGTAGAATGTCCATAGATATGGAATTCGCTTTTTCAGCCATACGCCATTTTTATCATTCGCTATTTTGAATGCATTTTAATAAAATAGAGGTGAAAATAGCGAATGGTCAAAATAGCGAATGGCTGGAATAACGAATTTCATAATGATGACCATTCTACACGGAGAAAACGGTTTTGCTATGCCAGCGACTCGTTTGTTAAAATAGTGACAACATTGCGTTATCTGCTAACCTAGCAAACAATTTTGTGGTACTAGCAAAAAAATTTGTTTTTTTAGCAAAAAAAATTGTTTTTTTAGCAAAAAAAATTGTTTTTTTAGCAAAAAAATATGTTAATCGAGCAAAAAAAATTCTTAACCTAGCAGATAACGCAATGTTATCACTGTTTTAACAAAAGATTTGCCGGCATAGCAAAACCGTTTTCTCCGTGTAGATTCAGACGTTCCCAATTTCGAATTTCGCTTTTTTAACCATTTACTATTTTAATTTTAAGTAATTCGCTATTTTGACCCCCACCCGCTTCGGCGGTCCCCATCATTATTTGCGTCCATAACTTAGATGGGTGACCGTTTAGCCGGGCACTGGTTTGCGCGCCAACTACTGAGCGGGAGGCAGTTTTTCTGAGTTTCTAATGTACCCTTATACACAAGAAACTCAGTATAATTAAAGCCGTCTGTATCGGCCAAATTTTCGGCAGTTTTCCTGAGCCCTCATATGCAAATGCGATACAGTAGTGCATTAGGATGAGTGGCTGCGCACAACACTCGACTGGGGGTCTCAATGAAGGAACTGGGATAGGGGGGGGGGGGGGGGTCTATGAAATGATGGGGAAAAAGGGGAGAGGGGCAAAAACGTAGAAGCCTGAAGAAGACATACGAAGAGAAACTAATAAAAAAAAATAATAATAATAATAGTAGATGTAAGTAACTCTACTTTCCTCTGCCGATTTACTAGTTGGTTATGACAAGTTCATCGACAACTAGTAAATGCCCACATAGCACCGAAATATTTTCAAAAGATTCGAAAAATGTTTCTTTGCAATATTGTGAAGATCTTTAATACATTGCTGAAAAATAGTGACATTGAATCAAAGAAATAGTCTCTGTTCTTTTCATTGAATTCACGAAAGGGGCAGCGGCACTTTCTCCACCGCAGCTCAGAATTTTGAAACCTATTTTTTCCTAAGCTCTTCGGCAGATGAAGTTCGAATTTAAAAATAAGATGCTCAAGCACGGCAGAAATGGACTAAAGTACGGTCTCCTTGAAACTCGCAGCTGCATGTTGGCTCGGGAGAAAAGAAAAACAAAGATCACTTTCAGTTTCACTTTTCGAACTACATTAGAAATTTCCATTTGAATTGTATGGGAATTTTACAATGAACTGAAAACTGAAAATGATCTGTTTTTCATAATAATCAAGAACTTACCTGGTTCCCTTGAATATCATTTGAATTTTTTTTAAGCTGTCATTTCATCGAGAAGTCGTCATATAATTTTTCCGAAATAGGAAGAAAGTAGGATAGAAATTAGAAACCTCATCAGAGATTACGGAATTTTTTTTTTCCTTTTAATAATAAATATTCCCGAACCTTGAATTGACCATATTGCAATTAAATATATTCGAATATTCGACTGAAAGTTTATTAAAATTATCTCTCGCAATAGAACACGTTCGAAATATTTTTGAGATATTCAGGCAACATTGTGTGCTATATGGATGGTTAGGTGTCTATTAAAATAATCAATTTTGACCTGAAATTATATAGTAATTTTGATTACTATATTTTTTATGACACCTCCATCGAGTTGTTGAATCTAATTATAGTAATTTCTAATGAAACAGAAACTATATTTCAGATTTTTGTCACACATTTTATAGCAATAGACACATATAGTAATAGATAAATACTATAGTAATAGATAAATACTATAGTAATATATAGATTTTATAGTAATAGATACTATAGCAATATACACATTTTATAGTAATAGTTACTATAGTAATAGCTAGATTTTATAATAATAGTTACTATATCTTTTGCCAAATACCAAGCTTTGAAATTGAGTTTACTCAAGAACCTCTGCAACAATCATAATGTAATTTGTCACGCAAGTGAAATAGTAACTCCTCTTCGATTGTTCAAATTTTTTCACATTTATTTTTTTTCCAGTGCAACTAGTTCCTCTCACTTTGGACTTGACACGTTTCTCTCATTGTCATCACCAAACGATGAAACCGATGAAAATTGGCAACGCTTGGTTCTCTTAGAATTTTACGTACACGTATGTCTTTCGATGCCGGTGGGGTCAGAGTGCATTCGCGATTTACTTTCGGTATGTCTGCGTGGTTCTGCTTTTGCTTCTGTCGCTACAAAGCTATGATAGTGGGAGAGGTGCGCGACCCATGGGTTATCATCAGTATATAGTGCCTCAAGTCTCGCGTGTTCTCTCAATCTTTCTCGCCGGTTTCTCGGTAGGATACCTACATCAATTCTAGCTCGTTGATCGACGTATACAACGACGTTATACATTGCACAATTGAGCCTTGAGAACGACGAGCGTTGTAATGTATATTTTTTTACTATCCCTCTCCGCCGACTTGAGTACTCATACATTTATATATATATTATATGCCAGGGTAAAATCGTTTAGCAATGGGCTGGAAAATCCTCAAGGCATAAAAAATTTAAAGCCCGCGGTAAAAAGCGTCATCGTAATTTTTTGATTATCAACAAGAATCTTGTTGTAATTCTACAGAAAATTCCAGGTCGATTCCTAATACACAGAAATTGACTGACCTTTTTTTATTTCTTTAGAATCGTTTTTTTATGTAGCCTCAGGTGGGCCAAAGTGGGCCGCATAAAAAATGTATAGGTTCATCGTGCTTTAAAAATGCAATATATATTCTACAGTTATTTCTTGAATCTGAATTTAGAAAATCGAGTAATATGTTTTAAAGTTGATATTTCTCAAAATTACTTGAATTTTCTTTTTGAATCAATTTGAAGAAACGCAATTTATTAAAAATGGCAATGTGTCCGACTTTGGCCTGTTTCCGATTTGTTAATTCAAATATTTTATTGATATGAGCACACAAAATGATTTTGAATACGTTGTCTATCTAATCATTCGATTCAATTGTATTGCGAAAACGCGTTCTTAAAAAAATGTCGTAGTGTCCCACTTTGCCTCAGATTTTTGTCCCCAATTGACTGTTCCACTGAAGTGCTCCTTATTTCGGCGAATTTGTGTAAAATTGGAGACCGATCGGATAATTATTACGCGTGCTTGAAGCCCTTGAAGTTTAACATTGTTCATAAATGAGAAATTGAGAGTCTTCAAGTTTTCGCCACATAACTCAGCAAAATTATTTAGTCGAGAGTTGCCATTTGCAAAACCTTCAACCTCAGTTCTTGAGCATGAAAAGAGCCCGTATAGAAGTCAATGAAATATTTGGATCCTGAGTTATTGCACTTTTTTGTAGAAGTAGTTTTTGCTCCAAGTTCGAA